>OZ005697.1:2696291-3243791 GCA_963930775.1 Cliona cf. orientalis
CACACACATACATATGCATGTACACTGTATGTACCAACTTTAGGAGTTAATATGAGCAGTCAATATCTGATTACACAAAGTGTCTCCAGAAATTACCAAACATACCAGTCCTGTAGCATGCACAGTAGAAGTGCTTTTATAGATTTGATCACCGTTGAGGGTAGATAGACTAAGTGCGTACATAAATCATGAACAAATGGAAATTATCATCTCAGTTACATGCAGTGTACCACTGATGCTACTAAATGACCTATGTAGCTGATTTTGAAGCTCATCTAAATTTGCCACAAAGTGATGTGGATTGAGATCATGCAAACATCAGCTGCCCTGTGATCGATTTCTGTTGTTCTATATAGTGGGACCTTATTCACCTGACTAACAATCTGTGAAATTCTAAACTGAATTAGCAATTTGATTTATTATTATAGTGTGGAAATTTTATCCTGCTGATCTCACCCCTGTGACAGTCTGTATAATAATACAACAGTTACCAACATCTATTTGATCCATGGGCCCTTTGGATTGTAAAGTTTGTGGTGACCTGTTGTGTTCGAGTTAATGGCCTGTATCTGTACCTACCTATTACCTTGTTTCATTGGGTGGGAGGGGCAACTTATCATTAATCCAAATTTTTTGGAGTTGAGGTGATGTCAGAGTGTACCTGATTCTTAGCTTCAGGAGAATTTAATTGTTTACACTTTACTCTAACTATATATTTTTATGCATCCACCTTTGACCTATGATGTAGTGCTATCCAATATTATGTTGACCAATACCTGAGGTAATGGTCTGTGCCTCTATTTTGATTTTTTGTTTTTAAAATTGAATATTGCCTAAAACTGATATTGAGAGTAGTGAGTGGGAGGGGGTGGCTTTTTCAGCATTGTGACCTCACTCCATATCAGCTCCAAGTGCCTTACTCTCAATATCATTTGAATTTGCTAGGGGTCAAACCTCAACAACAGTGGGTGCAACTGGTGCAACTGTAGCCCTTTCCCTTATACCACTGCATGAAGCCATAGAGATCAAAGGCAATGCCAGTGCAATAAAAAATTAATGTAGTTATTACTGGAGACAATTAAATTAATGAACATGGTGTATATATGACTCTGTGGGTACTGAGAACCCCAGATCTCAGTGGCAGGTATACATGTAATTTTATATGGGGGGGAGGGGGGAGGCGGGCTGGGGGTACCTAACCAGCATAATGTCATATTGATCAGAATTAATTTTGAATGTTTCAACTTTGTAGCAGTGAGTGGGGGTGGGTGCATGTTGTTTGGGTGATTATGCTGACCTCAATTTGGAATCAAACATTATCCACAGGTGTGCTGTCTAGCTGATAATGCAGCCCACAGCATGCCTTTCTCTTTTGTGGTAGAGGGTCGTCACTGTGGCTACACTAATTTAAGTAGTCCTGTTTCAGTCAGCCAAGAATTGCAACCGCCTTGTACCTTGTTGAATGCAGATTTCTACACGAAAGTTTTTGTCCAATCATGCAATATAAATGTATGCATCACTCATAATCATTAACAATGTTACACCCCATCTAGCTCCCCGTGCACACTCCTCTTTTCAACCCCCCACCACCATTTTTGGACCATGCATATTAAATTTTAACACTTCATTAGCTCAAGCAGCATCACCTGATGTGGTTGAACCTAAATTTATGAGCCAGAACCAGGTCAAGTATTTCATGAGAGCCTCCCACTAATACTCAAATTTAACATAATATTTTCAATTTTAACATGTAGTTACGTAGGTGGCATGGATTGTTGCATTAGGGATATCCCACGGGTATGGATAATCAATAGTCATCATGTGTAACTTATAGCTATTACACAGTGGACAATCACCCACAGATGGCTACTCCAGTCGAGCATGCAACTCATGCATGCTCTGTTTAGCAGTTAGAAGGTAGGCTACTGCTACCCCCCCCCCCCCCTCCTCCAAAAAAGGTCTTGTCCCTAGGTTTTCTTTGTTCTACATGTATGCTCAGATTTAATTTTTTTGTGAAGCAAGTACATGTAAAAAGGACCACGGAAACAGATAGTAGGCTTTCTTATTTAGACTTAGAAATAAACATTAGCGATAGGAGATTTACCACGGCAGTTTTTGACAAGCGCGATAATTTTAGTTTTCACATAGTCAATTTCCCTCACATGGATAGCAACATACCTAGCAAACCAGCCTATGGGGTTTATATCTCTCAGTTAATTAGAATAGGGCGCATATGCGATAGTTACGAGAGTTTTTACACCAGACACCACAAATTAACCTGTAGATTAGTCAAACAGGGTTTTTTATTCGATAAACTAGTTACTACTTTTTTAAAACATTTTGTAGCAGGTATCCTGAGATTTTTTCCAAATTTAAAATTTCCATTAGAAAGCACGTACAGGATGGTATTTGCCTTCCCACTGTAGCTATCAGTAGTCTGCCGAATAAAGTAAACATTAGATCTAGGTCTTCAAAAAAAATCTTAGTTTAAGGGGCGCCAATAGTCTGACATCAAATTAGTTACATCATAACACTAATTACCATACTGATAGCAACCTAAACGTATATAACTAGGGCCATTGGTTACAACAACTAATACAAAAAGTTCCAGAGCCTAAAGAAGTAGACTACTCCAGCTCCTGCATGAACACCCGGGATTCGTGAGTTAACCCCTACAAAATTATGTAGCAGCTAGTAACAATACTGATTGGAGATTCTGTTAATTTCCCTGAATGTGTAATTATGGTCATATATGCATGCTGCCCGTGTCCATGAGCCACTTAGGTGGGTAGGGAGAGTTTCCATGGAACAAAAGAGCTTTTCAACCTACCACCCCTAGTTCTCAAGGCTAGGCACCTATGTGGCTCTGCCTGAGCAGGCAGTGAGATGGTTTTCCCCTTAGGTTTGGATTGGTAGTAGAAGATAAACCTACTGAATTTTCATACAATTAACTATAGATATACTGATAGTACAGAGCTGCAGTGTGTCCATCATTGGGATCTTACCAAACCAGAAGTATGCATGCATGGCCAAGTTTATCTTCTCCCTGTATGGGATTCCTCCAATCCTAGCTTAGTTTGCAACAGACAGACAAAACATCCTTTGTAACCCCCCACCCCCTCCCATACAAGTGATTAGCCAGCCCACTAATTGGTAGGTGGTTTATAGGCAGAGATTCTGCTCTGTTTGTCCTCATTAAGCTGTTGGTAAGTGGCTGTCCTCTATACACAGGACAGCCACATGCTGACTAGCACCAAGGCTACTGCCCCCCCCCCCCCTCCCCAAAGGTCTTGTCCCTATAGGCTCTCTCTGTTTTGTATGCTCAGATTTAATTTCTTTGTGAAGCAAGATGTAGAATAATCAATTAATTATAGATATACTGATAGTACAGAGCTGCAGTGTGTCCATCATTTCATTTTGGGCCTGACTACATAGAAAGGAATTATGCATGGCCAAGTGTTTCCTCTTTCTTCTCTATATGAGATCCCTCCAGTCTTAGCTTGCAACAAATAGACAAAACATCCTTTGCACCCCGTCCCTAAGTGGTTCATCTAATTATGGCCAGCTATCCTACTAATTGGAACTTATAATTAGTGCTTCAGCAGTTATTTTTTGAAGTCATCTACATATAATATTATGCATAATCTCAGCCTGCATGCCACTTTTATGGCTTGTTTAACACACTTTTATGAGTGCAACTGGAATATTATGGTTGTTCTTTGTATGAAACAATTACCACATCCCTAGTAGCATCATTTGTATATCATTATGGTAAAGGGTCACTATGTACATAAGTGGCATACTTAGGTTATGCAATATTATGTAATTATCAAAATTGCTTTAAAGTGATGTAACATTAAAATGAAAACAGATGATAAACTTTATAGAACCATTAACCTGTGTCTGTACCAAATTTCACGACTCAATACCCTTACTGGGCAAATATTGCTTGTTTCAAAAAAGTGAATTGCTACTAGGGATGTAACTTACATGTACAGCATAAACTTAATAGCATTTTACATAAAAGCTGGATGCAATGATTAGCTGTATCCCCACCAGAATTTATACAAGTAAATTTGATATCATAATCATAGGATAAACAGTAGGTGCTCATAAAGGTATTATATCCCCTATCCCTTACCATTTTCACTGTTGATTTACTGGGGGAGGGGGAAGCCCTACTATGCTTGTTTCAGTATGTCAATGGAGTGTATGGTATGGTATGGGTAGGTTAATTGTCCAAATCCTGTACTATAATAATATTATACACTTCTAAATTTTTGTGACCTTTGTATTTGTACATCATGTGATGTCAGCATACAATTAGGTGAGCAATATCTGGCCTCCAGTGTACTTAAGGGGATGATTTTCAGTCAACAGCAGTGACCTTTCACCCACAACAATACCAACCCAACATGTTCTAAGACACCTGTACATGTGTGTACCTGACCCTTATGCCCATCTGAATTTGGTGATAATGCATTGCTAAAAATTGAATTGACTGGCATGGTGTATGCATGCTACTGTGGATCTTACTGTTGATTTGGTAATCATTACCTTATTGGGTGTGTTACTTTGACCTTACTGGGCTGCCTACCTGACACTGGGATGCTCAGGAATTGCATCCATGGGTCTCCTCCCATAGACAGCCTTCTGGGAAACCCACTGTTTATGGAATATGGTTTAGATTTTTGTTTATTCCTTATTTCCCACTGAACTTCCCACAGAGGAAAGTGACTGTTCATGGGTAACAGCCAGTGGGAAGGTCCCAGTAGTTTCACTTAATATGTTTCAATAGATCAGAGCTAGGGTCTACTAATGGGAGATTGGTTAATCTGATTATTAGCGTCAAGGGACATAACATTATAATGCATTATAATGCATGATTGTATAACATGTGCATGCATTGCTGTTGTTTTTTTTTTTATATTGGACAGATTTTATGAAGAATTTGTGCTGAGAAGCAACTATGAGGAGTGTGGAAATTATCTCAGGGAGTTCAACCTCAGCATTGACAAGGTAAGTAAGTGGAACGCTTGTGACTCCATTGAAATGAACACTTTACTAAACTACGCTGGGCAACATTGATCAGTTTAAGCTAAGTGGTATTGTCCCTAATTAGACTAATGAGTTGTTAAATTTCCCTTATGGTCAAACCCATTGGCAAGTGATTGGAGACTGCCAAGTTGATGTTGGTTGATAGTGTACTTCCTGGGATGTAGCGTGCCCCTATTGGTACATGGTGTACATGTGTGCACATGCATGTACAATTTCATGCCTGTGTGTACGTGTATGTACATGTGTGTATGTACATGTACATATGCATATACCACATGGATGTACACATGTCATGTATAATTACTCACAATGTCCTATATGCATACTTGTTGTTAGTTGCCTAGCAACCAAAATTTTTATACGCAATTTGCTGGCTATGGGGCCGGGAAGGAGTTGGGTCATCATAAAGTAGGCCAATGATGAACAGAGGTCAACTACCAACAAAATAGTTATCTGCCAGTACGTATCAGAGGTATATGCATACACTCACACACACACACGTACCTACGTACCCAGGCATCCAGCGTTGGCTACGGTGGTGCCGTGGGAGACCTCCTCTGGGTCCAGCAGGTGGCCAGCATCATGGCCTCTCACATGCTCATGGTTTGCCCCACCCCTTTTGAGCGCTCTCACCTCCTGCGACTACTGGCGGAGACCGGCTTCGGTAGAGGAAGGCAGTTCAAGTGCCATGGTAACTATTATTGAATTTACATGCATGCATATGACATAATATTGTATGTTTTTCAACTAGCAATGTAGATTTCTCTGGTGCTTTGTAACATGGTCATTACTTGAATTGATTATCTGTTTGCATTAATTTGTTCCTTGCATGCAAGTGTATAATTACCAATAAGTTATAGTTGCTAGACCTTATTGGGGGTGCATCTTCACAGTGCCAAGGTGCCTTACACAGCATGCTGAAATTTAGCTATTGAAGGTGCATAAATCAAAAATCCCTTGTGGTTCTGTGTATAATTATAGTAACTGTTACATAATATTATTGTATCAGCTAGTCTAGTTTATCACTGAATCACTGCTCCAACCCCCAGTCTGCACTCTTGCCACTCCCTTATTCCATTCAACCCCCTTTCTCCCCAGCCACCCCCTCTCCCCACCCCCTCATTAGCTCCTGCGGTACACAACCCTCAATAGCATAAACAATTAGTGGAGTATGTGGAGACCCTCTGTTGCCATGGTAACTGGGCTAGGTGGGATTCTTACAGTACCTTTGTCAAAACATCTAGCATGTTGATCCAAAATTTAATTCATGGGATATTGCATAATTACATGTATGTCATTTGAGATGGCTCATTGGAATTGGAATGGAGATATAGAGACAGCATGCTTGTGTTTGTCCAAGGTAGTAAATTTTAGCCATTGTGTAGCCACAATACCCCTGAGGGCCACTGTAGTGGTGAATATCTTCATCTCATTAATTTTGTGTCAACTGTTGTGATAATGTGAGTATACTAATCCAGACAAACATAAACACATTCCACAGACAATTGTTCATTGCAAGTATTCAATTAGTACGCACCATTGAAGATTGTTGGTTTAGCTTATTAATTCCTGAAAACATGTTTACTGTATAAATTCCAGTTGTTAATTATTCAGTTATGTACCAGTATTTCATTCTCCAGAATAGCTATTATGTCCGCCATAAATCTTATATCAACCATCCTAGACTAGCTTATACCAAGGGCTTATCTAGCCGCTAAGCAACATGCTTACGTGGCTAGAGAAGCGCTTGCTTATACTGATAATTAATTATCATGGCCTAATTAAGCAGATAATTCTATCTAAAGCCCAGAGGAATATTTTTTCTATCAAAATGCCAAATATCTCACTTCACTGTTTTTTCCCCCTGCAATACAGTGAATGAGCGAAAATACATTCCATTATTGAGTACCAGTTATCAGGGTTCTCCCCACACTGGTCTGTCAGTAAACTACAACCAGTTCCTAACTCAAATTTACCACTACTCACCTAGTACAAAACCTCATGGTCATTATGCATGCTTTGGGCACCACTAATCTCATAGTACAACCTAGGCATGCAGTCACATAATTATGATCAATCCCAGATTATCTGCCTATGCTATGCATAGCCCTACTGAGTTGGCTATCGTGTAGCAGACAGTGGAAGGCTGATAGCATTATATTATGTCTACTTATTTTTTTTGTGGCTACAGTGTTGGACTTTCATAATCTTCATCAGATGAGCCTTGTGCTGAGTGAGGCTGGTCTGGCCAGCGATGCTGCATTCACTGTCAAAGAACACTTCTCAACCACACCAGGGCTCAGCTCCCTCCCAGAGGTATGTACACATACTATATACCGTAGTTAATCGAATACAACGCATGATCCAATTTAACGCAATAAATTTTACGAATTCTCATAACGGAGTGATTGACAGAAAAACGCACGTTTTTCAAAATTGAAATCATTCCATGCATTATATACAGTACATCCTGCATACATACCACTCTCTGCCTAAGTTGGACACATAACTATAATCATTGTAATTAATCAATGTGATTAGATCCTAATTTGTTGCTTTGAGTTCCTTAATTGTTTTATTAGGTCAGGGATTTCCCCCTGTCAGAGTAGTCTGGGTGCTAAACAGTTTCACTTGTGTAAATAGTAGATTCCCATCTAATTAGTGGTTGCCTGCAGGCATTGGCTGTCCACTGTGAGAAAGTCATAATTGGAGTTAAACTACCACAGTGGTTGAATTGAAGGGAATACACTGTGGTTTCTAGCTGATAGTATTCCCACAATACTACAATAAATTTGAATATTTGAGCAGCTGTACCAATTCATGCATACTCTGTTCTAAAAATAGTTTGTCACTATAAATACATTTGTAGCTTCCAACTGGCACTTGCCTTTAACTTTGAATTTCATCATTTTACTTCAACTGCTGCATGTACATCCACCAATGGATTTCTAGTTCTACATGTATGTCCAGGAATAGATGATTCTAATAATAGCACCACCAGGCTTTTTTAAGAACATGGGACATGACTCCATACTAATTTATGCTGGATCTAGCTCTGTGACCTGATTGGTTCCTGGCTGTAATTAAATCAGGTGTTTACTCCCAATGATAACTAGCAATTACAAACATATCCAATAGGAAGTGTAGGGTTTTTTTTTTTACCTCCCTTTTAGAGTGCCCATTTTATTCATTGGCTAGTTGGACATGTGCCCAAAAACCTGGAGTACCCACTTTGGAACTAATTGCAGTGTACCTATTAAGCCACTGTAATAAAATAACTGGTTTCTCAGACACATAGAAGCGTTCATAGCATGCGGGAGGGCGACAATTTTTTGCACCATCGGATCAATGAATATTATCAATTGCATGCACAGAAAAAAGCTCATGATCCTATCATAGCCTTACCAGACTATGAATATCAATCAAAATTACTTTCTCTGGAACATTATGGACACATCTTTTAGTCTGTCACTGGTACAAACATCGTAGCTAGCTAACAACTGGACTAGCAGCTAGGTAGGCCTATAGGTCAAAGGTCGCGCACAAAAGAAAAAAAATTGCATGTTCAAATTTTCACAGCATGGAGCATATGAAATATACGAAAATTAACACCATACGAAAATTTCCTGCTATATGGTAATTATGGTGTAACCTATGGTGAATTATGATGAAATAATGATGCAACCTATGAAGTAATTATGAGAAAATTCAGGGCCTCGCTGGAGCCTTTCTGGGACTTAAAATCAGTAAAATAGTAATAGTAAGTAGAGTATCTTATGTGTGTATCCAGCAAATACATTACAGGCTGAGTGCTACTTTCTCTGACAAGTACCGCTGGCCGAACTTCACGTATTCTCTTGGCTTACGTAATGCCATCGATTTTTAAAGCTATAACCTTGTGCGATATACATGTATAGCACGCATCATTCTGAAGGGCTCGCCCGCGAGACTGCAGTGTGCCATACTGCTACGAACCTGAGGTTTGGAAGCTGCACTGCGCTGTCGAGTTTGTCCCTGTGATTGAACCATCGAAATTTGTCACTATTTGTAATCAAGGTTGTGAGTCCGTCTTAGATTCTATCTCCATGATTGTTGGCGCCAGTATCGATATCAATGTGTATGCATTATATTGACGACCTTTTACCACATGCACCATTACACTATGCAGCTGCTGGGAATATTAATAATAAAATATATATTCAAGTGTTTCATTGTAATAAACATATATTTTCGCTAATTAACTTAATTAATTGACCTCACTATCGTAGTGTGCTAAATCTATTATAGTACATCTACTAGTTCAATACAATGTACATAAATCACTTTAGCTCAAACTGTATCAAATCACATATTTTGAGTAGTAGCGTTCTGCAAATATCTGCTCGTTAGGCAGTACATCTTCCCTCTTCCTTTTCTTGTACCACCTCATCACAACAACTGAAGCTGACATCATTATCAACAGGTATATCAGTAGCGTCAATATGTACCAAAATCCACAACTCAGAGTTCCCGTTCCCCATTCCAATGACGTCATCTTGAAAGGCAGTAACAGCCCTTGTGAGAGCATTACAAAGAAACCTAATAGGGCATAAATGATGCCAGCAACCAGGCCCTTCATAGAGTAGGGTACTTGGGC
The DNA here is from genome assembly GCA_963930775.1 of Cliona cf. orientalis. Taxonomy (NCBI): domain Eukaryota; kingdom Metazoa; phylum Porifera; class Demospongiae; order Clionaida; family Clionaidae; genus Cliona; species Cliona cf. orientalis. The sequence goes on from OZ005697.1 coordinate 2,705,986, forward strand.
ACAGTAAAACTCCAAAGCACCAATTATAGCAAGCAGTTTAGAGATAGCCACGAGAGCCTCCAGTATAATTAACCATCTGTAGTCCAGGGTCTCACTCAGAAAGTTCAGGCTGTCATGTGATTTGTTAAAAATACAGGAAAGGGTGACATTGCTTGAAGGTTTGATGTGTGTGTAGTGTTGGCGAGCGTAAGTTATCAGTGCTAATATGATAGCATATCTTACTATGAGTAATACGAAGGCTATGAAAAATTTTACGTGGCTTTGAAGGATCGGTAGACATGAATGAAACAGAGGGTGAACAATTACCTCATAGAGTGGTATGAGTAATAGTCCAGCTATCGAGTAGAAATTATTGAACACATACTCTGGAGTGTATGAAAGTACATGTATGAATATGTTTCTTAGGTTATTATGTAGAGAGCGATTTTCAGTAGTCATACCAAAGAATGCACACCCTACCAAAGAGACCAAGACTACTCGAAAGAGAGTCTTCACATCTTCCACCTGTTCTGTCGTGAACGGTCCTCCATATTTGCTCTTACCGAAGTCGATACGAGAAGGAAGGTCCTCCTCTCCTGTGTATGTGAAGGCACTCCTTAGTCTAGGGCTCTTGTGCTTCAGTGCATACTTTATCACCCCATAGACTGTCTTGAATGGGTTTTGAGTCACCGGCTCCTTGATCAGTACCTTGTTGAATAAAATACCCAAGCTTACAGCTAGAGTGAGCTTTAGACACACCAACAGGGGCACAAGTACTTTGTACTCCTCACTGATATACAAACAGGCTGTACTCACTGTAGCTATGCTACTAATTATTGTCCATGAGTACCAAGTGATGAATGTCTTGATTTCGCTCGATGATGCATCACAGAGTTGGTCCACTCCGAACTGGATAATATTGGCTTGAAAACCACCGTATCCCAATGCTAGTGGCACTAAAAAGAGATGCAATACCTTGCTTAGGTTGTGTAAATCCAGGCTTTGTAAGACGATCAAACTTATTGTCAGCAGTAGCAAGCTGATCCACATAGTGCACATACTAAAACGGATTACCTTGTATCGTCCAAACCGAATATCAGCTAGCCATCCAGCCAGTGGTATCATGAAGCCCACACTGATCTGTAGCATGGCAAACACTAGGTAACTGTATACTCTTGATGCATTGTAGCTGATGTAGAAATACAGAGATGATATACAATAGCTCCAGATTAGTATGAGAATTGCACCTCTGTTCTTAACCCTCCTCAAACGGTACCTTGGCTTGAAGCATCTCCTGACTTGCTTGCTTGATTCGTTTGCTATCAATGAAGTATTGTCTGGATTAATCAGTGGACTTAGACTTCTGCCCTCACTGTCAGCCATCGTTTCACTTTCTCATTCTTTCTTTGCTTTGCTAGTACGGAGAAATGTTGTTATATAACCAACCCCATGCTTGCATAACATCGTTTCATTTACACGCAATGTAAAAAAAATGTGCATGTAGTATATATCCCATACCAGTTTATATATTTAATTCATGTTTTGTTGAAGTGAAGAAGTTAAATAATGTTTTATTTGTGCTAAATAAACATAATATTTAGAATATTTGGTCATTATTGTAGTTTCTCTTTGATCTAGTATCAAGCGAAATAAGTATGTAACTATATTATATATCACTTACAAGTATGTTTAACATAGATATTATAAACTTACGTACGTAAGTCTATAATATCTTTGGTTTTAATGTCATAATCATGGGATAACATGGCTAGTATGTATAATCAGTACATGCTCACAAAACATACACACTTTACGTAGCAAATGTTTTGAGGGCAATGCAAGATTTATGGTCAACTATATTAGCAAATTTGGCTTTCTACCTATAAAGTATGAGCTCTTATCACAGACAGCTGTGATCCCTAACTATGGCTGTCTCAGTGGTTTAGTATGAGCTGTACTACCAGTCATACTTCTACTGGTGAAACAAGTGACAGCAATACATACTTAGCCTGAGAAGGAATGAGTTTGAGCTCAATGCCTCAACCCTATACTGTAGGACGGCTTTTAATTGCGTAGTTTAATGAATGCGTTCTAGTCAAGTCGGGCCAATTGCGAATCCAATAATTGCGATGGACGACCCCATACCATACTGTAGTATACGTGCACGTTTATGTTTGCAAGTCTATTAATTGCGAAATGTAGGAAAACTCGCAATTCACAATTAAATAGACACTTGCAATTAAAACCTGACCTATGGTATACTTGCAATTATATGCTCAAAGATTCACGGGGTGGGGGGGGGGGGGGGGGGGGGGGGCGTAGCATGCTAAGAAGCCAATAGTAGTTTCACCATGATATTATGTTATCAGAACGATCATTTCTGATTACCAGCCTACAAGCCTACAAGCCTACAAGGTAGTGGGGTTCACGTGGGATACCAGATCTGCTTACACAGCTATTTTTGGTGTGTCTGCACTTTGTTACTGAAAGAATAAGACTTCGTCAGGGTATACTTGAGGATCATCTCTTGCCATAGCTCTTCCGGAATGGGTGATGTTAGTCTGAGTGGGCAGGATGAGTTAATAATACCTCTAATTTCTAATTATTACGTCCAGATCACACTGTATGAAATCACACTCTAACACTAATTATTTGTAGATTGCATTACTATAATTAAAGAATGTGTGGGTGGATTGGTAGATGGAGTCTTAATTCTTACAGATATGCAGTATTGAGAAAATGCATTACAACAGTTATTGTGGTCAAGTGTTTCAGTGTAATAAACGTACATTTTCGCTAATTAATTGACCTCACTCTCATATAATCATAGTTTGCTAAATCTATTTTCAGTAGGCCTATTGTAGTACATCTACTAGATAAATGTACATTAATCACTTTAGCTCAAACCCTATCAAATTACATATTTTGAGTAGTAGCGTTCTGCAAATATCTGTTCGTTAGGCAGTACATCTTCCCGCTTCCTTTTCTTGTACCACCTCATCACAACAACTAAAGCTGCCATCATTATCAACAAGAATATCAGTAGCGTTAGCACGTACCAAAATCCACAACTCAGAGTTCCCGTTCCCCATTCCAATGATGTCATCTTGAAAGGCAGTAACAGCCCTTGCGAGAGCATTATAAAGAAAGCTAACAGGGCATAAAAGATGCCAGCGACCAGGCCCTTCATGGAGTAGGGTACTTGGGCACAGTAAAACTCTAAAGCACCAATTAAAACAAGCAGTTTAGAGATAGCCATAAGAGCCTCCAGTATAATTAACCATCTGTAGTCCAGGGTCTCACTCAGAAAGTTCAGGCTGTCATGTGATTTGTTAAAAATACAGGATAGGGTGGCATTGCTTGAAGGTTTGATGTGTGTGTAGTGTTGGCGAGCGTAAGTTATCATTGCTAACATGATAGCATATCTTACTATGCGTAATATGAAGGCTATGAAAAATTTTACGTGGCTTTGAAGGATCGGTAGACATGAATGAAACAGAGGGTGAACAATTACCTCATAGAGCGGTATGAGTAATAGTCCAGTTATCAAGTAGAAATTATTGAACACATACTCTGGAGTGTGCGAAAGTGCATGTATGAATATGTTTCTTAGGTTATTATGTATAGAGCGATCTTCAGTAGTCATACCAAAGGATGCGCACCCTACCAAAAAGACCAAGACTACTCGAAAGAGAGTCTTCACATCTTCCACCTGTTCTGTCATGAACGGTCCTCCATATTTGCTCTTACCGAAGTCGATACGAGAAGGAAGGTCCTCCTCACCTGTGTATGTGAAGGCACTCCTTAGTCTAGGGCTCTTGTGCTTCAGTGCATACTTTATCACCCCATAGACAGTCTTGAATGGGTTTTGAGTCACCGGCTCCTTGATCAGTACCTTGTTGAATAAAATACCCAAGCTCATAGCTAGAGTGAGCTTTAGACACACCAACAAGTGTACAAGGAGTTTGTATTTCTTACTGATGTATAAACAGGCTGTACTCACTGTAGCTGCGCTGCTAATTATTATCCAAGAGTACCAAGTGACAAACGTCTTGATTTCCATCGACGATGCATCACAGAGTTGGTCAACTCCAAACTGGATAACGTTGGCTTGAAAACCACCGTATCCCAATGCTAGTGGCAATAAAAATAGGTGCAATACCTTGCTTAGGTTGTGTAAATCAAGGCTTTGTAAGATGATCAAACTTGCTGTCAGCAGTAGCGAACTAATCCACATAGTGCCTATGCTCAAACAAATCATTTTGTATCGTCCAAACCGAATATCAGCTAGCCATCCAGCCAGTGGTATCGTGAAGCCCACACTGATCTGTAGCATGGCAAACACAAGGTAACTGTATACTCTCGATGCAGTGTAGCTGAGATAGAAAAACAGAGATGATATACAGTAGCTCCAGATTAGTATGAGAATTGCACCTCTGTTCTTAACCCTCCTCAAACGGTACCTTGGCTTGAAGCATCTCCTGACTTTCTTACTTGATTTGTTTGCTGTCGATGAATCATTATCTGGATCAATCAGTGGACTTAGGTTTCTGCTCTCTCTGTCAGTCATCATTGCACTTAATCTTTCTTGCTTTGCTTTACTAGTACAGAGCAACGTTGCTATATAACCAACCCTATGCGTGCATGACATTGCTTGAGTGTTTCATTTGCATGTGATATAAAATGTACATGTAGTATACATGTATGTATATCTCATACCAGTAATATATTTAATTCATGTTTTGAAGTGAAGAGTAACAATAATATTTTATTTGGGCTAAATAAAACATGTAATGTTTAGAATACCCGGTCATTATTGGAATTTCTCTTTGATCTGCTTTACTAGTACAAAGCCAAATATGTATGTAACTGTAATATTATTATATACATGTATCACTTACTACAAGTAATTCACAATTTATTGTGACACAAGATTATCTGCATATTCTAGTTCCATAAACTAAATATATGCACAACTCTAAACGTGGGAGTTGAAAGAGTCCCATCAATTGCTTACCTCCTAAATCTAACCATCAACATGTTTGTGCGGAGTTCTGTGTGTGTATATAATATATAATACCATACCCTCGCGAAAGAGGGGTGCACCTTTCATTGGGCCAAGATTGGGGGATGGCCTGATATTCGAGGTATCAGTATCGCATTTATACTCGAAAGAGCACCCAGGTAAGTTACCCACACTAGCTTCATAATTTGAATAGTAGCAGCGGCTACTATTGATTTCAGCCTTATTCAAGCACGGTTACCAATCCAGAGCAAGAGCGGCTGCGATACTTCACCGTGTGTCGTTGAGTGCAGCTGTATTCAGTGGGCGTAGCTACGATCGCTAGCCGCGTACGATCGTTTATTTGAGCTGAAACGTGGCATAAAATTAGCTAGGCTTAGTTTTACGGCTGTTTAGCACGTTACTTATCGATCTTACATAGATTATTCGAAGTACAGTCCAGCCATTTCATGCATTTGAGCTGCGCTTTCAAGGGCAGCTACACATGGGCGCATTTTCGAGTAAACACTAGACCTTAGCAGGAAATTGAGCCCAAAGTGGGGGGTGGGCCGACATTCTGTAGTGGGCCCTCTTTCGCGAGGGTACGGTAAAATTATGTCAATGTTATAGTGGGAAACTTTCAAGGGAGAAAATATTCATGAATTTTGCTGTTTGAGAGCTGCCCTGGTCCCATATTTGTAGCATACCACACCAATTAGTTTAGCTGGGAAGCATTCCATGAATCTTTTGATCATGAAATGCTCTTTCTTACTGATTTGCGAAAGTTTTCTCCCTCAAAAATTTCTCACTATAATATCGTACCAAAACAAATGTTTCAAATATTTATATGTAAAGCACTTTAGGAATGCCTCTATTTTCTAATTATCACGTCCAGACTACACTGTGGGAAACCACTCTAATACTAATAATTATTTGTAGATTATATTACTATAATTTAAGAATGTGTGGGTGGATTGGTAGATGGAGGTAGTCTTAATTCTTACAGATATGCAGTATCGAGAAAATGCATTACAATAATTATTATATTCAAGTGTTTCATTGTAATAAACATACATTTTCGCTAATTAGCTTAATTAATTGACCTCACTCTCATATAATCATAGTGTGCTAAATCTATTATTAGTAGGTCTAGCCTATTGTAGTACATCTAGTTAAACACAAATGTACATAATCACTTTAGCTCGAAATTATATCAAATCACATATTTTGAGTAGTAACGTTCTGCAAATATCTGTTCGTTAGGCAGTACATCTTCCCTCTTCCTTTTCTTGTACCACCTCATTGCAATAACTGAAGCTGCCATCATTATCAACAGGTATATCAGTAGCGTCAATAAGTACCAAAATCCACAACTCAGAGTTCCCGTTCCCCATTCCAATGACGTCATCTTGAAAGGCAGTAACAGCCCTTGTGAGAGCATCATAAAGAAACCTAATAGGGCATAAATGACGCCAGCGATCAGGCCCTTCATAGAGTAGGGTACTTGGGCACAGTAAAACTCCAAAGCACCAATTGCAACAAGCAGATCAGAGATAGCTATAAGAACCTCCAGTATAATTATCCATCTGTAGTCCAGGGTCTCACTCAGAAAATCCATACTGTCATGTGATTGGTAAAATATACAGGAAAGGGTGGCATTGCTTGAAGGTGTGATGTGTGCGTAGTGTTGGCGAGCGTAAGTCATCAGTGCTAACATGATAGCATATCTTACTATGCGTAGAGTGAATGCTATAAAGAATTTTACATGGCTTAGAAGGGTTGGTAGACATGAATAAAACAGAGGCTGGACAACTATCTCATAGAGCGGTACGATCAATAGTGCAGTTATGGAGTAAAAATTATTGAACACATACTTTGGAGTGTGCGAAAGTGCATGTATAAACATGTTTCTTAGATTATTAGATATAGAGCGATCTTCAGTAGTCATACCAAAGAATGCGCACCCTACTGCAAAGACCAAGACTACTCGAAAGAGAGTCTTCACATCTTCCACCTGTTCTGTCATGAACGGTCCTCCATATTTGCTCTTACCGAAGTCGATACGAGAAGGAAGGTCCTCCTCACCTGTGTATGTGAAGGCACTCCTTAGTCTAGGGCTCTTGTGCTTCAGTGCATACTTTATCACCCCATAGACTGTCTTGAATGGGTTTTGAGTCACCGGCTCCTTGATCAGGACCTTGTTAAATAAGATACCCAAGCTCACAGCTAGAGTGAGCTGTAGACACACCAACAGGGGCACAAGTAGTTTGTACTCTATAAACAGGCTGTACTCACTGTAGCTATGCTACTAAATATTGTCCAAAAGTACCAAGTGACAAATGTCTTGATTTCTGTCGATGATGCATCACAGAGTTGGTCCACTCCAAACTGGATAACATTGGCTTGAAAACCACCATATCCCAATGCTAGTGGCACTAAAAATAGGTGCAATACCTTGCTTAGGTTGTATAAATCCAGGCTTTGTAAGATGATCAAACTTGCTGTCAGCAGTAGTGAGCTAATCCACATAGAGCACATACTAAAACGGATTACCTTGTATCGTCCAAACCGAATATCAGCTAGCCATCCAGCCAGTGGAATCGTGAAGCCTACACTGATCTGTAGCATGGCAAACACAAGGTAACTGTATACTCTTGATATATTGTAGCTGATGTAGAAATACAGAGATGATATACAGTAGCTCCAGATTAGTATGAGAATTGCACCTCTGTTCTTAACCCTCCTCAAACGGTACCTTGGCTTGAAGCATCTCCTGACTTGCTTACTTGATTTGTTTGCTATTGATGAAGTATTGTCTGGATCTATTAGTGGACGTAAGCTTCTGCCCTCTCTCTCGGTCATTATTCAACTTTCTCTTTCTTTCCCTCCTTTGCTAGTGCAGAACAACGTTGCTATATAACCAACCCCATGCATGCATGACATTGTTTTAGTGTTTCATTTTGCACGCAATTATAAAATTTCCCAATGTACATATAGTATACATGCATGTATATAATATATTTAATTCGTGTTTTGTTGAAGTAAAGAGTAACCATAATGTTTTGTTTGTGCTTAATAAGTGTTTAGAATACTCGGTCATTATTTGAATTTCTCTTTGATCTGCTTTACTAGTATCAAGTGAAATATGTATGTAACTATATTATATTTCACTTCTATAAGTAATGCACAATTTATTGTGATGTAAGGTTATCTAGTTCCATAAACTAAGTATATGCACAACTCTAAATGTGGGAGTTGAAAGAGTTCCATCAATTGCTTACCTCCTATTTGGTATTACCAACAACATGTTTGTGCGGAGTTCTGTGAGTACAAATATTATTATGTCAATGTTGTTCGTATCCTTAATTTTTTTCACACAATACATGGAACCTAGATCATGTATATAGCATACAGCAAAGCCACTGAATGATGTTATAAGGCAAGCATCGTTGACCATTCAAGAAATGGGATCACACGATGGTAATAAAACGACGTACCTTAGGAGATTGTATAGGTGGTATGCCACACAAGATGCAGCTCCAAGCATTAGTTGTCCCAACTACCAAACATCCACACTTTAGCAAACTTTTTGAGAGCAATTAGTGCAAGATTTATGGTCAGTTATTAGCAAATTCGGCTGAGAAGGAATGAGTCTAGAATAGCAAAATTTTGAGCTCAATTGCCTCAACCCTACTTGCAATTATATGCTCAAAGATTCACGGGGGGGGGGGGGGGGGAGGGGTTAGCATGCTAAGAAGCCAACCGTTGTTCAACCATGTATTATCAGAACCAGATTTCAAGATCATTTCTAATTACCATTCTTAGCAAAGCCACGGACACTTGAACAGATTAGATTAGTAGTAGAGCCTACAAGGTTGTGGGGTTCACGTGGGATGCCAGATCTGCTTACACAGTTATTTTTGGTGTGTCTTGCACTGGTATACTTGAGGGTCATCTCTTGCCATAGTTCTTCCAGAATGGGTGACATTAGTCTGAGTGGGCAGGATGAGTTCAGGAACGCCTCTATGGTCTAATTATCTATGATCTGTGGCAGGATTCAAAACTTGGACAGTTATATAATTAGATTACAGGCAGGGTATACTTGAGGGTCATCTCTTGCCATAGCTCTTCCAGAATGGGTGACGTTAGTCTGAGTGGGCAGGATGAGTTCAGGAACGCCTCTATGGTCTAATTATCTATGATCTGTGGCAGGATTCAAAACTTGGACAGTTATATAATTAGATTACAGGCAGGGTATACTTGAGGGTCATCTCTTGCCATAGCTCTTCCAGAATGGGTAATGTTAGTATGAGTGGGCAGGATGAGTTCAGGAATGCCTCTATGATCTAATTATCTATTTTCTGTGGCAGGATTCAAAATTTGGACTGGCAGGGTATACTTGAGGGTCATCTCTTGCCATAGCTCTTCCAGAATGGGTGATGTTAGTATGAGTGGGCAGGATGAGTTCAGGAATGCCTCTATGATCTAATTATCTATTTTCTGTGGCAGGATTCAAAATTTGGACTGGCAGGGTATACTTGAGGGTCATCTCTTGCCATAGCTCTTCCAGATTGGGTGACGTTAGTTGAGTGGGCAGGATGAGTTTAGGAATGCCTCTATGGTCTAATTATCTCGTCCATGGCAGACTACACTAATATAAACCACACTCAAATACTAATTTGTAGATTACATTACTATAATTTAAGAATGTGTGTGTAGGTTAGTAGATAGGAAGGTAGTCAATTCTTATGGATATATGCAGTATATGGAGAAAAATCTTATGTAGCGCTAGCACTGGGTGTGAGTGCTCATGGACTGTGACTGTTTACTTTCATCGTGTTGATATAATATACTATCCACTGTTGCTGCACTGACCTGTTCCATGTTGCTAACAGCATATTTATGGGTAGTTAGTGTTCTTGCCATTGCCCTGCCTGGTTTGGAGTATGCACATTGCTTGTTTCTGTAGGATCTGATTTGTGGCTAACAGCCTGTGGGTCATCACTGATTATTAACTTTATATTAATTAGAATATACCCCGGCCATATGCTAGGGATGTCGTCCACTAACTGCTCCATTATTGAGCACCCACTAATGTTGTTACTTTGTTCTTAGTGTGGCCAGGAATATATAATACTGCCAGGACTTCCTTCCTGAAAGCATTGTTGTTGTTTAATTTTTGGTACCCATTTTAATATTAGATTTATCAAACAGGTTAGTTATTGTGTACTTGCTCTACTGTGTGGACAGTCAGTGTGTGTGTGTAGATATGGCAGCGTGAAGGCATGCAGTGCTTAAGTGCTGGGGGGTGGTCCTTGAAATGGTCAGTGGTTGATAAAAAGATAAAGGGGATCATGGCATAATAAAAACTTGCAGTGTATTTGACCATGCGTCTCCTATATTATGTGTAGCCCAATTAAGGTCTTGCAATTACACCTGAGGCGACTACGCCAGCATAATTTCTGGAATACCATAAAGTGACTTTTTTCTGTGATACGTACATGAATTTGATCTATACATGTGAATTATGGAAGTCAAGCGGCAGTTGCATAAATTTGTATCATGTAATAATTCACGCCACACATTGCAATGCATAAAACATTTAAACATATAAGAAAAGTTACATAAATTTTTTTAAGAGGCCTATTTAACCGATTCACATACACAAAAATAAATTATTCCTTACGGTACTAGAATAATATTTTACAGATAGCCTAATATCACAATCATAGTTTTTGTGGTACCGTATAAAGGGAAATTAACTTTTGAGGGAGAAAATGTTCACGAATTTCACGCTTTAAGAGCCACCTGCGAAGGTTTTCCCCACGAAATTTTGACACGCCCCACCAACCTATACGAATGATTTAGCATTCCGCGAAAGTTTTCTCTGCAAAATTCTCACTAATGATCCACGAAAGTTTTCTCCCTCTAACAGTTCCTGCGGTACGGTACAGTTCAATTTGAACTAGTTAGTTGGGCAAGGGCTGAGCAACTCAGGCTTGAATGATTTTTTACCTATAAACATCATATTTGTCATATAATATGATCTATGATATATCACATCTATAGAGTACTAAATTTATCGCTAGTAAGTCTGTTACAGTATATCTGCTTATGGTAAAAAAAACTCTTTTAACATCCATGCAACTTTTAAATGATTAGTTCAAACGATATCAAATCAGGATCTCATACATTTCTTGAGTAGTAGCGTTCTGCAAATATCTGTTCGTTAGGCAGTACATCTTCCCTCTTCCTTTTCTTGTACCACCTCATCACAACAACTGAAGCTGCCATCATTATCAACAGGTATATCAGCAGCATCAATACGTACCAAAATCCACAATGCAGAGTTCCAGTTCCCCATTCCAATGACGTCATCTTGAAAGGCAGTAATAGCCCTTGTGAGAGCATCATAAAGAAACCTAGTAGACCATAAAAGATGCCAGCGACCAGGCCCTTCATAGAGTAGGGTACTTGGGCACAGTAAAACTCCAAAGCACCGATTGCAACAAGCAGATCAGAGATGGCCACAATAGCCTCCAGTATAATTAACCATCTGTAGTCCAGGGTCTCACTCAGAAAGTTCAGGCTATCATGAGATTTGCTAAATATACAGGAAAGGGTGGCATTGCTTGAAGGTGTGATGTGTGTGTAGTGTTGGCGAGCGTAAGTCATCAGTGCTAACATGATAGCATATCTTACTATGCGTAGTGTGAAGGCTGTAAAGAATTTTACGTGGCTTTGAAGGATCGGTAGACATGAATAAAACAGAGGGTGGACAACCACCTCATAGAGCGGTACGATCAATAGTGCAGTTATGGAGTAGAAATTATTGAACACATACTCTGGAGAGTGAGAAAGTGCATGTATAAATATGTTTCTTAGATTATTAGGTATAGAGCGATCTTCATTAGTCATACCAAAGAATGCACACCCTACGACAAAGACCAAGACTACTCGAAAGAGAGTCTTCACATCTTCCACCTGTTCTGTTGTGAACGGTCCTCCATATTTGCTCTTACCGAAGTCGATACGAGAAGGAAGGTCCTCCTCACCTGTGTATGTGAAGGCACTTCTTAGTCTAGGGCTCTTGTGCTTCAGTGCATACTTTATCACCCCATAGACTGTCTTGAATGGGTTTTGAGTCACCGGCTCCTTGATCAGGACCTTGTTAAATAAGATACCCAAGCTCACAGCTAGAGTGAGCTTTAGACACACCAACAGGTGTACAAGTAGTTTGTACTCCTCACTGATGTACAAACAGGCTGTACTCACTGTAGCTATGCTACTAACTATTGTCCACGAGTACCAAGTGACAAATGTCTTGATTTCTGTCGACGATGCATCGCAGAGTTGGTCTACTCCAAATTGGACCACGTTGGCCTGAAAACCGCCGTATCCCAATGCTAGTGGCACTAAAAAGAGATGCAATACCTTGCTTAGGTTGTGTAAATCCAGGCTTTGTAAGATGGTCAAACTTGTTGTCAGCAGTAGCGAGCTGATCCACATAGTGCACATACTAAAACGGATTACTCTGTATCGTCCAAACCGAATATCAGCTAGCCATCCAGCCAGTGGTATCATGAAGCCCACACTGATCTGTAGCATGGCAAACACAAGGTAACCGTACACTCTCGATGCAGTGTAGCTGATGTAGAAATACAGAGATGATATACAGTAGCTCCAGATTAGTATGAGAATTGCACCTCTGTTCTTAACCCTCCTCAAACGGTACCTTGGCTTGAAGCATCTCCTGACTTGCTTACTTGATTTGTTTGCTATTGATGAAGTATTGTCTGGATCTATTAGTGGACGTAAGCTTCTGCCCTCTCTCTCGGTCATTATTCAACTTTCTCTTTCTTGCCCTGCTTTGCTTGTACTGAACAACGTTGCTATATAATCAACCCCATGCATGCATGACATTGTTTTAGTGTTTCATTTTGCACGCAATTATAAATTTTTCAGTGTACATGTAGTATACATGTATGTATATTTAAATCATGTTTTGTTGAAGTAAAAAGTAACCATAATGTTTTGTTTGTGCTTTATAAGTGTTTAGAATACTCGGTCACTATTTGAATTTCTCTTTGATCTGCTTTTCTAGTATCAAGTGAAATATGTATGTAACTATATTATATTTCACTTCTATAAGTAATGCACAATTTATTGTGATGTAAGGTTATCTGCATATTCTAGTTCCATAAACTAAATATATGCACAACTCTAAATGTGGGAGTTGAAAGAGTCCCATCAATTGCTTACCTCCTATTTGGTATTACCAGTAACATGTTTACGCAGAGTTCTGTGTGTACAAAGGAGGGGTTTAGCATGCTAAGAAACCAACAGTTGTTCCACCATGTATTATTAGAACCAGATTTCAAGATCATTTCTAATTATCATTCTTAGCAAAACCACAGACATTTGAACAGATTAGATTAGAAGTAGAGCCTACAAGGTCATGGGGTTTACGTAGGATGCCAGATCTGCTTACACAGCTATTTTTGGCACTCTATCACTGAAAGAATAAGACTTCATCAGGGTATACTTGAGGATCATCTCTTGCCATAGCTCTTTCAGAATGGGTGATGTTAGTCTGAGTGGGCAGGATGAGTTCAGGAATGCCTCTATGATCTAATTATCACGTCCAGACTACACTAAACTACATCATATGAAACCACACTCTAATACTAATCTGTAGATTGCATTACTATAATTTAAGATCGTGTGGGTAGGTTGGTAGATAGGGAGGTAGTCTTAATTCTTATGGATATGCAGTATATCGAGAAGGATCTTATGTGGTGCTAGCACTGGGTGTGAGTGCTCATGGATTGTGACTGTTTACTTGCTTTCATCACGGGTGCTGTACTGACCTATTCCATGTTGCTAACAGAATATTCATGGGTAGTGAGGGTTCTGCCATTGCCCTGCCTGGTTTGGAGTGTGCACACTGCTTGTTTCTGTAAGATCTGATTTGTGGGTCATGACTGACTATCAACTTTATATTAGTCTGGTAGCTATTATAATAGAATATACCCCGGCCATATACTAGGGATATGATCCACTTAACTGCCCCATTGAGCACCCACTAAAGTTGTTGCTTTATTCTTAGTGGGGCCAGGAATATACATGTATATATACTGCTACCTGAAAGTTTTGTTGTTGTTTAATGTTTTGTACCCGTTATAATGTTTAGGTTAGTTATTGTGTACTTCCTCTACAGTCTGGTAGGACCGTTCGAGCAGAGCAAGAACATCGCTATTGTACACGTACACTTAGTTGCTATGAGGGGGGTAGCCTCTGTAACCGCTTCCATCTGTGCATGCACACGGTACTATAATGGGCAATCTTGCCCAGGCAGGATACTGTTTGTGCATGAACTACGTCTCTACATTTTGTTAGCATGTACTATTAATAGATGATCATACATTATCCCATGATTGTGATCTTGTATAATATATCACATGTATAGGATACTAAATTTATTATTAGCAGGTCTGTTGCAGTACATCTGCTTATGGTAAAAAAATTTTTTAACATGCATGCAATTTTAAATTAGTTCAAACGATATCAAATCAGGATCTCATACATTTCTTGAGTAGTAGCGTTCTGCAAATATCTGTTCGTTAATATCTCGTACTGCAAGTAATGCACGATTTATGATGCCACAAGTTCATCTGCATAATTATTATTCTAGTTTCATAAACTATAATTATGCACAACTCTAAACATGTGGGAATTGAAAAAGACCCATCAATTGCTTACTTCCTATTAGGTATTTGTAAATGTAACCAACAACATGTTTGTGCGGAGTTCTGTGTGTACATGCCATGTTTATATATGTGGCAGTCCCAAAACGTACATTATTTCGTTTTAATTAGCTTAATTCAATTAGCTCTCCTAATATTATGCTTTGACAGTTGAAGCCAGAAGTTGGCTCACCCCTAGCAGATAGATTGAAGTTACTAAAGCATAAATTTGAGCTTTCTGGGAGGTTCCACAGCAGAGTTACAATCATGTAAATTAGAAATAGTAGTCAAAATGTGATAGGAATAATGTTCATTTTCTACATGGGACTGCCACATATGCTAATGGAACGCAAGCTAAAAATTTAACTTTTGCGCAATTTTCTGGTAAAGGTCGTCACATTTTACATTAAGATACATTATGAAAAGTTCTAGAACGCAAATTTTCTTACGCTAATTATATCTTGTATTTCATTAACATAAACACGGTATGTTAATATTGTTCGTGCATAAAAAAAAAAGCAATGAAATTGAAGGATAAGGTAGGGATGGCAGTGCCAAAAAATACACAAACAAGATTTATAGGGATAACGTATCACATGCATCCACTATACATCACTACGTTTATATCCCTTTTACATACTTTTCTAGAACAATTATTCTTAATATCGCACTGCTAAGTGTGCGATATTAATCCCCTTAGGGTGTACAGTGCGATATTAATTCCTTTAGGGTGTACTAGCACTGTATACTTGATAATGAGGTAACAGTTAGGAATATAGGTGTAGGGAGGGAATAGGTGACCAACCAGTCAAGAATGCAGCCAGCTGGCTGTGTGCATACACACCTACAGACCACACTGGTTTACACAGGTACAGGAAGCATACGCGCACTAATTGACACCACACAGGATACAATTTAGCAATCATTCAATTGATACTTGCCACGTGCAAGAATTAGCTAGCTAGTTGGTACAGTGTACGGCGCTTCTCTCGATCGAGAAACTAAAAGGATGCCACTATTGTTGACCAAACTGACGCTGGACTATTATTGGCTAGTTGTACAGACAGATAGCTATTCAAAACACTCGTAGCTAGCTAGCTAGGCAACTCACAGTCAACAGCTAACCTCAGTCGCTCAGTCAGCGATTCGAGTTGGATGGTTCTTTGTCTTGTCACTATCAAAGTTGAATTTGTTTCTATGGAGCTGCCTGTTTCCATGGAGAAGAGCCATTGACCAATCAGCGGTGAGATAAAACACTGCGGGGGCCACTGTTTATCTCCTCGGGATATAAATTAGTTATATCACGTGCACTCGGGATCTATGGCGACATATTGCACTCAGCCCTCGGGCGCAAAGCGCCCTCGGGCTTCGGTGCAATATATCGCATAGATCCCTCGCGCCCGTGATATAACTATTACTTATTTTTCTCGATAATTAATATCATACACTTCTGATTCAGTATGTAAAGTGTCGCTATAATATTTTGATATTGATCCATGGATATAATTATTATATCCCCAGTATGTAGTAATTTATTTTTCTGTGGTTATGAGCGGGAATTATTTTTGGTGCTATTTTTTGTATGATTAACCCAAACACCATCACTGGCTTGCTTGATCGTAGCGGCCGAGGCTAATCGATACTGATAGCAGTCCACTGTGATCAGGAAGGTCACTCCGTTTCAACGCCATGGCAAAGAATCGATAAAGAGACATCGTTCAGTGAGCTAGCCTAGCACCTGCCGCTAGCGATCGCGTGTGGCCGGATGGGCCTATAGGTCAAAGGTCTCCCACAAAAGGAATAAAATTCGCATGTTCAAATTTTGCAGTTTTATTTTCACATACGGGATGGAAATTAGCACCATACGAAAATTTCTCGCTATACGGTAATTATGGTGTAACCTATGGTGAAATTATGATGTAACCTATGAGGTAATTATGAGAAAATTCAGGGCCTCACTGGCAGCCTTTCTTGTACTTGAAAATCAGTAAGTAATATGTATAGAGTATCTTACACATGTATTCAGCAGATACGTTACAGGCTTAGAGGCTGGGTGCTACTTTCTCTGACAAGTACCACTGGCCAAACTACATGTGTTACATAATATTAATGCCATGGATTTATAAAGCTAGCCTTGCGCTATACAGGGTTTCGTTTAGGGGGGGGGGGGCACTTGCCCCCCCTTGGAAGCTGGCTGTCCCCCTTGAGAATTGCCACAAACCATATACGTAATATAAGAAGTTTGCATGGCAAAAGTGTCCAAATAGGCACTTTTTGCTCCCTTTTAACACAAATTATTTTCAGCTTCGTGCTTTGCGCAGGAGAAAACATACTGTATTAATAGGGAGGGGAACCAGTAGATATCACTTACAAGACAGGTCTCAGAAGCCATCAGAAACAGTCTCAGCACTTAAAATTTATTGGGGGGAGCATGCCCCCAGACTCCCCCTAGTTAATGAGCACTATGTTATTCTTGGCTGATAAAAACAATCCTTGCCCCCCCCCCCTTAACTTTTTGATTGTCGCGTTTGTCCCCCCCCCCCCCCCCTTAACGAAAATCCTAAATGAAACCCTGCTATATATAGCATGCATCATCGTTAAGGGGCTGACCCACGAGTCTGCATACCATACTGCTACCAACTGCTTGAGTTGTACCACTGGAGTTTATAACAATTTTTTGCCTATATCATACTTTAGGATATAATATGATACAATGTATTATAGGAGATTTCTATAATAATTTGACCTATCAGTCCTATTACTCTTAGACTAATTCAAACCCTACCTCCAACTCACAAACATATATGCCAGAATTTGGATGTACACACTTACAGAGTAGCTATAACATGAACAGCATCATAATTATTGTATATTTTTGCTAATTTGCTTAATTAATTGACCTCACTTTACAATCATAGTGTACTAAATCTAGTCTATTGTAGTACTCAAGTTAAACACAAATGTACATAAATCACTTTAGCTCAAACTGTATCAAACGACATCTTTTGAGTAGTAGCGTTCTGCAAATATCTGTTCGTTAGGCAGTACATCTTCCCTCTTCCTTTTCTTGTACCACATCATCACAACAACTGAAGCTACCATCATTATCAACAGGTATATCAGTAGCGTCAACAAGTACCAAAATCCACAACTCAGAGTTCCCGTTCCCCATTCCAATGACGTCATTGTAAAAGGTAGTAACAGCCCTTGTGAGAGCATAATAAAGAAACCTACTAGACCATAAAAGATACCAGCGACCAGGCCCTTCATAGAGTAGGGTACTTGGGCACAGTAAAACTCCAAAGCACCGATCATAGCAAGCAGTTCAGAGATTACCACAAGAGCCTCCAGCATAATCAACCACCTGTAGTCCAGGGTCTCACGCAGAAAGTTCAGGCTGTCATGTGATTTGCTAAATATACAGGAAAGGGTGGCATTGCTTGAAGCTGTGATGTGTATATAGTGTTGGCGAGCATAAGTTATCAGTGCTAACATGATTGCATAACTTGCTATGCGTAGTGTGAATCCTATAAAAAATTTTACGTGGCTTTGGAGGATCGGTAGACATGAATGAAACAGAGGGTGAACAACTATCTCATAGAGCGGTATGAGTAATAGTCCGGTTATCAAGTAAAAATTGTTGAACACATACTCTGGAGTGTGTGAGAGTGCATGTAGCAAGATGTTTCTTTGATTATTAGGTATAGAGCGATTTTCAGTAGTCATACCAAAGAATGCGCACCCTACAATAAAGACCAAAACTACACGAAAAAGAGTCTTCACATCTTCATAAAATACCCAAGCTCACAGCTAGAGTGAGCTTTAGACACACCAACAGGGGCACAAGTAGTTTGTACTCCTCACTGATGTACAAACAGGCTGTACTCAATGTAGCTATGCTACTAATGAATGTCCAAGAGTACCAAGTGACAAATGTCTTGATTTCCATCGATGATGCATCACAGAGTTGGTCCACTCCAAACTGGATAACGTTGGCTTGAAAACCGCCATATCCCAATGCTAGTGGCACTAAAAAGAGGTGCAATACCTTGCTTAGGTTGTGTAAATCCAGGCTTTGTAAGATGATCAAGCTTGCTATCAGCAGTAGCAAACTAATCCACATAGTGCCTATGCTCAAACGAATCATTTTGTATCGTCCAAACCGAATATCAGCTAGCCATCCAGCCAGTGGTATCATGAAGCCCACACTGATCTGTAGCATGGCAAGCACAAGGTAACTGTATACTCTCGATGCAGTGTAGCTGATGTAGAAATACAGAGATGATACACAGTAGCTCCAGATTAGTATATATGAGAATTGCACCTCTGTTCTTAACCCTCCTCAAACGGTACCTTGGCTTGAAGCATCTCCTGACTTGCTTGCTTGATTCATTTGCTATCAATGAAGTATTGTCTGGATTAATCAGTGGACTTAGGCTTCTGCCCTCTCTCTCTGTCATTATTCAACTTACTAGTATGGAGTAATACATAACCCATAATTTATGTACATGTTTATATTTGCATGCAATATGAAGATTATGAAATTTCCCAAATTACATGTAGTAGACACATGTATACCACATAAGTAAAATAATTATATAAAACAATGAAATTGAAGGATGGAGTAAGGATGGGGGCCAAAAAGTACATAAACAAGATTAATTTTGTAGGGATAATCACGTTCACTATGCATCCCTATGCTTGCTTTTCTTAATCATTTTGTGCCTGTTGACGGTGATTTATTGGTACTATGGTACTGAGAGAAATTCATATTATCCCCTTATTAGCTAATAAGGCTCACAGGGGTGGGGGGATTGACTATTGCATTACTGCCAGGTTAATTTATTCCTGTACCTACTCAATAAGCAAGCGTAGGGATGTATAGTGGACGTGATTATCCCTAAAAATCTTGTTTATGTACTATTTGGCCCTCCCATCCCTACTTCATCCTTCAATTTCATTCTTTTTATACTTGTTTCTGTTCTTTTTGTATTCAAATAATTATCTCTTTAGTGCAGTTCATCAATGCTATCTATCATGATGTTCTTATTAACTCCTAAATTCATTTTCAATGGTGCAGTGGCATAATAATAACGTATCCTGGATGATGAGCCAAAGTTGCATGCGTGCGAGTCATTGCCACGCCCCTCACTAGGTCGTCATTTATACTGGACCACGGCCACACTCTGCATAGGCAAGCTTTAGATCTTCCAGCTTTCCTCTGCTCTCTGCTATACCTCCATTGGCTATGAGTATGAGTAATTGAAAGAGTCCCATCAAGTGCTTATCTCCTATTAGGTATTTGTAAATGTAACCAACAACATGTTTGTATGGAGTTCTGTGTGTACATACCATGTTTATGTATGCTAATGGAACACAAGCTAAAAAAAGTAACTTTCACGCAATTTTCTGGTAAAGGCTGTTACATTTTACGTTATGAAAAGTCCTAGAACGCGAACTTTCTTGCGCTAATTATTAGATCTTGTGTTTCATTAGCATAAACACGGTATGTCAATGTTGTTCATATTTTTATAGTGGGAAAGTTTCGAGGGATAAAGCATACATGAATTTTGCTGTGTTTGAGAGCCACCCTGGTCCCATGAAAGTTGAAATTATAGCGTTCCACACCGATTGGTTTAGCCACGGAGTATTTCATGAATCTTCTCTCCATGGAATGCTCATTTCTTACCAATCTGCAAAAATAATCTCCCTCAAGAGTTTCTTGCTATAATACAGTCACTATATGTTCCTGCTGTTCATTGTAGTAACTCTGCTCTTAGCTCTACACTTTTCGTCCCAATGTTAGACACTTGATACTCTTGTGATTTTCCCTTTGGATGACTAGAGCATTTAGTCAGTTTATGCTCTAGTTCTGCTACCTAGCTGATTGATTCCTATATGTAATTAAATTGGATGTTTTTTTTTCCCTAACAATTACAGTGTCCAATATAGGAATTAGGCAAATAATGAGGTTTTTTAACTCCAGGACTCATGTATATTATGTTTAGAGTGCATTTACATATAATATTCTCAAGAATTCACTGACTAGCTTAATTGACTTCATTTACATACAAGCAGTTGGGATTCAAAAATGTATAGGTCTATTACAGTAAATCTGCTGGTAGTAATAAAAATCTGTTATATGCAATGTCATGTATAATCAGCTTTAGTTCAAATCGTATCAAATCAGTATTTTACTCATTTCTTGAGTAGTAGCGTTCTGCAAATATCTGTTCGTTAGGCAGTACATCTTCCCTCTTCCTTTTCTTGTACCACCTCATCACAACAACTGAAGCTGCCATCATTATCAACAGGTATATCAGTAGCGTCAATAAGTACCAAAATCCACAACTCAGAGTTCCCATTCCCCATTCCAATGACGTCATCTTGAAAGGCAGTAATAGTCCTTGTGAGAGCATTATAAAGAAACCTAATAGGGCATAAAAGATGCCAGCAACCAGGCCCTTCATAGAGTAGGGTACTTGGGCACAGTAAAACTCCAAAGCACCGATCATAGCAAGCAGTTCAGAGATTACCACAAGAGCCTCCAGTATAATTAACCATCTGTAGTCTAGAGTCTCACTCAGAAAGTTCAGGCTGTCATATGATTTGCTAAATATACAGGAAAGGGTGGCATTGCTTGAAGCTGTGATGTGTGTGTAGTGTTGGCGAGAGTAAGTTATCAGTGCTAACATGATAGCACAACTTGCTATGCGTAGTGTGAACCCTGTAAAAAATTTTACGTAGCTTTGAAGGATCGGTAGACATGAATGAAACAGAGGATGAACAACTATCTCAAAGAACGGTATGAGTAATAGTCCGGTTATCGAGTAGAAATTATTCTACACATACTCTGGAGTGTGTGAGAGTGCATGTATAAACATGTTTCTTAGACTATTAGGTATCGAGCGTCTTTCAGTAGCAACACCAAAGAATGCGCACCCTAGGACAACGATCAAGACTACTCGAAAGAGAGTCTTCACATCTTCAACCTGTTCTGTTGTAAACGGTCCTCCATATTTACTCTTACCGAAGTCGATACGAGAAGGAAGGTCCTCCTCACCTGTGTATGTGAAGGCACTCCTTAGTCTAGGGCTCTTGTGCTTCAGTGCGTACTTTATCACCCCATAGACTGTCTTGAATGGGTTTTGAGTCACCGGCTCCTTGATCAGTACCTTGTTGAATAAAATACCCAAGCTCACAGCTAGAGTGAGCTTTAGACACACCAACAGGTGTACAAGTAGTTTGTACTCCTCACTGATGTACAAACAGGCTGTACTCACTGTAGCTGCGCTGCTAATTAATGTCCAAGAGTACCAAGTGACAAATGTCTTGATTTCTGTCGATGATGCATCACAGAGTTGGTCAACTCCGAACTGGATAATATTGGCTTGAAAACCACCGTATCCCACTCCTAGTGGCAATAAAAATAGGTGCAATACCTTGCTTAGGTTGTGTAAATCCAGGCTTTGTAAGATGATCAAACTTGCTGTCAGCAGTAGTGAGCTAATCCACATAGTGCACATACTGAAATGAATTACTTTGTATCGTCCAAACCGAATATCAGCTAGCCATCCAGCCAGTGGTATCATGAAGCCCACACTGATCTGTAGCATGGCAAACACAAGGTAACCGTATACTCTCGATGCAGTGTAGCTGATGTAGAAATACAGAGATGATATACAGTAGCTCCAGATTAGTATGAGAATTGCACCTCTGTTCTTAACCCTCCTCAAACGGTACCTTGGCTTGAAGCATCTCCTGACTTTCTTACTTGATTTGTTTGCCTTCGATGAAGTATTGTCTGGATTAATCAGTGGACTTAGGCTTCTGCCCTCTCTCTCGGTCATTATTGAAATTTCTCTTTCTTTCTCTGCTTTACTAGTATGGAGGAATATATAACTAACAATGTATGTGTATATTTGAGTTTTTTTATTTGCATACAATATGAAGTATATTAAATTTCCCAAATTACATGTAGTACACACATGTATACCATATATAATACACATATTATACAATATGATTTTATCATATTCAATTCATGTTTTGTTCAAGTGTATAGTAACAAAGTTACTTTTGCTTAATAAATCAGGTGATGTATAGAATACTTTAAGATGTACATCAGAAGTGGTATGTGTACAATGTCAATGATAATTCATTCACAGAATATGGTGTAGTGGGAAACTTTCCGGGAGAAACCATTCATGAATTTTGCTGTGTTTGAAAACCACCCTGGTCCCATGAAAGTTGAAATTATAGCGTGCCACACCAACTGGTTTAGCAATGTGAATGTTTAGTCTGTGAAATGCTTTCCTTCTAAATTTCTCACTATTATAATTATATAGCACGTTCTTGCTGTTCATTGCATTATACACGTCCCTAAGCCCTCGCTCTACAATTTGCTAATATTTCAACGCTCAATGCTCTGGTGATTTTTTCTGACTCAAGTCAAAATATGTTTTTCACTATAAACTACCAACTGAATGCAACAATAATGAAAGTAGTCACTGGCATTGTACACACAGGGCTCCTGATGCTCCTCTTGTAGCATTCTAAACATCAACAATTTTGTTTAGCACAAATAAAATATTATTGTTACTCTTCACTTCAAAACATGAATTAAATATTCCTGGTATGGGATGTGCATGCATGTACTATTATGTACATTGGGAAATTCCTGAGTTTATATTGCATACAAATGAAGCACTCAAGCAATGTCATGTGCACATGATATATATTGGATATAGTAACGTTGCTCCATACTAGTATAGCAGGGCAAGAAAGAGAGAGCTAGTGTAATGATGGCTGACAGAGAGAGCAGAAGCCTAAGTCCACTTATTGATCCAGACAATACTTCACCGATAACGAACGACTCAAGTAAGCAAGTCAGGAGATGCTTCAAGCCAAGGTACCGTTTGAGGAGGATTAAAAACAGAGGTGCAATTCTCATACTAGTCTGGAGCTACTGTATATCACCCATGAATATCTACATCAGCTACAATGCATTGAGAGTATATAGTTACCTTGTGTATGCCTTGATAGCGATCAGTGTGGGCCTCACGATACCACTGGCCGGATGGCTAGCTGATATTCGGTTTGGACGATACAAGGTAATCCGTTTTAGTATGTGCACTATGTGGATTAGCTCACTACTGCTGACAGCAAGTTTGATCATCTTACAAAGCTTGGATTTATACAACCAAAGCAAGGTATTGCACCTATTTTTATTGCCACTAGGAGTGGGATACAGCAGTTTTCAAGCCAACGTTATCCAGTTTGGAGTGGACCAACTCTGTGATGCATCATCGACAGAAATCAAGACATTCATCACTTGGTACTCTTGGACACTTATTAGTAGCAGAGCTACAGTGAGTACAGCCTGTTTGTACATCAGTGAGGAGTACAAACTACTTGTGCCCCTGTTGATGTGTCTAAACCTCACTCTAGCTGTGAGCTTGGGTATTTTATTCAACAAGGTACTGATCAAGGAGCCGGTGACTCAAAACCCATTCAAGACAGTCTATGGGGTGATAAAGTACGCACTGAAGCACAAGAGCCCTAGACTAAGGAGTGCCTTCACATACACAGGTGAGGAGGACCTTCCTTGTCGTATCGACTTCGGTAAGAGCAAATACGGAGGACCATTCACAACAGAACAGGTGGAAGATGTAAAGACTCTCTTTCGAGTAGTCTTGGTCTTTTTGGTAGGTTGCGCATTCTTTGCTATGACTACAGAAGATCGCACTATAACTAATAATCTAAGAACATCTTGCTACGTGCACTCTCACATACTCCAGAGTATGTATTCAGTAATTTTTACTCCATAATTGTACTATTGATCGTACCGCTCTACGAGATAGTTGTCCACCCTCTATTTCATTCGTGTCTACCAACCCTTCAAAGCCACGTAAAGATTTTAATAGGGTTGATGCTACGCATAGTAAGATATACTATCATGTTAGCACTGATGGCTTACGCTCGCCAACACTACACACACATCACACCTTCAAGCAATGCCACCCTTTCCTGTATATTTCACCAATTAAATGACAGCCTGAACTTTCTGAGTGAGACCCTGGACTATAGATGGATAATTATACTGGAGGCTCTTATAGCTATCTCTGATCTGCTTATTGCAATCGGTGCTTTGGAGTTTTACTGTGCCCAAGTACCCTACTCTATGAAGGGCCTGGTTGCTGGTATCTTTTATGGTCTACTAGTTTCCTTTATAATGCTCTCACAAGGACTATTACTGCCTTTCAAGATGACGTCATTGGAATGGGGAACTGGAACTCTGAGTTGTGGATTTTGGTACTTATTGACGCTACTGATATACCTGTTGATAATGATGGCAGCTTCAGTTGTTGTGATGAGGTGGTACAAGAAAAGGAAGAGGGAAGGTGTACTGCCTAATGAACAGATATTTGCAGAATGCTACTACTCAAGAAATCTGTGAGATGCAATTTGAACTAAAGCTGATTTTACTTATACATTTATACCACAAATTGATGGGCTTACATACTAGCAATGGATTTAGTATTTTATTAATGGAAATGTATGTAGAATTTATAATAATAATATATGATGCTATTTGTTGCACTGTACATGCTTGTATGCAAATCTGAATTCTGGCCTACATGTATGTGAGTTGGAGTTAGGATTTGGATTAGAGTGGTAGGACTGATGTTAGGTAAAGGGTAACAGAAATCATACAGAAATCTATCACCCTATACTTTATATAATCACCAATTACTTCAATAGAATAATTTTATTATAGGCAAAATATTATTGTCAGATCTGCTTGCAAGCACATCCGTTATAATAGATGTAAAGTCTCTCGTATAGGATCAATTTGTTTAGTTTCAGTTTGTATTCACTTGTGAGCTTATAATTACTCTTCAGTGACCATATATAGTTGAATAATTACTGTAGTCTAATATCCCTGGTTATTAGGTGTATGTATGTAACCATAGTGCCTGCATGTATGATTATTATACTGTGTTTATGCTAATAGAACGCAAGCTAAAAAAATAATTACGATTTTAAATTCTGCGCGATTTTCTGGTAAAGGTCGTCATACGCTCCATTAAGATACACTGTGAAAAATCCTAGAATGCAAATTTTCTTACACTAATTAGATCATGCATTTTATTAGCATATATAAACACTGTAATAATAGCCTCTATTGTCCTGACAATAGGTCTACTCTGTTCGTGTTCGTGTCAACACGGATCATGTGCTGGGTCTACTGCTGGAGAAGGAGCAGTTTAACATCGCTAGAAAGTATGCTGAGCTGGTCAATTCAACCAAAAGCCAAATATCCATCAAAGAGGTACTCTATGCATTGCTAACAATATTCAATCTGCCTACTTTTGTATGTTTCAGTGAATTTCTTTGTTTGGGAGTTTGATGCATATTATGGTCTTAGCTCAGACACCAAGGTGGTTCTGTTTCACATAAGTTATTCAGGATAGTGCATGAATGAATATGATGATGTTGGGCCACTGGGAATCACTACTCTTGATATTGATAGCACACACCCTGGTCATTACATTCTCTATATGGTCATCTGCTAAAATAACTGGGTCTGGGAAAGGGGTGGAGGGAGGAAGTCCCCTCACTTCCAACTCTGAGAATAAACCCTACATGTACAAAATATTATGACATTGTACAGGAGCACATAGTCCAGTTAATTATAACAGGGGCTTATTGTTGTTGATGTATCATCTTCCCAGGCCACTGGGTGGTAGGAAATCACAACACACTATACATGTGTCACGATGTTCACATAATATTATTACATGCTACATATAGGTAGCATGTAATAATATTATGTGAACATCGTGACACAACATACGTGTTGATCTGTGCGTATATAACATGCATAGACACAGCTGCCTATAGTCATATTGAGCAATCATGTATACTAACTGAATATGATAAATTCAAGCTACGTAGGTGGGAGGGAGGGTAGAGTATTGTGATATAATGTGATGTAATGAAGAATAATGTGATATAATTATATAATGTGATGTAATGTTGTGGGATACGGTTTTCAGTGGTCAGCGAGCCACAGGAATTTTGTTGTAGTAGAAAATGCTGACCCACATGCATGCACGTACATCGCCTTTTACAAATTTGTGGGACAAATTGGTCGCACCCTATCGTATGATATAATAATTGATTTCCATAGTCGTACTAGGCTAACTAGGATAGTTCACAGGTTTCAACGATGCTGTATGTACATACATGTACATGTATAGTACAATGTCATATATGTATAATACTATATTATGTTTCTTGCACTACATGAAAGTATGTATGTAGATTCTGTAATGTGCACTACTGTACATTCGTGGGTTGCACTCAATCGTGTGCTATGGTCATTTTTCCTTTTAAAGAGACCCCTATGGCCTATTCCCCTATTGGTGATAGCAATAATAATATATTATCATAATAGGAACTGATGACAAAACAACTCATCCATAGCATGTGCTGTATTTATTAAGCTGGACCCTTCCTGGCGCCTGTTGTACCTGTAATTAGTGTATAGCATAGCACCAGTATAATGGAAGCTCAAGCTTATTGGATTGACAGCATGTGCTCCTAATATGTATCATTTTGTTACTCTTTGCATGGTTTTCTGATAGAGATCATCTGTCGCTACATTATGAAAAATCCAAGAATGCTAACTCATCATGCTCAGATCTTACGTTTTATTAGCATAACTACAGTAGTCATTAATTCCTGTGATCAAGGCCCGGTACGTTCACCTCCTAGCAATCATATCTGTTTCCATTGATTACAGGCTGAACATAATCTCCGAAAAATCAGCAGATCGAGCTACTGGCGTTACGAACAGGCCAGGCTGAATTTTTGGTACCAGTGTGACTCCAACTTTCAAAATGCCGAGGTGGATGCTGAGCTGGCTTCAGAGTTCTTTGAGGTACATACATGTATATATAATATATAATAAATATTGGTATTCTAACTCATTAACAAAGCTATAACTACTGACATCTGTGTGTTGTCCTGATAAATGTATGTGTGTATACCACTTCAAATTTATTAGTTTTGGTACAGATATATTCATGTGCACACATGCATGTACTTGGCTTCAAACTGGCTGTGGTGTGTGTAACTAACAGGAAATAGAAATGTTACCTTCTCTCATCAAATTAGTTTCAAAATGATATTTGTGATCAAGAGGGCTACATGTATATTATATTAGCTATTATATAAAAAAAAATAGATGCTTGGCCAATCCTGTAACTATAGTATCTAACTAAAATGTATGCACCCACATGCACATGTTCGTGTATTTGATAGGCTACACATGTGTTGACTACATGCATGTGTATGTACATTGAGCTGACCCTAATGTGTCCACATCTGAGGAGATCCACCGGCTCAAGTGGGCTGTGCAGTGTAAACAGTTAGTTTAGTGATTGTGTGGTGGTAAATGTGGCAAGTCGAAGTGGCTACAGTTTATACAGTGGTAGCTGAATATCTTAGACCTATGCCCATATATGTACAGATGTTCTGCATGGAGCAAATTGGCAGATAAAGTAGGATGATATATAGTTTGTAGTTATGGTTAATAGGTGGATTTACCAACAATTTGGAAGCTAGCTAACACTCTTAAAAGCCAAGAATGTTGTTTCAGCAGCTATGCACGCTTAGCCTATTCAGCCACTATTATATTCACGTAGTGGTGATCATGCGATACATTAATTAAAAAATACAAAACCACACACTTTTGCTGTCTTTTTTAATAATTATGTTGGTACATGTAGCCTTGGTACATGTAGCCTTGCCAAGGAGTATAAGATTGATTGTATACACACCTCAATCACATGTATACTAATGCATGCATCTATTCTCAGTCCATAGTTAGCAGCCTGAGTGAAGATGTTCCTCAGGAAGGTGCCATGGAGAGTGAGGTACCTTCTCCCTCCCTTCCCGCCTGCTCAGCTAAGGACAGAGCCCTGCTGCTAGCTCTGGCCCTAAAGTGGAGAAAGGAGAGTAAAACGTCATCTCTTACTCTCGACCAAGTACAGGAGTGTGAGAGGGAGATCTGGGTAGAGCACATCCGCGCTGCAATGGAAGCATCTAATGTTAGTTCAGTGTGCTATTTTGTCTATTTGTGTGCTTCTTTTAGGCAACCCTGCCATTAATGTTAATTTGTAAGTAATGTTACGGTGACTGGTACAATGTATTCAACAAGAGAGCTGAATCTCTCTCCCTCTCTCCTCTCCCTCCCTCTCTCCTCTCCCTCCCTCTCTCCCTCTCTCCCTCTCTCTCTCTCCCTCTCTCTCTCTCCCTCTCTCTCTCTCTCTCTCTCTCTCTCTCTCTCTCTCTCTCTCTCTCTCTCTCTCTCTTTCTCTCTCTTACTCTCCCTTTCTCCTTCCCTCCCTCCCTCTCTCCCCCTCTCCCCCCCTCTCCCTCCTCCCATTAGAGCATTGGCAAGGGTTTCTCCTCTCCCCTTCCCTTCCTGCCCGAGGTGGAGCACTGCTCCTCCATTCTGCCAATCTACAACCAGTCCTCTCTTCTCTCCTCCCTCTCCATCTCGGCTCTTGATGAGTACAAAGGTCGTCGTCAGTTGAGCGAGCTCCTTCTCCCCGACAGTGGACCTGTGGCTCTAGAGAAGAAGGGAGGTAGGGGATCTTCCCTGACCGATAAGGTAATTAGTTTGGCTCTGATGTACGTATAAGCTAGTGCATATGCTCTTAATATGTTCCATGATGGTTTACTCTCTACTATCAATCCCAAACCTAAATCTAATTCGGCATTCTAGGCTATGAATAAATATTATGCTATAGTATTTGGGGAAATAAATTCTACAGGTAACAAAGTGCAATATGCACAATACCACTCCTATTCTCAAGGCTAGGCCCCCAAAGTCGCTCTGCCTTTTCCTTGCCTGAGCAGGCAATGGGATATAGATCATAATGAAACATGTCAATTTGAATATTAAGGTGGGAATTACACACAATATGCATTTACTCTTATGCTCAAGCTTGATTAAAATCCATTTTCTTGCTACATCCTCCATATCTTCCATGTAAGGCCTCCAGTGGTGTGTAGGGTGTCCAATCGAGTCATGCATGTCACTGTAGTATATCATGTGTCAGTGGCACACACTCTGCATGTACATGTAGGTACACACGTAGCTAAACATGCATGTTGTGTGGGGGAGTTAGCCACTAAGATTATGATTGTCCATTAGCTATAGTACTGGTAGTGTTTTCACTTAAGGTTAGAAATTAGTGTAATTATTGATATTGATTTCACTTTACGTGATATCTTCATTGTTGCTTTGCCACACTGGACTCTGAATATCAAAAAGTGGCCTTTTCGTAAAAGTATTTCAATAGCACCTCAATCTCTTGCTTTTTGTGTCTTAAAATTGGAATACCATCTATTACGATCCTGAAACTGCTATATGTTTTGCAGGAGTGTGAAGCTTTTGACCAGATCTTGGGTCGTCTTCTCAATGCTGGCCTCCTCTCCCAGGCCAGGGAGCTGGCTGACATCTTCAACCACAACTCAGCAGACCTCACCATTGTGCTGGTAAGCATGTACCAAACTCCATACACACTAATTAGCCAAATTTGAGTAAGTACAATATATCATAGTTATACTACTGGATCATGGACTGAGTAGCCAAACTGCTAGAGCACTATACATCTCATGTACTCCATAATTAATTTAAAATTATTATTTGTTACCTAGTGTTGACTTGGTACAACCCAATAATGTTCTAGATGATGTGAAATCTACTGATAATATAGTGAAAATAATAATTATGCTTTAGATAACTGAGACTGTGGTTGGGACCAAATATTCAGGGGCAGCTGGTAGTCCAGGTGGCTCTTGTGGGTGCTGCATGCTGGGAGAGATTGACCATTTTATCAATAGTTAGTGCAATGGAATGTTATCTTCACTAGTTCTTTACTATAGCTCCTCCTTTTCTGGGTGATAGGCTGAGATCCAGTGATAAGGAGGAGAGGGGTGGTGAGGTGTGGCTGCTGTTTGTGAGTAGAGTTTTCTTGTCTACAAACCCTTGCTTGTTTTTTCTCATGGAAAAAAATTATATGATAACTTACTTAGTATAAACCTCAAACTACTTGCAATACTATTGCCCCACATTAGTATTTTTCCTTTAGGGTTGGAAGTGTGGGTCACATGTAATAGTAATAATATTATTCCACAGGCTCTTACATCTTTACCTTTACCAGGCAATAGGTAATAAACTCAATATCCCATTATTAACACAATTTAATTTGTATGCATATTATAATATGCATAATGTATTCATGGATGCATTCCATGCTTAAGAGAAGAGCTCTAGATTTATCCTCACCACCCACTAGTACAAGCTATGTAAGCATGCTGTAGCTGCAATTTAATTAGCTTAGCTACTAACATTGTCAATTTGATATATCAACCATGACAGTGCAGTTGTGACTGTATTTCACTCTCTGGGCCTGAGTTGTGGTGGAGGGAGCTAGGGTGGGAGGGGGGATAGGGAGCAGGGATAATAAAAGTGCATTACTAGCAAATAATGTTATATTGACAGCATGGGACATTACCCTTTCTAGCATATTTATGCTTCAAAAATACATTAATTTTACAGTGTGGTACATATTTCACTACCTTTTCCAAGAACACTCATTGACAATCCTCCTATCTTTCCAAGAACATTCGATCCTTACATTGACATAGAACTATGTAAATAAGCTTGCTTGCATGTGCTACCAGTATATCCTGCCATGAAGCAGAAGGGAACTTTAATTTAATGTACTAATTTATATACGTTAATTGAATATTACATGTCAGCATGCAAGGGATACAGCCTTTTGATTGCTTATAGATTGTGCTTCAACACTGTACAACTTGAGAAAATGAGGGTATGTGTTTCATTGTTTACTAGTGACGAAGTTTAATGGACAATAAGTTTGGGCATGTTCTAGCTATGTGATTGAGTGGGTGAAAAATATTTAATACACCATAATATATACCATTGGTGAATATGCGCCTTTTTATGGCCTAACTCCAACCTACACATTGTGGTCAAGAATCTATTTTTTTTATGGTAAAGCTTGTGGGCTCAAGGCTTGCAAAATTATATTATTGGTAACATCATCATATGTAGAGACAGTGCATGTACATGTTCTCCTATATATAGCTAGGTGGCCATTACAAGATTCTAAGTTTCGATACTGAATTCTTTATGTGACCTTCATGAGTAAATTATGGTAGTCCATCTGACCAATCCCTCTCCTATTAGCTGTTTCTGAATCAGTGAAACCACAGTCAGACAGCCCTTTGAGAGACACACTTTCACAGCTGCAAGTTGCTGTAAACATGTTTTCCTTGGGGAATGTTGTCTGGTATTGTCTGCACATGACCAGTTGTTGGCTAGGTCTGGTGACATAGGGGACCTTCAGTGTGTGAGGTGGGTGTCCTTTGTCCGTGGGCAGTGACCTTTGCATGAATTAGGAAGGGGTATGGCTTGGGGGGGGGGGGGATCAGATCTACAGCCTGATTTAAGAATCAAGTGACTCACTCCCTTAGCTATTTCCTTGATGGATATAATATTGATTCTGTAGCTCTTGATGGTTATAATATAGCTAGCTATGCTTCCTTGATGGATAATATTAGTTATGAAAACTTGTATTAGTTATATTGATTTTCTAGTCAGCTGTGCTTCCTTGGTGGATATATACATGTATATATTATTGTTGATTCCCTAGCTAAGCTATACATATGCTTCCTTGACGGATAACTATATTGATTCCCTAGCTAGCTATGTTTCCTTGGTGGATATATAATTGTTGATTCCCTAGCTAGCTATGCTTCCTTTGCTGTTGATTCCCTAGCTAGCTGTGCTTCCTTGGTGGATATATAATTGTTGAATCCGTAGCTAGCTATGCTTCCTTGACGGATATAATATTGATTCCCTAGCTAAGCTGTATAAATACTTCCTTGGTGGATACCATGAGCTGCTTAGCTACCTCCTAGACATCCGTCTGAGCATAGATTATATATTCCCTATGGTCTGAGTCAATACAGCATTGTTCCTTGCTGATGTGCAACAGAACTAGTGCATGATTCTCTCTCTCCCTCTCCCTCCCTTCCTCTCTCCTTCTCCCTCCCTCCCTCTAAATTTTACGATTTTACACGAAAATGGTACAGGATCAAAAAATTCTCATGCTCTATATAGTGCATATAGCTAATAATGTTAGGGGCAAATTTTACGTTTTTGGACCAATCCACAGAAATATCAAGCATTAACACCTGCAAAAAATAGTCATGAACCCTAAGGTATGTCCCTGGACTGAGTGGCCAAACTGCTAGACCATTATACCACATGTACTCCATAATCTTTGGTGTTAAATTATTTTTTATAATAGAATTATACCTACATGTAGTTTTGGTACAACCCAAAAATCCACTGATATATAGATAAGTGAGACTGGTTGGGATCAAAATATTCAGCTAGGAGTCTGTGGTGGCTCTTGTGGGAGAGATTGACCTGTTTTTTTTTTCTTTTGGAGTACATGTGGAATGTTATCTTCACTAGATGATAGGCTGATGATACCTGGTGATAAGGATGGGTGGGGGAGTGGCTGTGGTTGTTGTGAAAAATTAATGGTATATAGTTTGAGTAGAGTTTTCTTGTCTACAAATCCTTGCTTGTTTTTTTTTCTCATGGAAACATATCTTACTTAGTGTAAACCTCAAATTGCATGCAACAGTATTGCCCTAAAATTAGTATTCTTCCTTTAGGGTTGGAAGTGTGGGTCACATGTTACTGTAACAGTAATGGTTAACATAATTTAATTAGTACATAGCTACATATTGTATATTCATGCATACTTAAGGGGAGAATTATAGATTTATCCACTTTAGTACAAACTATTGTAGCTGCAATTTAATTAGCTTACCAACATCATACTCCTTATTCACAATTAACAACCATGACTGTGCAGTTGTGACTGTATTTCACTCCTGGGCCTGAGTTGTGGTGGAGGGAGCTAGTGTGGGATGTGGGATGGGGATGGGGAGCAGAAGTGCATGGCTGGCTAATATATTGACAGCATGGGATATTACCCTTCCTTAGACTAGCATATTACAATTAACTTAGTACACTTCAAAATACATTTTATGGTGTGGGAAGTGAGTTAATACATGTACCTTTTCCAAGAATACTCAATCCTCCCATCTTTCCAAGAATATTCAAACCTTATATTGATGTAGAGTCATGTAAATAAGCTTACATGTGCTATGGGAGCAGAAGGGAAATTTAATGTACCTGTGTTTATGCTAATAGAACACCAGCTAAAAAAATAATTATAATTTAAATTTTAGTGCAATTTTCTGGTAAAAGTCGTCATACTCTACATTAAGACGTATTATGAGAAGTCCTAGGACACAAATTTTCTTGCACTAATTTGATCTTGTGTAACACGGTACTAAGTTTTATACACTATATAACTTAAGAAAATGTTTACTAATAACGAAGTTTAATAGTCCTATGGACAATAAGTTTGGGCATGTTCTAGCTATATGACTGGATAGGTGGAAAAATAAATAGCCCTCATAAATAGTACACTATAATACCATTGGTGAATAATTATGTGACTTTTATGGCCTAACTCCAACCTACACATTGTGGTCAAGAATCTACTTTTTTTTATGATAAAACTTGTGGGCTCAGGGCTTGCATAATTATATTATTGGCAACATTGGCATATGTAGAGACAGTGCATGTTCTCCTGCGTATAGGTGTAGGTGGCCATTACAAGATTCTAAGCTTAGACACTGAATTCTTTATGTGACCTTCATGGGTAGTCCATTGGACCTATCCCTCTCCTAAGTTGCATGCTTCTGAATCAGTGAAACTACAGACAGACAGCCCTTTGAGAAACACACTTTCACAGCTGCAAGTTGCTGTAAACATGTTTTCCTTGGGGAATATTGTTCTGGCATTGTCTGCACATGACCAGTTGTTAGTTAGGTCTGGTGACATAGGGGACCTGAATGGTGCTAATGATGTAAGCTTCAGTGTGTGAGGTAGGTGTCCTTTGTCCGTGGGCAGTGAGTGACCTTTGCATGAATTAGGAAGGGGCATGGCATGGGTTGGAGGGGGGGGGGGGGGGGGATCAGATCTACAACCTGGTTTAACAATCAAGTGACTCACTCCCTTAGCTATTTATTTCCTTGATGGATTTAATATAGCTAGCTATGCTTCCTTGACGGATAATTATATTGATTTCTAGCTTGGTGGATATAATTGTTGATTCCCTAGCTAAGCTATACATGTACTTCCTTGACAAATAATTATACTGATTCCCTAGCTATAGCTATGCTTCCTTGACGGATTATTGATTCCCTAGCTGAGCTATATGTATACTTCCTTGATGGATACTGTGACTTCCTTAGCTACCTCCTAGTAGCTAGACATCTGTCTGAGTCAATACAGCATTGTTTCTTGCTAATGTGCAACAGAACTGGTGCATGATTCTCTCTCTCAGTCAGGTGCTCTGTACAGAGTTACATAAGTAGCTAGTATGGCTTGAAACAGTCAACAATTCCAAGAAACTCTTACCCTGACATAGCAGATTTTGAGATAAATACTTTAGTATAAAAATTGATATTAATTACTGGACAGAGAGGACCACTCTTCAATTAATCCCCCTACACAAAAACTACATACACAATGCATATTCTAGCTATATAAATGATCAAGAAAGAAGCAGCGAAACCAATTTTAGACCAGTACTCCATAAGCCTTGGTGTGATTGGTTGTAAAATAACCTGGTTTTGGTACAACCCAATAATGTTTCAGATGAGATAAAAAATCCACTGATGACAGTGATAAAATATTTTGCTTGAGATAATGAGATTAAGGTTGTGATCAAAAACTTCAGGGGCAGCCTGGAATTGTCAGCTAGGAGGGAGTCTGAGTTTGGTGCTGCTACAACTGGAGTGAGATTGGCTTTTTCTTCACATATTCTTTCCTCCAGCTCCTTCCTATTGATCTAGTTGATAGGCTGATGTCTGGTGATAAGGGCTTGGAGGGTCTAGGGAGGGAGGGAGGGAGGGAGGGAGAAAGTGGCTAGGCTGTGGTTGTTGTGAAAAATTAATGAGAGTGATTTTGAGGGTAGCTGTTTGTGAGTAGAATTTGTTGTCTACAGACCCTTGCTTGTTTCTTTCTCATAGCTGGAAACTAATACTATTTTAGCTCTGCAGTACTGTGTCCTAAGTTTTCCTAGGGTATACATGTATGCTCCATCCCCTTCTGCATTACTATGTAATGGGTATTGGAAAGCACACT
This sequence comes from Cliona cf. orientalis, assembly GCA_963930775.1. Lineage (NCBI taxonomy): Eukaryota > Metazoa > Porifera > Demospongiae > Clionaida > Clionaidae > Cliona > Cliona cf. orientalis. Next base: position 2,742,062 of record OZ005697.1, read on the forward strand.
TGCGTTTTATTTTCGATGGTAATTTTTCTTTCCATTGTTAATGCAATTTAATTGGTACATAGCTGCATGTTATATTGTACGTTCATGGGTATGTCCACGCTTAAGTGGGATAAAGAGAAATCCTTGCCACCCACTTTACCCACTTTAGTACAAACTATGTAAGCATGTTGTGCCTACAATTTAATTAGCTTGCCAACATCACACTCCTTGTTCATCATAACTGCATGAGCATGCAGTCCTGACCTGAGTTGTGGTGGATGCTGAGTGGGTGGGATATTAAAAATGTATTAATTGCTGGCTAATATTGACAGCATGGCAATATAACATATTACCACTTACGCTTCAAAGTACATTAAATTTTTCAGTACACATGCAGTGTGGGATGTGAGTTACATATTTCACTACCTTTTCCAAGAACGCTCCATCTTTATATTGACGTAAATTATGTGACGCAGGATTACGTATATAATACTATGAAGCGTGCACGTGCTATATCCTACCATGGGAGCAGAAGGGACATGTACGAATCTGTATAGCACATGTCAGATTAGAAGGGAATTTACCTTTTTTGGTCTGCATGATTGCTAGCAGCTTAGTACATGCTCCAACACATGTACAACTTGAGAAAGTGGAAGTGTATATTTCACAACAACAAGCCTTATGTAAATTTGGGTATATTCTATATGGCAGCATGCTCCCTGTACATGTTGGAAGAGGAATTATTGAAATCTGCACACAGTGGTCAAGAGAAGGAATAGTATTATCCCTAATCTATTCTTGATATATTTATTTTATTGTTGACATCATTATAATTTTGGAATTATAATAATATTATATCAGTGACCATTGTAATAGTCGAGAAGAGATTCTACTGTACAAGACTGAAGCTTAGACATGTACACTTATGTATAATATTATGATTCTCACATAAATAATTATTATGGTAGTGATGCATCGATCCCTCCCCTGAAACCACAGATAGCCCCTTGAGAAACATGATTTCACAGCTGCAACTTGCTGTAAACATGTTTTTCTTGGGAGATATTGTTCTGCAATATATGGCATTGTCTGCATGTGGCCAGTTGTTGGTTAGACCTGATCAAAGGCTTATCGAGCCACCAACACACACTCTACTTCGGAGGCTCAACATCCCCCTTGATCTGATGTCATCCATGCACGAACTAGCTCGTGCTGGCATGTATAGCTTCAGTGCAATAGTTCAGGAGTGGGTGTCCTTTATCTGTGGGCCAAGTGGCAATGATCTTTGCAGGATGGGGGTGGGTTGGGAGTTAGGGGATCGGGTCTACAAGCCTTGTAGGGTGGCTAAGAATCCCTATCTTGATGGGGATTCTCTTAGCTATTTCCTTGATGAATATGGATTTGGCTCCCTACTAGGATAATTACCGACTACCCTAGCTATTTCCTTGATGGATACAACTATCCTAGCTATTTCCTTTGTGGATACCTGACATTTATGGAAGTCAATATAGCATTGCTAATCAGTTTCTCTCTCACACACACTGTTTCCCTCTCTCTCTCTCTCTCTTTCTCCCTTCCTTTCCCCTCTCCCCTCCCTCTCCTACAGTGCTGTATCCAGCTGGCCATGGGTAAGCTAAAGCCAGACCAGTTGACGGAGAGTGTGTTGTCCCTCGTGTCTGCGCGTCCCCCTCAGCAGCTGACTGACCCCTCCCTCCTGGCCATGCCCGATGACTCCCAGCATAACCGTCCCTCCGCCGAGATAATCAAGATGATGGTGTCTCTCTCCGATAGGGCCACCTATGCCCAGCAGTGCTGCACAACCATCATAGTCTGCTTTAGGCTAGCAGTGGTAAGTTTTCATATTATTATTGAAGGTGATGCAATATTGAAACAGCGTAGAAAAATGACAAGGGAAAAGTTAGAGGCCAAGTGTACATGCGATATTTTTGTCACAAATTCGTAAAAGTCCCCCCCTCCCCCACCTTCCCCCAATTGAATCTATGAAGGGAATAATTATTTGCTGGACCCACCCCATTCCCCCAGAAACTCACACACACACTCACATTCCTATATATACAAAATTGGCTAACATGACATATTTATAGTCAACATGTCATATGATACACCCACTGATACTTTCAATGTGCGCCTTTGTCTAGAATACCCGTGCACATTTGTCTGTCATGCCTAGCCACATGCCTGTCTATGCAGCTACTCTATCTATATTTAGCCACATTAAGGGCTGGTATTTGCCTGTCTAGCCACATTAAACACTGACATTTGCCATATTAATGGCGGACATTAATTTGCCTGTCTGTCATGTCTAGCCACATTAATGGCCGATGTTTGCCTGTCTGTCTAGCCACATTAATTCCTCTCCCTCCCCCTCCTCACAACGCTAATTATTGATCTGACAGCTATGTGGCCTAATTAATCACCGACACCACAACCTTGCTGACACCATAATCTTGCTGCCTACTAGTGTCATGTCTTTGTGATTCTTCCGGACTAGAGACAAGCACAATGTGCTGGCATTGCTTTGGTGGGCATAATAGGTGGTTTGTTATGCCAGTATAATGCATATGCTGACATAATAGGATGGTAGTCAGGTAATCGACCAAATACACAGTATTTTTCTAACGTTTAGTGAGTAATGTAGTCTAGTATGGTCGTAGCTTGTCTTTTCTGTGAAATCAAGGTACAATTAAGTTTCCGAATGAATTATTATGCAGATTAGTATCAAAATACTGAGAGAAATTGAGAGCATATAATTATTATAATAATAGTACAAAACAATGAGCATATAATTAGTTTGGTATTGGGAATTAGAGCATAGCATAAGCATCGTCCCCAGACCACTCCCACGTTTTCAATGTTGCACGCAGAAAACGTGGGAGTGGCCTGGGGACGAGGCTAAGCATAATGTGCATGTCCCTACCCGGGACTCTGCATTGGATGAGGAAAAGAAGGAAGGAGGGATGGGAGACATAGGGTAGCATAGAACTTAGAGATCTAGGGATGGAGAATACACAAAGTACATGTAAGAATTGTTGACTGGTCAGCTGATCATTTGCTATCAGCCATTATGGGTTAATTAATGTGGCTAGCACGTACCATGGAGTGGGCGCTGACTATAAATGTGTCATGTTACCAGCATGAGAGCATGTGTGAGTGTTTTGAGGGCTCTGGGCTGTGGGTGTGGACCCATCAGTTAATTACCTTCCAGACTCTAGTCTACACGTACATGTAGGTAAGGGGGAAGCTTGACTGTTGCATTAGTATCATGTCTTTTGTGGTTCTCCGGGGACTGCATTGGATAGGGAGGGATGGAGAGTAATAACCATTGACTGCATGATATGCCGACTGTTTACTACTAAGCTTTCCCCATACCTAGACCTAGAGTCTGGAAAATAATTATCTGATGGATCCACCCCGGCCCCATGGCCATGGAGAGCCCTATAACTGTCACACACACTCACATTCGCTCGTGCACAACACCTTGATTAACATGACACAAACAGTCAACATGTCATATGACACGTGTACACCCACTGTACTGATACTCTTTCGACGTGTGTCTCTGTCTAGCCACATTAATGGCCAACGATTCCTCGCTAATTGAGTTCCCTTTGATCTGCCAAGTGGTCTGATTACTATCTCCAGCGCCCACATCCTTGCTGTGTACCAGCACCATGCCTTTTTTTTGTAGTTCTCAGGGGATTCTGCATGAATTGGCTGCTAATGTGGGTATCCAATTTCACCAGGTCACCAGGCTGGGTTTCTGACTTTACTAGGAAGCATAATAGAACGCACTGAAATTACATTTTTGTGTAGTTGTCTTCTATTACATCAGTCAGACAAGATTTATTTTCGTTATAATATTACAAGCATATACACGGCTTCATGCATTATAACATCAAGTGCTCGATGGGATGTTTCGTATGGGTATATTCAGCCTACACCCATGGCAGTATGGTCAGATAATATGTTGTTTTGGTGGCCAATCTGGTCTCTGGTCACTGGCTCAATGACTAGGTGATTCGGCATCTTCCCACCGTCTCCTCCCACCCACCGCATGGCCCAATGGCTAAGCTCATTCTGGCACTGAGGAAGACAACCAAATAATCACTGAACCAAGATATGCATGGATGGGCACATATACTCTAACCACATGTGGTTACACTATGAAATATTTGATTCCCTAATTTCCCAGAGAGTCAGCTGGGCTCTTGTGCAGGCTGACTCTGGCACCCTCAACACATACCAGCTACGTTAGCAGTAACATTATTAGTAGTCTATTTGAGGATCTATATGTAGTGGCCTAATTCCATGCAAAAGCTGAAGAGCATGCAATGTCTTAACAGAGCCTGAGTCTGATGATAATGTATAATGTACGAGCATTGCCTTGTAATCGTTGCTTCAATATGCACTTAGGATCATAAGGACACAATTTTCCTACACATAAAATCAGTATTCATTTTTGCTACTTAATATTTAATTTAATGGCCACATCCAAGGAATTCGAACTAAATATCAATCAGGAATTAGATTGTATACTCTTGCAGCAGATATCATGAGTGAAGTTCAGGTTCCTTAGCCTAAAGTAATAATAATCTATAACAAATATGTTTGATGTCACAATCATGGAATAATGGCTAATATGCATGAGTTACTCAAGACTACATACTCAGAGAAAGTCTCATCTCCCTAGCTGTACACACGTCAATCGTATAATATAGTACAGTGCGCATGCTGCAGCAGCACGAACTTTGAGCCTATTAGTATTACTTCGTAGACCAGACCCCTCGATACAGGTCAACAGCAGCTGCTCGAACTCGCCATTGCAATGGCGACGTCCTTGCTCTGTCGAATCTACCACCAGGCTATGACAAAGAACAGACCTCGTCTCTCGCTTCACTCAAGGCTCAGTGGCCTGCTGAGCAGGCCTCTTGAAATGCGTGGCGCTTTGCGCCGTTTGTTCGAGAATGCATCTCTATGCATGGCCACCCTTGTTTGCAATTGTGCACACGGCAGCTCCCCTGTGCATAGTAGGGGTTCACTGACAATTAAGTATCCGCATATAGCACCTTAATCGCATTAGTGGTCCACATTTGTGACATAATGATGATAACTAGATACTGGATTCCAGAGTATTTCGGATTAAAACCGCACGTTTATGGACATTTGGAGCATGAAATTAATTCAGCTTGTATGCAGGCAATGTCAAAACGTTATTTTTATAGCTTTGTCCTTATTATTGTTAATTATCACGTGAAATTAAGTTGCTCCTGTCCCAAATTTTGATGGCGCCGTGCATATGGTCTCATACTAATTCAGATCATTGACTATAATAAGCATGGTTGTATAGTCATCACTAACTTGCAAAAATGAAACAGTATTGTGCTAATTAACGTACCTAATCAAGTTAACGTTGTAATGGGGTATCATATTCATTTAGTGTGCATACCATACCCATTAACAAAACTATAGCCCTTGCACTTAATATTATTTAAGCATGTACAGAATTACTGTAACAGTCCTTTAATTTGTAACTATCATGTCCAGATAATGTATTTAATCTGAATTAGCACATATTATAGTCGGGCTCATTATAATGCTATTCACAGGTTCGGAGGTGTAGTCCTGGGGTATGGGATATAGCTAGTGTACATAGCGAGCACATATTTGGAGTTATAGCTAACCTCCTTGGGGCACATGGGTATAATATTGTGATACCTTACATCCTGACTGAGCGCCACTCACATCCATCCACATGGGAGTAACGAGAGGTGAAGCATGGATGTTTTAGTTCCCATTAGAATATTCTGGACCATACAGCCTGATACTAATTCAATACAATAACCGGCACAAGACAATGCCTTGAATAAAGACAATGCCCTCCGGGTTAGGACACAGACTATAATTATAAGAAAAATGATCAACTGAAAAATATTTTTCATTGTATATAGTATAACTAAGGAATATCTTGTAGATACATATTCTAAAATATCACATCATATCATACAAAATTATTTTCCTGATGAATGATTGTGTTCTAAAATTAATGTATTATCAGTGGCTACCATATTTATTCAAATACTAGCCGTGGCTACTATTAATTTCAGCCGTGCTGGAGTGTGGCTACTAATCGAGAGCGGCTTTTATTAATTTTGGAGCATGGAATAATGGCTAATATGCATGAGTTACTCAAGATTACATACTCAGAGAAAGTCTCATCTCCTAGCTAGCTGTACACATGTCAATCGTATAATATAGTACAGTGCGCATGCCAGCTGCAGCAGCACAAACTTTGAACCTATTAGTATTACTTCGTAGACCACACCCCTCAATACAGGTCAACAGCAGCTGCTCGAACTCGCCACTGCAATGGCGATATCCTCGCTCTGTCGAATCTACCACCAGGCTATGACAAAGAACAGACCTCGTCTCTCGCTCCACTTGAGGCTCGGTGGCCTGCTGAGCAGGCCTCTTGAAATGCATGGCACTTTGCACTGTTTGTTCAAGAATGCATCTCTATGGCCACCCTTGTTTGTGCACACGGCAGCTCCCCTGTGCATAGTAGGGGTTCACTGACAATTAAGTATCCACTTATAGCACCTTAATCGCATTAGTGGTCCACATTTGTGACATAATGATGATAACTAGGTACTGGATTCCAGAGTATTTCGGATTAAAACCGCACGTTTATGGACATATGGAGCATGAAATTAATTCAGCTTGTATGCAGGCAATGTCAAAACGTTATTTTTATAGCTTTGTCCTTATTATTGTTAATTATCACGTGAAATTAAGTTGCTCCTGTCCCAAATTTTGATGGCGCCGTGCATATAGCCTCATACTAATTCAGATCATTGACTATAATAAGCATGGTTGTATAGTCATCACTAACTTGCAAAAATGAAACAGTATTGTGCTAATTAACGTACCTAATCAAGTTAACGTTGTAATGGGGTATCATATTCATTTAGTGTGCATACCATACCCATTAACAAAACTATAGCCCTTGCACTTAATATTATTTAAGCATGTACAGAATTACTGTAATAGTCCTTTAATTTGTAACTATCATGTCCAGATAATGTATTTAATCTGAATTAGCACATATTATAGTCGGGCTCATTATAATGCTATTCACAGGTTCGGAGGTGTAGTCCTGGGGTATGGGATATAGCTAGTGTACATAGCGAGCACATATTTGGAGTTATAGCTAACCTCCTTGGGGCACATGGGTATAATATTGTGATACCTTACGTCCTGACTGAGCACCACTCACATCCATCCACATAGGAGTAACTAGAGGTGAAGCATGGATGTTTTAGTTCCCATTAGAATGTTCTCGACCATACAGCCTCATACTGATTCAATACAATAACCGGCACAAGACAATGCCTTGAATAAAGACAATGACCCAATAACACATGCACAGATCGGACACAAATTATGCTATGTTGCAATCTTGTGCACTGCAAATCTGACCAATCGTGGGCCTTCTGAACTTGTAGAAGAGCGCATCTTTCATGCCCTCCAGGTAAGGACACAGACTATAATTATAAGAAAAATGATCATCTGAAAAATATTTTTTGTTGTATATAGTATAGCTAAGGAAATATCTTGTAGATACACATTCTAAAATATCACATCATATCATACAAAATTATTTTCCTGATGAATGATTGTGTTCTGAAATTAATATATTATCAGTGGCTACCGTATTTATTCAAATACTAGCCGTGGCTACTATTAATTTCAGCCGCGCTGGAGTGCGGCTACTAATCGAGGACGGCTTTTATTAATTTTGGAGCATCACTTCTTGGTGATATATATTGACACGATAGACTCGTTTTTCAAATATTCTATATAGCTATATAATATATGATCAAGAAAGAAACAGCAAAACCAAGCCAAGAACATTTCTGTTTTTTGCCTCGAACTAACAGTCATTTGTGGCTTGCGATTGTGCCAACACTTAATTGTGTTTGTGCATGCATGCGGCTACTATTTGAGGGCGGCTACTAATCGGGGTGTGGTATCTATTAGAATAAATACGGTATTATGATAATTGCATATGCTTACAAGAATGGCCCTTGAGTTTGTTGTGAAAAGCTTAATACTGACTAGCTAGGTCACGAGTGCATGTGGGGGAGTGCATGGTATAGATCAAAGAGTATGTACTCCATGAGCATGGTTGTGAGTAGCTAGCTGGCAACTATAGATCACTGCATATGCTGTGCATGCATCCTGGCGCCATATGGCTATAGTCACGATTAATTTCAGAAGCGGTGTAAATGTACTAATTAAGGCATATTGTCATTACATAGCTAAGCTGAGCATACACTGTCTGTCACGTTTTCAAAAGTATAGTTACTGTACTAAGAGCTATTGTCATTGTATGGGTTGTGCATACTGGTTATCATGTTTCAGAAGTAGTGTAAGTGCACCAAGGGGTATTATGATCATTGGGTAGACTGTGCATGCTGGCTCTAGGCTATATATCATGTTTTCAAAAGTAGTACTAAGTTACAGAGTGTTTAGTCCTAACTAAGGGAATTTAGAGTGCTAACCACAGTGATAATTCTGGAAAGTTGGAATGTCAAGTTTATGCAAAATATCTTTTCCCCTTTGTATGTGTGTAATAGCTTTGGTTCCTATGGACAGTTCCAATTATTTGCTACTTTGGCATAATTATGTGCAGAGATCATAGTTTTAATTAAATGTAGCTAACCGCAGTCAGGTTTTAGCCTACCTTAGTCACATTGCTTACTAGTCCATCCTATAATATTATGTTGTATTTTCCAATTAGTAGCAATAAATCTAGATGAGGATTTCACTGCTATAGTAATATATTTATATAATTATTCTCAATTGCCACATGTTTTTACCCTATATTATACGTAATTAAGATATGGCAACCTTTGCAAAAAAAATTCCCCCAAAAAATTTATATAATACAAATACAAATTAAAGGTAGCTGGGCTTGACGATATTATATTCATCCAGGGAAAATTTCCACATAATACAGTATAAGACTAATCTCACTAGCCTACTAGACTCTCTTATCCACCCCTTCCCCCCTTCCCAATAACAGATACAAGCTAATTAGGCTACCATTGAACGCACTCTCCCGTTGGTACACTTCTCTTTGTGCTTTTGTACTTGTTACTTTTCCAGGCACTGAAGGTCCCCTATGCCTCTGTCATTGTAAATGACCCCTTCGAAACTCTCACTAAACTGCTGAGCAGTAAGCTGTCAGAGAAGTATCAGCTGGCATCCAAGTTTGTAAATGTTTGCAATTTGGAAGCTTCTGAGGTATTGAGCTCTCTCTCTCTCTCTCTCTCTCTCTCTCTCTCTCTCTCTCTCTCTCTCTCTCTCTCTCTCTCTCTCTCTCTCTCTCTCTCTCTCTCTCTCTCTCTCTCTCTCTCTCTCTCTCTCTCTCTCTCTCTCTCTCTCTCTCTCTCTCTCTCTCTCTCTCTCTCTCTCTCTCTCTCCCTCTCTCCCTCCCACCCTCTCCCCCCCCCCCCTCCAACTCATTCACTCTCTCCCCCTCTCTCTCAAAGAGGTAACCTATAAGACTAGACTATTAACTGTACAGGTGGGTGGCTTCATTAGCAACAAGGTCGCTGAAGCACTCCGACTACAGCATCTACATTCACCAGGTAAGTGCAGTACAATTTTATCTGAGCACACAGTCCTTAACTGAAGATCTATTCCTTAATACTGTAACACACCATTTGTAATATCCCGGTCCAGAAAGAAATACTCTAGTTCATATTTACGTATATCTTTCTCTGTAGTAGAGGGTTCTCACCTTGCATGGGGTGGATGTAGGAGTTCCCGGATCCCATTTAGAACAATGAAAAGCTGTTTATTAATTATTAGTCCTGTGCTATAATGACTATCACCCCTCATATGTAACGCATAATTTTATGTGAATGGTTGTTTTTTATTCCAGCTGAAGTGAGGGACTCTCTTGAGGCACAGGTCTACAACCCGAAGATGACCAGCACTGAGTTTGCTGAGCTGGCCAAACTGTGTCAGGATCAGAGTGCCCTTGGCTCCAACCTGCTCTCCATGGCAAAGTCACTCTCCGATCAACCCTCCCTGCAGAGTAAGTCGAGTCTGCAAACTGTACTAAGGTGCTGATATGATAATGATTATGAGACAGTAACTTAATCAGTGATGCCCTGCCTGGGAGAATTTGCTAGATGATACAATATTAATAGCTATATGTACTTCTGGGATAAAAAAATTTAGATACCGTATTTCTTCTAAAAATTCGGCCCTTCTAATTATTTGGCACCCTTTACCAAATGATTGAATATAGTCTCTAATTTTTCGGCAAAGGTCGTCATGCGTATATGCTATAAATGGGAATGGAATGCGCACGCAGACAGAATGTTGAATATTAACCTCTAAAAATTCGGCGAAGCTAAAGCAATATTATTTTCATGCCGAATTTTTAGAAGAAATACGGTAACTAAAATTTCGTGTTTATTGTTTAAAGATTGAAGGGATGCTATAATTAATAAACCATTGATGCATGATTTTGTAAGATTTTCTGAGTGCCACTACATGTACATCCATAGAGTCACCAATTGATCATGTGAAATGAAATGAAATGTACCTATAATATATTATTAAATTTAGACTATACCCATTTTTCTATTGGAGCCATGTTGACAGGTACAGCTACAACCCAGCATGTTGTGATATAAACATTCCTTGATCCATAGCTGAGTAAGCATATTATTAGTGTGGGAGTATCCTGATTCCAAGATGGTGTTTCTGTTGAGAGGAACATCACCCACCTACTATACTAGCTCCCAAGGTACATGTTTCCTTCTCTCCTTAATTAATTTGTGGCCTCTATCAGTGCTGATCCCAGTACACAATTCCAGGTATTCCTGTAGCTAGTTGAGTAACACTGTAGCCAGTTTGTCTAATACTCTGGCCATGATGGCTGCAGTGCTTGTTACAACTGAAACTTTTGGTATAATCTAGCCACCTGCTGCTTGGTAGTGTGCATGAATATTCAACAATATTTTGTGTACCTGTGTTGTGTGTGTATAATGTTATGCTTGTCAGTGTGTAACTGGTGGAGGAGTGTTTCACTTGAAATGTAGCTTTTAATTTGACTGCATTAAGAGTCTTTTAGCTAGCTGTAATTGATAGCTTAGCTTCTGATGTTTAGACATGCATGTCGACAGTAGTAGCTACTGGACTTGTGGATTACGTAATTCTCAGCTGGTGTATTGTGGTATGTCGTGGCATGCATAATTAACATTCCAACGTTTGACAATCACCAGCCTGAATACCCAAACAGCATGGAAGCCATGCATGCATGTACATATATTATACCACCATATTATGTAGGTGCTTGCATGCATGTTATTGTAGCTAATAAGATATCTACATTTATTTATAGTGCAAGTGTCTATAAGGGATGAAATTTATGATTCAAAATGCTATAAATCAGCTGCTGTACATGTTGTCATGTTGTGAGGGGGTGAAACTGATGGTTCAGAGTGATAACTTATACATATATAACAGCTATGTTATCATGGCAATATTAATTTTGTAGAAAGTCTGGATGTCTCCATTAATGCATTAGTGTATGTAGTTTTTGTGTAGGGGGATTAATTAAAGAGTACTAGTGGTCCTCTCAGTCCAGTAATTAAAGTAGTTGCCTCAGAATCTGCTGTGTCATGGTAGACTTTCTTGGAATTGTTGACTGCATGTTTCAAGCCATACTACAGTGTTCTAGCCAGGATTTTTTTACAGAGCGGGGGGGGGGGGGGGGGGGGGGGGGGGGGGGGGGGGGTGGAGGGGGGGTGCGGACTGAAGTACTGAGTATCAAGTATCAAGTATCATTCAAAGAGAGATGTAGAATACAATGCACAAGCCAAGATAATAACACATAATATACAAAATGCACTACACGTATATAGCTACATACTCAAAGTTTAAGTTAAGGGTTATGAACTTGAAGAACTGGAGCCGATAGACAATCGCCTATTCCGCATGCCACCCCAGATGTCTGCTGCTCTCTCAAAGTTGAAGTCAGATAAAGGTGGGCCCTCGATGCTAATTCGCATCAAATGATCAAGAGTCGATGATTTTAGACGATTTCTCAGCTCTGTCTTGATTCGCTTCATAGCAGAGAACGCACGTTCACATTCTGCTGTACTGACTGGAACTAAAGCGGCAACAGTAGATAGCTTTATTAGTTGGGGGAACATGTCTTGCAGTGATCGATCAGTACAAAGGAGTTTCAACATTTGTCGCAGTGTTAAGGATGAATAGTTATTGTGAATAAGCCTCTTCAGACATTCCCATTCACTTGTACAGTCCTCAATGTCTATATCCCAATTAGAAGCTCCCCCAAAGGTTGTTGTAAGTACTTTTAACCTTTCTCTGCCATGAGTAGCTAACTCTTTCTCATCAGAAGGAAGAGTGCAAGGGTCAAAAATGCTAAAAGCATCTATGAGCTCTACATGGGGAAAACGGTTGTAAAGCTGATCAATAATTGCTTGAATGTAGACTGCTTGAATATTAGATTTGAAGGCATCCTTTTGTGAATCAGTAGCTACAATTTGAAAGTCCTTCAAGTCAGTCACCAGCACATCATCAACCTTGCTGAGATTTGGCCCAGGACAATGCATGTACTCCTTAATGGCATCAATAGTAGTCTTCAAACATGGCTGTACCAGGGAAAGGTCAACATCTTCCTTCTGGAAGATACGAGAGAGACGACTGAGATGAGGAAGGACATCAGAAAGTAAATACAGACAAGCTACAAACTTGTAGCATTTCATGAATTTGAATAATCCATGTGCTGTAGGCTCCCCATTTTCAGAAGCTTCCCTGTCTAGGCTAACTAAGATGGAAGGGAGACAACGAACTAGAGCTTTGATGGCATTGTCATGTGATAGCCAGCGAACATCCTTGGGTAGCTTACACTTGATTAAGGGATCATTTAAAATTTCCTGAATTGTATGCAGATTGGCCATACGGACAGCACTATTTTGATAGAAGTAAAAAAGATTTTGAAGAATGGACTTAAACTGCTTTAGGTATGGGACAGAGTCTGAAGCCTGTGCAGCAGCCAGAGCTAGCCTGTGGTTAACACAGTGTATAGCTATCATAGATGGGCTGTGGCCTTGTAAACGAACAGCAACACCTGTCAGCCTTCCAGTCATTACTGCCGCACCATCACTACCAAAAGCACACAGATTGGTAATTCGAAGATTTTTGTCACTCAAATATTGAAGTATAGCCCCTTCAATTGTCTCAGCTGTGCCATTTATGATGTCCCCAATGTGTAAAAATGACGTTTTGACACCACTGTCTGTCAAGTATCGACCAACTAGCACCAATTGCTTTAAAATAGCTATGTCTGTTGACTCATCAGTCATCAGTGCAAAACGATCACTTGATTGCATGTCAGAGAGAATTTGCTGTTCAATAACTAGTGAGAGGCATGAAAGAAGCTCAGAAATTATTTGCTCACTAGTATATTGGGCATTTCTGCCAAGACTAAGCTCATTCAAATAATCACAACCAAGTTGAATTGCAAGGTCTTTTAGTGAAGTAAACTTAGTAGTATGGGCTACCTCTTGTTTTGCTAACCAATACATCAATTTAAGTGCACCAATCAAGGCTTTTCTTTGTATCATAATACGGGAAGAGAAAGCTTGCCTTATCCCTCCATCCTTTTGTGATGCCAGCCTGGCAGCCTCTAGCTCCTCTGCCTCCTTATGCATCTTGGAATCTTTGTGGCGTTGTATTATGTCCCTCCTAAGAAGGTTGCATGGTTTGTCCGTCCATGTTCCTACGCTGTTTCGCTGCTTCGTGTTGTGCTGCTTACACAAGGAACACAGCAAGCCAGTGACAGTACTCCCCGCACGATCGTAGACAGGGATATGCCAAGGAAAATCTTCCTTCCACGAAATACTGTAGCCCACCTTGTGTTTGTTCGTCGATGTTGCGCTATCAGTGTCCAAGCCTGATCGTGGTCTTTTTCTGCCACTAGCCATCTCGAGCGACCAGAGAGAGAGAGAGAGCGAGAGGGAGCGAGATAAACGTACACGTGGCAGCACGAGTAAATCCCTATTAATTAATCGATCGTTCACGCACGCGCGCATATTTAATTGACGTTAAGGGGTGTGGCTCATTGCATTTCATAGAGCGGCGGCGCGCCGCGCTTCCGCGCTTTAGCGAGAACACTGATACTATTTATGTAACTGTACAGAGTGCCTGACTGAAATTGGTTATAATATTGCACCATAATCACTAATGAATGCTTTAAAGTAGTCAGTATTAAATTTTTATGGCTGAAGCAAGGTAGTGAGAGTTCTTATATAGCCTTGTGTTGACGTCCGAGCTGAAATGTACATTTCTTTGATATTATGCAGCTAATTTAAAACGGGAAAACCATAATATTATAGCAGGGAAATTTTGCAAGGTCCAACTAACCTTTTACATGTACAGAAGCCCAGTTTTTTAAATTTTCTTGCGGTTTTAAATTTCACAGATGTGCACGATCATGCCCACTGTACAGTGTACGATCGTGCTTATTTCGTGGGTTTAATTTTCATGGTGAGTCAATTATTTGTGAAAATTGGACCCCTTGAAAATTTCCACTGTATGGTAGCCAGAACACCAGCATGCATGCAGCAGCTAGAGTCAGAAGCCATGACACTACTGCTCTAATATTATATTATGGCTGGGGGGTTAGAGTGTATTTGGCAGCCACTCCAGTGTTGCCTAGTATGGCTACCAGTAATAACAGTATTATTATTATTACCTTACGGAAGCTAACTTTCATTCACACTGTTGTTGAAGGGGAATCAGCTGATCAGCTGATTACAGTGCCGTGGTAACCAACTCCGGTCATGGAACTATGAGAAGTATGAAGCCGTAGCTTACATGAGCTAGCAGTTTTGCTTGGGAATTGCATGGAGTGTGACTTGGTTTTATCTTCACTGGTTTGATAATATTTCCTGCTTGGAACGTGTGTATATAGATAATAACTTTTCAGTGAACTTCTAGCTTGATTAGGTGTTTGTCATATTAATAGCCACGATACTGGATTATATTACACCAAGCTGGCAATATGCTTTTCATAGATAGCTAGTGCAGACGGTTAGTCTGCATGCCATGGTCTTATTCCCATGCATGGGGACAGTTGTTCTCGCCACTGAAAGATTGCCTAATTGTTTGTCCATGTCACCTGCTGTTATCATCTTTCAATCTTGAGCCTTTGAAACGAATTCCCCCCCCCCCCTCCCCCCAAAAACACAGTTAGAGACCTCGTCCAATGGTCTCTACGCTTTTAAGAGACCCTCAGATCCTTAGTAGTACCCTCGCTTCACTCGGGATGCTACAGCCTCGGTCCTTCAGGTCTCTTAAAATGTACAGAGACCTAGGACTCGGTCTCTAACTATTATTTATGGTCCAAAATGGAAGCCACGCCTATTCTATAAAATTAATGATCAGCATCTGTCATGACACAATCGAAAATGTAATTCTTGTGAGGCAATTAATATTTTTTAGGCTATTTCAAGTCACAAAATTATAGCTCCCTTCAAAAGCAGTCTAATAACTTTGCTAGCTGTATTATAGTATATCCTAATATTAGTTGTGATATAAACATTCTTCAATCCACTGTTGAGTAAGTATACTAGCTACTCCAAAGATGGTGTTTCTGTGATAAGAACATCACCAACCTACTATACTAGCCACCCAGCTAGGTACATGTTTCCTTCTCTCCTAATTATCAGTGGTGATCCCAGTACACAACTCCAGGTATTCCTATAGCTATTTAAGTAACACTGTAGCCAGTTTAATTTAAATTTGTGGCCATTATGGCTTCAGTGCTTGTTACAACTGAAACTTTTGGTAGACTCTAGTACGGTGGTCCAGAAGGGCCATGTCCATTACCCAATACAATATTTCCCATTACTAATTTCGACTTTTCTCATTACCATCTTCCAATTTGGTTATTTCTCGTTTCCGATTTTGAGTTTTCTCATTACTAACTTCTAATTTGGGTATTTCTTATTTCCAATTTCACATTTTCTCATTTTATAATTAACTTGCATAATTATTTCAATTTGGGTAGGTACTCTGCGGGGATAGTGAACTATTATAGTATTGATAGGCGTGCACACATGGAAAGCAAGAGAGGGTGGACAGGTATGCGTTGAAGGCGGTAACTGTGCAACATACTATTTATACGGTAACATGTAGCTTATACTACATGTTGCACAAACGTGGATCAGAGGACATTGGCGCATGCACACAACTAGCGCCTACGATAGTAAGCTATACTTGCAAACAGAAATGAGAAATACCCAAATTGGAAGATAGTAATGAGAAAACTCAAAATCGGAAACAAGAAGTAACCAAATTGGAAGCTGGTAATGAGAAAAGTTGAAATTGGTAATGGGAAATATTGTATTGGATAATGGACATGGCCCTTCTGGACCACCGTACCTCTGGCCACCTGCTGCTTAGTACTATGCATGAACATTCAGCAATATTTTGTGTACCTATATGTGTATATGCTTGTCAGTGTGTAGTTGGAGGAGTGTCTCACTGGAGATGTAGCAACTGCATTAAGAATCTTGTTAGCTAGCTATATAGCTAGCTTTTGATGTTTATCCAACTTGTTTGAGAGGACAGGAGCAGCTACTTGACTTGTGTTACCTAATTCTCTGCTGGTAATTTTTATGGTATGTGATTGTACGCATAGGGGCTTTTGGTCAAACCCACATGCTCTATATCACCTGAATCCAGATATTACCATATTATGCTTGACGTACAGTACATGTGTGTTTGTTTATAGTAGCTAAGGTACCTATTGTGTTTATAGGGGGCTTTTCTAGCATGGCAGCATTTGTAGACATTCTGGAGATGTATGTAGTTTGGTTTGTGTGGGAGGATAGGAGGGTGATTCAGTTGTCTCTGTACATGCATTTGTCCATTAATTATTGTTCATTTCTTTGAATCTGTTAGATAACGGGAAATATGGGTGCTTCTTGGAATTGTTGATGTTGTTGATAAAGGTGTACTAGCTAGCTGAATTGTTATCCAGCTTTATGTGAACTTATGTAACTGATCTGTAAGCAGTATGTGACTGCAATTATCATTCCACTATAAAGCCTACCTACAATATTACCGTAATAAATAAAAATTTTGCACTTGAACATTGGATTCATAATATTAGTTATGACGTTTGCTAATGAATCTAAGACTCGCAAATAGCATTTACTTTTGGCCTGTCGATTGGTATATGCTATATTTGAAGAAATAATATATATGGCTGAAAAGGTAAAGAAATTGCTGTAACTAAGCTGGAAATGTGTGTTTCTTTGCATCCATACACAACTTTATTCCTTTTAATTTTTGTTTGACTTGGAATCAGCTGGTTAGCATGTGTAGCTGTTCCAGTCATGAACAGTGAGAACTGTGAAGCCCTAGCTTGAGTAAGTCTTGTGTACGGGGATTGCATTGAGTGCAAGTCCATGGACTGGACTACAGTTAATCCAGTGCTCTGTGTGGACCAGGTGCTTTGGGGTAGTTCCTTTCGCCATTGAAAGGTTGCCTGTTTGTCCATGACAGCTAGATCATCATGCATGCATGCAGCCACCTGTTCTTATCGTGCCCATCTTGTAGCAGCTCTTTCAATCTTGAACCACTCTAGGCCTTCTAATTCCCCTATAGCTATCTGGTAAGCCATAGCTAGCTGATGTGATTTGATAATGCACAGATCACCCCAAATGTCACGTATGGTACATATTGACAAAGGGAGGGAGTGGCAACCTGAGATCTGTGAATGCTATCTTACTCTGGCCCACTTGTGTTCCTTTGGCAAGAAAATGTGTGGATATTGTCAACTTCTGCTACACCTTTGCTGCCTAAAGTAATGCTGTTTGTTCTTTCAGCTTCTCAATAATATTATTATTATAGATTTTGTTGTGAAATGTTAGTCTAATCTGTATACACAGTGAATGATGGAGTTAGAGGAAGCTAACCGTAATGTTACAATGCATTGTGACGAGAACATTGATTTAGAACGAATGTGCAATGCCACATGTATCCAGTTTTAAGAGAGCTTGTAGTGGCTGTAAAGGCCAATGAAATGACTAGAGCATGTGCAGGCATTCAAGCCAAGGCAAGGCATGTGCAGACATTCTATTCAAGCTCATATAGTAGTGCATTTCGGGTATTATTATACTATTCATAGATCTCTAGCTTCTATCTATGCAAGATATAGTAGCACATCTAGAGCTCCAAGTTTAGATGTATGAATATATATCCAATTTGGTGAATGGTCCCTTGCTTTTGATCCCTCAGGGAGAGCTCCTTTCACTCGTAACATAGCTACCTAGCGCGTGTATCGATTACATCATCGTTTATGTGGTGCCACGCCCCTGGACTGGGGTGCTATCATGAAATATAGCCATTCTGAGGGCCTTCTCTGACTTTCCACAAAACTTAGCCCCTCCAAGAATACGATATTATGGAGTATAATCATGCTAAGAACTCAAAGAGACGCTGTAAGCTAAACAGGAAGAGGTAGTAGCTAATTATGGGGCAACAAACAGTAAGAGGAATTACATGTAAGGAATAATTGTAGTATGAGTAATTACTTATAATTATACTAATCATGAACTTGAGACAAAGGTGGTATTCATTTCAATCAGGTGATTATTCCTTTGCTCAGGCTGTTCGACACCATACTTGGCTTCATGTTAATTCACAAACAGGAAGCTTACTAGGATGAGAGCCAAGTGAAGAATGCCTAGCTAAGCAATAACCTATGACTGGCGAAGTGACTGTTTTCCTTAATAGTCTTTAAATTATCAGTGCGATCTGCTGATCCTATACATGGGAGCTTATAGTTGTCATGTGCACTAACTAGCAAGCTAGTGTTCCGGTAATGTCTTTCTTTTGAAAGGCTTGGTAATTGGAGCCAGTGAACAGTGGGTATATAGCCACCTGTTCTTATCATGGTTGAATGAATCTTGTAGAAGTCCCGTCATTTCTTTCCCATGGTAGGCTGCCAAATAAAAGTGACATCATACATATATAACATGACTGGGCAAGAGTCTGCAACTTGATAATTAATTTTAGTCCGTGCTGATCTCATACTGCTGATGGAATATGTACCTCAGATTGCGTGGACTAATCTGGTGCTCCTTTGTGTGGGAATTAATCCGCTCGCTCTTGAAAGGCTACTTGTTTATTGTGAATGCTGGCTATGGGTAGCCACCTGCTCTTATCATGGCTGAGTCAATCTTGTAGAAGTCCATTCATTAGAATAGTGCTTTCCCAGGGTTACCAAATATGCGAACAAACACACTAGTTACTGTGTGAATGTTAAAGACTACGTACCCCAATCTTAGGCCGGTCAGGGGATAATCCAGCAAGCTGCTGTAGCTACTCTTCTGGTCACGGAAAAGTAGTGTTACTACTTGCGCTACAAGCAGTGCATGGGAGGAAGTTTTAGACCGTATAATTATTTCCTTGAATACTTCCCACGAATACTATTAATTTTATAGTGTTCCAGGATGTAGGTGCAATTTGAGGGTGGGAACTTAACAATATTCCACACCAATTTAACAAGGGTCGTTGCATAGCAACACGCTACTTAAGTAATTAGATATTGAGCCACGCCTACCAAATAGTCACGCAGGAATTATTCCAGGGTGGGGTTTAATTTGTTCTACTTGAGCTGTGTGGAAGCAATTATATTTATATTCAAGGGCAGGGAGAATTCAAGGAAATGTGATATTTAATTATCGTCTGACAGAGCTAGAATTTAAACATAAATGGAGCTAGCTATGATTATGCCTTCCCATGCAATATTATTATTATTATGCTTCAAATAATAATTGCTTCAATTCTACATTCAGCAATTTTCACTGTCAATATGGAACCATGGTTTTGTGGTGTTGCCTTAATAGGTTCTGCATGGTCTGGGGCAGCTAAAGAGTTAACAGAGGAGCCAGCTGTCTTAGCTGATTGTTATTGAACTGCATGCACGCATTACATATATTGATCTTTATTGGGGGGAAAGTCTCTTAATTTGGTAAGCTTAATTACGTATATCCTCACTGGCACAAAGCAGTTACGTACCTTAAATTTTCGAATCCAAAAGTTACATGGATAGAAATTTTGTCGTCTATATGATTTTCAACAGTGCTGTATAATTATAGTAATGAACTTAACGTTTTATGGGAGTTAAATTCCATGTAAATTTAACTAGGTATACTATACACACAACTAGGAGAATAAGGGAACAATAATATTTACGGTAGAGTATTTATATGTACATGTACCGTAGATCGGGATGTTTTCGCCGATAAAATTGTAAATTTTCGTGTAGTCTAATTTTCGTCACATACACGAACGTACGTAATACATCATTGTATAACTAATGTGCACAAATATTTTGTGTATTTAATTTTCATCAGGAAAGATCATTGACGAAAAATTTTTAACGATGAAAATTTCCTGATCTATGATAGATACTATACATAGTATAAAATTTTTCCCTGACTTTCAATAATAATAATATTACCCATCCTCCCAACATGCTATGTATGTAGGCACCACTGAGTCTCCTTTCGTAACCACTAATTAATACCACACAGCTGGGCAGCTGGGTTTGCAGACAACCCATCAGCTGTAGCTACATGTGGACAGTGAAAACAACCAAATACATGTACCCTACGGTAATTAGTGTAGTGTTTCAAGGGGAGATGTGGTCCACTCCAACGAGCCTAAAATGGAGCTGTTTGTCTGAAATTCTATAGATATCCAATTTACACGAAACCCACGTTATAGAATTAGCTGCACACTCCCCCTATTGTGGTGTAGCTATAGTATGATTATGCAATGAATGGTGTAGTGCGAGTGTGGCATGGGATGACACCAAAGGCAGGGAGCTCTCACTAAAATCTAAATGCTTAATGTGATTGAAATTTTTTAGCTCAAGAGTAAGGCTATAGCTACAAACTCAATTATAGACAAGATTATTCAATTATCAACGTAGGGGATATTGCTAAAAGCTTAATAGAAAGTGATTAAAATTAATTCTTTTCAGATTGGCTAAAATTTAATAATTATATTATTATAATTAATAATCACTCAATAAAGCCATCGATCACCACCATATTTGTATTACAGCCAAGTTTCTAAGTATTGCAGATATTATAATAATGTTATTATAATATGAAACTTGTACATCGTGGAGCACAAAAGCCAGCATTACATCGGTTCTAAGTTGAAGCAGACGCTAAACATGACTACAGCTGTTTCTTGGAATTGCTGATTTGGCAATTGATCACTCGACCGATGCAACTAACAATGCAGCAAGACCTGCCCATTGATTGTTTGCTTTAAGTTAGCTACATGCACAGATTTGGCAAGCAATACTAGCACACTACAGCTATCTCAGCTGCTGTTTACATTCAAAGGCCTATAGCTACCCTACCAGGCATAATCACATGGAATTTTATAGCCTCAGGGATACACACATATAAGTGAATATATACATATATACCTCTTTTATTGCAATCTGATTGGTTAGAATGTTATATAGCCGTGTGCATATGGATGAGCATAATTATTATAGTACAAGTAGAGCAGTTGGGGACAGGAACCATCGATCCATTTATCGATTATTCCTGTCCCCAACTGCTCTAAACATTTATGTACATTCTATGATTATAGTAGTTGCCGTGGTAAAGGTGTACTAGTAGTGTAACGGGATATTCTATACCTTGCACTGCTTCACACTGCAAGGTAGTGATATCTGAAGACTGTTAACTGACATGTAAACATTCACTAACTGTGTCTGTTTCTCTACCCAGGTACCGTTTGTTCTTAGACTAATTATGCTGACTTACAAATTCATTTTGCAAATAGCACTAGTTTACTGATGTTTCCTGCTTTACATCTGCTCACTATAAGGAAGTTACGTTACAGGTGCATGTTACAGACCAGGTACTAAAGCGTTTACTTCGAGATCTACGTAGACTTTACAAAACTATACCTACATGTGCAATTCTTGAGGGGAGGTTTTACTGCTCTATAATATGTACATAGCAGATACAATGTATAGTCAACACCACGTCTTCTAGCTGGGAATATTAAATTTTGTTTCATAAATTTAGACACCTCCAAAACACTACCAAAATGAATATAATTATACTTATCTCCCATCTACAGACTTGACAATTCAAGTGGAATTTCTTGTACGAGCTCACGACTGCTACACGCTTGGCTGCAGTGTTGGGGGTATAGCTGACTTGCTGGTCACAGCGCAGAGTACTACCACGAAGCTCGTGGCTGGAAAACACTTCAAGCTAATGGTAGGTATAATAGGTATTGTGTTTTCTGATTAATGGTTACGGTGGAATCCTTCATTCCAAACATCCTATGGGGATAGCTTCAAGTGTCCTGGTTAAAGGAGGTATCCTCATTTTAGGGGTTGTTTTGTACACATGTTAGTGTAGCTGGGACCATGCATGCATGCATATGCATGGTGTCCTGTTTAAGGGAGATGTCCTCATTTCAGGGGTGTCCTTATAAAGGGTTCCACTGAATTGCACAGATGAACAGGTGTTTAGCTGAGTGTGGAATGTGTGGAATCTCATATATGTCTTAGAGAGAGGGGGAGAGAGAGGGGGGAGGGAGAGGGAAAGAGGGAGAGAGAGAGAGGGAGAGAGGGAGAGGGAGAGGGAGAGGGAGAGGGAGAGGGAGAGGGAGAGGGAGAGGGAGAGGGAGAGGGAGAGGGAGAGGGAGAGGGAGAGGGAGAGGGAGAGGGAGAGGGAGAGGGAGAGGGAGAGGGAGAGGGAGAGGGAGAGGGAGAGGGAGAGGGAGAGGGAGAGGGAGAGGGAGGGGGAGGGGGAGGGAGAGGGAGAGAGGGAGAGGTGAGTGAGGGAGGGAGGGAGGGAAGAGGTGAGTGTGAGAGAGAGAGAAAAGGAAGGAGGGAGGAAGAGAGAGTGGGTGAGGGTGTTCATACCAAACTTCATATGTAGCATCATACTGCCTCATAATTATACTCTCAGCACATACATGTACATCTAGCTGATACTTGTGTTACCCTGTATGGCATTTCAACTCCCTCACTATTCAATGACAAAATACTTTGTTGCTTTAGGTGAGGCTTCTGATTGGAATTGGTCGATTCAAGGAAATGTCATATATAATCGGTCTACTCATGCAACATGATGAATTTGAAAGCCTCCTCTCATACAAGGGATCTGAAAAGGTACTGAAACTATTCAATAATTATTAGGCACTTGGCATTTCTACATAGCTATCAGTAGCTACATGCTCTGCCTAGCTGATAGTACAGCCTATAGTAACTGTGATACCTCCAACTGTTCTATGTGAGATTACAGAAAACGTCATTGCTGAGTATTGATGTGGGTCATATGGGTCACATGATTTCGTAACAACAATTATTTTATTTGATTTTCCCATATTTGATATGTAAATGAGTAACTTGGGCATGTGTGCATGACATTGCATGATTATAGTTACAATTGAATCATGAAGTTGTCATGATAGTACAATGTATTGTATTATCGTCTAAGATTAATGAGACGTGACCACATCATCCTATGGGGTGATAAATTTGCGGCTTAGGTTCAAATCGAGGGTACGGATGATCGATATTCAGATAATGGAGAGTAATGGAGCCTAGCTCGCTCAATTATCTTTTTCACTGACCTTGGAACTCAGTGCTGCCTTGTGGTATATAGGCGTCAATGGAATCCACTGGTAACACAAAAAAATCACAATTCCTTGCTTTACCTCCAAGTGTGCCACTATATATTTTGCTGTATGAACTATGTAGCAGTGCTTGATGATCACAGTAGTCTACACGAGCATTGCATACTAGTCTACCACTTTCTTCATAATATTATATGACATCATATGAAGTCCTGTATTATAAACCACCCCCACCCCCTCCTCCCTCCCCACTCTCTCTCTCCCTCCCTCCCTTCCTTCTCCCCTCTCCCCCTCCCTCCTACAGAAGGAGCAGCTTCGTATTGCCATCATGGACTACCTCAACCACCACAGCAGAGAGAAGGAGAAGCTGGAGCGACTTCAACTGGTTGCCCTCAAGTTTAAGATGTTCAGAGAGCTGGCCAAGGTCAAGGAAAAACAAGCATTGAAGGATCTGAAGAAGATAAAGCCTAAAAGCTTGGGTGAGGATATAATATTTTCGTTGCTTCCATAGTTTGTACATATTTACAGGGTTTCATCCAGTTTGGAGGGAGGGGGGAGGGGGAACAGGGAAATTTCCCCTCCCCTCCCAGCATTTTAAATTTTTTCAGAGAATCACCCAATACACAAAATCAATAGCTATGCAATATATAACTGGTCCTGCCTGAGGCTTAAGACTCTCCTAAAATACGACATTGTTACAGTACCCCTCTCAAGTATATGCTATTTACCCACGACCATTCATTTGTCCCCCCCCCCCAATAAATATAATATAGCTGAAGCCCTGATTTGTTGCTTAGAACTGCATATTATAATCATTTTTTTCATCTCAGCCCCAAACAACCCAGAAACAGTGAAGAATTTGAAGAATGTCTTTGAAGGATTCAAAGCAGCAGCCAAGTTCTATTCACAGGTGTGCTGCTGTGTAAATAAATACATCCAGTTCTTAGAAATAGACTAGCTGACCAACCAGTGTATGTAAATTATTGATTTTGAGCATTAGAATTTTATTGTGCATTTTTATCCCTCCCTGTAGGAGGACTGTCTAGCCAGTGCTGAGCAGTGTTACTCAATGGCCAGGCTCGTGGCCCTACAGCTGTCAGTGCTGCAGCAAAGCAAGCAGGTCATCAACTTGGAAGCCAAGGGAGTCCGTACTCAGATGGAAGAGCTTCCCTTCACTGAGGTGAGGAGCAGGCTATGCTGTAATGACAATGCATGTGATTGCTTTTGATAGATAGCTACTCCGAACACTCACTCTCTCTCTCTCTCTCTCTCTCTCTCTCTCTCTCTCTCTCTCTCAGCTTATGTATTCATTTCTCTGATGGTGTACTGTAACTTCATTAACCCCCCTCTCTTGCCAAACACATGCAGGCTCTCATTGTCTCTGATGCCTACAAGCAGACCATGTGGATTGACTGGATCTCCCCTCTCTATAAGAAGGTCATCATCCGTGGAGACTTCCAGTACCTCGGCCAGTACAAGTCCGCATTTCCACTCACACCATCACTCTTTCAGGAACTTGCAAGCAGGTATGTCTGTAAACAAATTTGTAGGATAACCTCCAAATTAAGTGTAGACAGGTTGCAGCACATAGTACTCTATGTAGGAAATGGCCAAGGTAGATAGAGTACAGTTCATAGCATTCCAGGTGTAGGAGGTTGCCCAAGATTTAATTAAGGGTGGACTTACTGCAGCTCATAGCAGTCCAGGCCTACTAGGAAGTTGAATGAATGCCCCACAAAACCTTACATGGCTACTAAAAAATGCATTCTTATTAGGGGCTATAACCAACTAAAAGTGTCCATTTTTGTGGACTAAGCTGTACTACCTAGTATAGGCTGGCCAGAGGGGAAGAAATATGATCCATAAATAATATATATTATTATATTCTGAAGCCATATCACTTGCAAGCTAGTGCACTCACAGTATGCCATACGCCACATGCATGCATGCACACATGTGGGAGCTAAAGAAAGGAGTTTAACTTATCAATTTTGTTAACATGTTGGTCAGGTTAGTACATAATATGTTGGGTGGCTGAGTACCTTATCTCCCTGCTTTTATTTGTGTATTTGTAGTATGCTATAGCTAAATTTTATTTATTGTGTATGTAGATTAATTAGCCTCGTTCCCAGGCTCTCCCCCTCCTCTTTATTTTATACGCGCGATTTTATTTCCGTGAAATTATTTCTCTGCACAATAATTTTTTCGCGTAAATAAAATGAGGAGGGGGAGAG
The DNA here is from genome assembly GCA_963930775.1 of Cliona cf. orientalis. NCBI lineage: Eukaryota > Metazoa > Porifera > Demospongiae > Clionaida > Clionaidae > Cliona > Cliona cf. orientalis. The sequence continues at coordinate 2,768,047 of OZ005697.1, forward strand.
CCTGGGAACAAGGCTATGGATTAGTATCATTCTTAGCTATTGTTATAGTAGTCTGAGTGACTGTAATAAAATTTCCCTGCCTATTTATGATAATGTTATGGGAGCACTAATGCGTTAACTAGCATGTGTGTGCAGTTGTGTCTTGTTATAAAGTAGATCATTAGGAGACATTTGTTTGTACCGAAGCCATTATCATTCTTGGCATGCCACATGCGTGTGCAAGATAAAAGAAGTGGGATACATGTTGTAGTACATTGTGGCCGTGTACCCTCTCGCCCTGCTTTATTTGATGTGTTTATACTGTGCTTTGCTGGTCAGTCATCCAGGGGAAGGGATAAAAGGCATTGGCGATGACAAAGTGCTTAATTCAATTAGGGTACACATCACAAAGGCTTTCAGCTTATCTAGTGAAATAACCAGGTGGCCTTTCCCTACGCCCTCTAGACCACTGAGCATAGTAATAATATTATTATCTTTCCCTATTGGCTATGTTGTGGTCATGACCTCGTACACTTGAGTGTGCACTATAATAGCTACACACGTGCATGTACCCCTCAAGCCTGATACATGTACATAATACCACCCCCACTGGCAGCATACATCGTTTACTAGCAATATGTAGTGTGACCATACGCGTGATCTTGTGCTTTGCCCACTAGGTACACTCATGATCGTGAGAGATCTCCAGAAGCAGCCGGTAACATGAAGAAGGTGCTGACTCATCTCAAGAATCTGCCTCTCAAGAAGAGCATCGCCCAGCAGCTAGGTATGAACGATTTGCTTCAGTCACTGTCTGCTACCCACAGTGAAGGCTTCCTAAATGACATTGCTAGGTTGTGATTTGTATCGTAAAACACGAACCAAACATTGCTTTGTTCAATGTACAGGTATGCTTTATTAGAAATTTGTGGATAAATTGAATTTTATAATAATAATTATTAATTTTAATGAGTTTGGTGTTGCATAATAATTCCATAAAATAAAAATTAATGATGGTGAGTACTTGTGATTGCATGAGGTGCAGAGTGAGTACTGTGCCGTCTGTATTATGATAATGTTGTGTATTTAAATCCTAAATGGTAAATTTCCAGAATGTTTGTCTGCTAATATTCTCCCCAAAGCGAACTTTAACAGTAATGTAATAATTCTTGATCTCACAGCTGCAGCAGTCGTGTCTGAATAATCGATTACTTGTAGGTATTCGTACGATATCAAGTCTCTTTATTAGCAGGTCGACTGCTACACCAGAAGTAGAGTTTTGAATTTCAATTTGAGCACCCAATTGCATTAGACAGCTACACTTTGGACATTCCATTAGTCGGCCACTATAAATAGTGGCAGTGGTTTCCGTCGGAATGTGGTGACTTGTTTGAGCTCATCCGTTGCGACAGCCGAATACTCCAGACCACACCCACTCCACGGGAGGTAGGGACCTTTGTTGTGGCACTATCATCATCCAGGGTGAAGTATACTGGACACTGTTGAATGCCCAAGAAGGCGTGGGTTTGCTTCTTCCGTGAAGATTGAGCTTCCTTGCGGGGTGACTGTACATGTTTAACCTACAGTACAATGGAAATTGTTGGACACCATAACCCACAATACTTGCCGGGAGGGGGGGGGGGCAGTATGCAAGGTTATAAAGGACTTCTCGCTCATTAAATTAAATTTTGGTTATGTGCATGCACCTAGCTAGCCTATAGAAGTAATTAACAGTCACTGTTCTATCTCTATAATATTATTATTAATGCATGATCCCTATTTGCACGCATTCTACAGACATACCTTATAGGTATTCAGAGTCTGTCCTAAACATTGAGCAGTGCTTGCACTAAAATCTCTCTCTTGGCACTTTTTGGCTTCACAAAAACCCATACTGACATCAGCCATGGCATAGGGACCTGATGCACCCTGTGATTAGTGCATGTGTGTGTGAGAGAGTGTAAGCTTACGTTGTGTGCATGTGTACTACAATGTATAAGACATACCAGTGGTGTTTCTTGTTGAGGGCTTATGATACTGGAACTTGTATTTGAAGTGCATGTGGTACGCCGATCTAGAGCCTGGCACGTGCATAAAATTAATATTGTCAATAATATAATATATACATGCATGCAAATAGCTATAATCAAGAGTATATTATTATAATACTGCCCCCCTCCCTCTCTATTATAATACTCTTGCTATAATAGATGCACAATGTCATAATTTAACTATGGCCCCATAATAGTATAAGATGTCTAAGTATTCTAGTTGGACTGGCCAGTGCTTGCAATTGTACAATCATGCAGTCACTGCAGCACAGCTTACCATGACATTGTGCAGATTGCTCACTTTGTTTTCTATTTGGTTCAGCTGTTCTTCCAATGACATTAGCCTGGTCTCAATTCTCGCCAACACAGCATCAATTGAGAGGGAAGTTTGACTAGTACTGTCTGCAGCGACATTCTGTTGCAGAGCTTGACCTCGGGCCTGTGCAACAAGGTACAAGTACATACACGGAATTTTTGCAACAATTATCGTAGTTATTCTGCCACACTAGCTATAGTTAGTATCAAGAGTAAATAATATTATTTACTCTAAAGCTTGTTAATATACAATAGCCGATAGTTAATGCATGCATAATAATGCAAACAAACCATTAGTAATTCATTTATAATTACCGACACTTACTGGCCATGGATATCGGTAGCACGGACGCAAAAGTGCACTAGGGTCGGGAGGCTGCGTATCTTGCACTGGTTGTGCATAAAAGCTTTGTTCACATTCTTTATCAGCCTCCTCCGAGTATGAGTCACCCTGCATGCATAATTTACATAATAGAATCGCGGCTGCAACGTACGCCTCACTAGCTATCACATGCACGTACCACCATAGAGTCGAATGGCATCAGTGGTCCAGAATTCAACACGCCATTGCAGTTGGTGTCTCTATAGTAATATAATTGCAACGATACAGTTTTCACATACTGGCATACGTACGTATGCTGTAGCTACACAAAAAAATTTTTTCATCCTAGTCTACATGTACGTAGCCTCTTACGTTGCCATGCTGCGGTGAAGTTCAATATTAATAGTTTACGACCTCCAAATGATTCACTTTCAGCACAGAAGGTTAATTTTGTTTAACTAAAGCAATCCTCTCTCGATCAGTACTAAAGTAATGAGCATGAGGCCACGCCTACAACAATAATAATTATGTGAAGTGCTACGTAGTGGTGTGGTGACACCCCCACACCACTCCGTCCCCACACCAGCTCCCCACACAGGATCTCTGCTCAATACAGGTAAAGGATCATCAAGTTAAAAGAGCTCTAATGTACTTGAGGGGAATTATGACATTGTATATACTGCAGAGTACTTTTTTAATAGTTTGTCACTCTGGACTTCCTTCACCAACTTCAAAGTTCTACTACCTGATCTAGCATTCAGCATCTTGTATACTGGCCCAGAGTCTGCATGGGTGCCATACTGGACTCGTCTTCCTGTTGTTCGTAGCAACTAGTACGTGCGTAGGCTACTTCTATTCATCCATAGGAGGTGGTGTGCTGTTGCTAGCCAGCCAAATAGACCTCTATCTCTCGTCACTACAATAGTAGAACCTAGTCCTCAAGCCTAGGTGGAGCCAGGAATCTTGTATCCAGCTGTCAGGCTGATGTCAAGAGAAGAGGTGCCAGTAGCGCAACGAATATTGACGACCATTTCCCAATATCAGCTTTCGCCGCATGCATGCATGCATATCAGTGTCATGTGCACCTCACATAATCATAGAATCATAATAATAATAATAATATTATTATTATTATATAGATTCCAGGATCAACATAAAATAATATAAGCCAGGCACAGACTATAATATCAGTTGCCACGGTATTGGTCAATTTCATTCAGAGCTAGCTACAAAGTTAATATTAGCTAAAAGTCACACTGTACATGTGGTTAAATTAAAAAAAAACTAGAACAGTTGAATAATATTAAACAAAACTGGAATAATTCAATAGTCACAGTCACTATGCATGTGTTGTCTTATCATCAAGTTCATACTCAATTCCCTTTGTGAATGTGATTACAACGGCCACCGATGTATGTCTCCACCACCTGAATAACACCAGTATCAAACTTCATGGCATCGACCTTGTATGGATTTGTGGACAGAATCACCAAATCAGCATATTTCCCAACCTCCAAACTGCCAATTTCATTCTCCCTGAAGAGCTGATAAGCAGGGCCAATGGTGTAGGCCTTGAGTGCTTCGTCGACTGAGATGCCATACTGCTTCCCATACACCGTATGATCTGGATTACCTACTCCCTGCGAACGAGTGATTGCTACCTTCATATTGGCAAATGGCATGGGTGGGCCGGGAAAGAACGGATGATCTTGGTGGATGGAGATCTTGTCTGCACCAAGATACTTGATGGCGGTTGCTGTTGGAGCCCAGCGATCTGTCTGATCAGGTCCTAGGATGTACTGAGCAAGGGTGTTGCCATAGAAGTAGAGGTGATACACAAACATGGACGTAGTCACACCAATCTCACGACACATTTGGAGCTGGTCTTCCGTGATGAGCCCAGCGTGCTCAATTCGGTGTCTGCGGTCGTCTTCGGCTTTGGTTAGTTGCTTGTAGACGTTTAATCCTTGCTGTATAGCCCTTCCACCCTGCGCGTGAATTGCTATCTGCTTTCCCTGATCATGGTAGTGCTTCATGCTTTGGAATAAGTCTTCGTCGCTCCAGTCGAGATGACCATTATTGGTGGGAGAAGGTGGAAACGAGAGCCTTTTGGTGAGGTCGTTGTGCAGATATGGCTCGTTTATCGCAGCGGTACCGGCATGAGGAGAACCATCGGCCCAATACTTTACCCCTGCCAGCCACAACTTGCTGCTTTCAATGATGTGGGGTTCCATTTTGCTCTCAACATTCATATAGAGGGCCAGGCGAATGGGGCAATCGATCATACCTGCTGTAGCACTGATGAATAGATCCTGGATCAATTCAGGTCGATAATCCATTTCTGTCACTGTCGTAAACCCGGTCATTGCATAATCTCTCCACTGGTCGTGCACTGCTTTGGCTCCTTCAATGAACATTCCGGCTGATTTTGGATATTTACTGACTACACTGGAAATGGCCGACTCTTCTAGCAACTGCCCTGTCAGTTTCCCATTTGAGTCTTTCACATACGTTCCACCTGGAGGATTTGGAGTGGCTTCGGTTATATTACAGACTTCAAAGGTCTTGTGGTTGACCAAGGCCGAGTGAGCAGTTTGTGCCAGAATCATGATTGGAATGTCTTTTGAAAAAGTTGTCATCGATGTAGTCGGCACTCAACTCCGGCAAATCTTGAATTAGCTCGATATCCCATCCTAGAAACATGCACCATTCACCTGGCTTTGCCTGCGATACTCAGTTGGCTGAAATTATATATGTCCTGCACTTCAGCTTCAGTGCATAGATGGCGATCCCTGCTATATCCAGCAATGTCTGTGAACATGGAATTGGCTATGGCCAGAAGTATAGCGTGCTGGTGAGCCTCGATGAATCCAGAGAGAAGAGTCTTCCCATCATTTCAGTGTATATAGCTAGCCTTTCCTGATTTTTGATCGGCGATGTCAGGGTATCTACCGACAGTAAGTATTTATTCTCCTTTCACAGCTAGAGTTTCAACTTGTTAGAGTTTCAACTTGTGGATTTTGTCATCATTTTTAACTATTAATAATTGTAACTTCATTTGATGTGGCCTGCATGTATCCATGCATGATCATACTGTTTAATGTATACTGTGTATGCATTTCAGGTAGAAGTAGCTAGAATATTATGCAATGTCATGCAAAGCACAACTACTGTCAGGGACCATCAAAAATTGGTCAGGGGCCGCATTTGGCCATTCCTGTCTTGATCAAATGTTTAAGCTTTCTACTATGCCATATACTGTGTACAGTAGATAAGTTTTAAGCTTTCTACTATGCCATATACTGTGTACAGTAGATAAGTTTTAAGGTAGCATTAAAGTGCGTGGGCGTGAGGTGGGGGATATGACACCTAAACCACATCAAAGTCATTAGTGAGGTGCATGTTGTGTAACCACGCCCTTTTAATTGCACAGGTCTCAGGGGTGTGGCTGCTAGAGCCGGAAGTGTTCATTTAATATCCTCCATGGACCGGAAGCCGAGCCGGAAGGGAGGGGCCAGGCCACGCCCAAAACAGCCCCACCCTGTTCCCCAAGGACCACCATTCTCAATCAAGTGCCTACTAACCACCGGATGTCCACCGGAAGCCCACAATCAATCCCAATTAAAACACACAGCTTCCTCAAGGCCAAAACACACACAAACACTTGGAGGCCGTTCTGCCACACCGCCCACACAAGAGCTCACCTCATTTCCTGTGTGGGCGGAGTAACAACACGTCATCGCAACCACATCCGCTTCAAACCATCGTCAGCTTCCGTCCAGCCGTACGGTCCCCTCCATCGCACCGGCGTACAGTGCCTCATTAACAGACATGGCCTCACCTTTGACCTCCTGCCACGCCCCCAAAGCCTCCTCGCGGGGTTCAAAGGTCACCACCGCTTCCGGGACACGCCCACCTATCGCCGAGGCCAAGTCCCAGGCGCCGATATCCAAGCACTGGCCCGTGAAGCCACGCCCAATCGGAAGCAATAAAACCTGCATTAACGCACACGCACACACTCCACACAGTGCCAGGAACACGCCCACATGCTTAATTAGGCCTAATAAGGCTTTTTTTTTTTTTTTTTTTTTTTTTTTTGTCGTTGCGGTTAATAGTTAAGAAAGAATGCTTTGATCTTGCTTTGATGTGGGCAATTACCGGCCTTTTCTTCAGGGGCCACTTCCGGTCGCTAATTACACGCGCATAATCATCCCTGGCCGATTCTAGACACGCCCACCTTCGACCAAAAGCACTCGTATGGCCTCTTCGGCCACGCCCCTTCACGATTCGCTAATTGAATTAGCCAATCCTGACGCTCACGCCCACGCACTTTAATGCTACCTTAAAACTTATCTACTGTACACAGTATATGGCATAGTAGAAAGCTTAAAACTTATCTACTGTACACAGTATATGGCATAGTAGAAAGCTTAAGGTGGTGACCTTTGAACCCCGCGAGGAGGCTTTGGGGGCGAGGCAGGAGGTCAAAGGTGAGGCCATGTCTGTTAATGAGGCACTGTACGCCGGTGCGATGGAGGGGACCGTACGGCTGGACGGAAGCTGACGATGGTTTGAAGCGGATGTGGTTGCGATGACGTGTTGTTACTCCGCCCACACAGGAAATGAGGTGAGCTCTTGTGTGGGCGGTGTGGCAGAACGGCCTCCAAGTGTTTGTGTGTGTTTTGGCCTTGAGGAAGCTGTGTGTTTTAATTGGGATTGATTGTGGGCTTCCGGTGGACATCCGGTGGTTAGTAGGCACTTGATTGAGAATGGTGGTCCTTGGGGAACAGGGTGGGGCTGTTTTGGGCGTGGCCTGGCCCCTCCCTTCCGGCTCGGCTTCCGGTCCATGGAGGATATTAAATGAACACTTCCGGCTCTAGCAGCCACACCCCTGAGACCTGTGCAATTAAAAGGGCGTGGTTACACAACATGCACCTCACTAATGACTTTGATGTGGTTTAGGTGTCATATCCCCCACCTCACCCCCACGCACTTTAATGCTACCTTAACCAGCTCAGCAAAATTAATATTGATAGATTTACTGCGCACGCGCACTTGGCTATAGCATAATAACCCACGCGCATCTACAACAGTGCATCTCTGCACATTGATCAGCCCCACCCTCGTCAGAAACATTCAGAAATCTGATTGGTTGGTTGGTTAATTTAAGCAGGCGCAGGATTCATGCTGCAACAGTAGCTTACAGGTCATCACTGCATACTGTATATGGCTACGTATACAAGGTTGATAGCTATAATAATAATATATTATGTCAATATTCTTATGCAAAATCTTCCTAGTATGTCTCTATTCTTTCTCTCGACTGCATAAGTGATATTAGCCTGGGATCAAAGGTCAGCCTACATATGGCTCACTCACATTGAGCACATTATCATCTTTTGCTGGCATTAATGTCATCCCACAATACATCCATTGTTTATATATCTGGGAAGGTTTTACGTGAGGTTAAAGTCCATCTGTATGAGCAGTGTGCTATTGCAGTATTATCAGCCCACATACCTACATTGTATATATCTGGGGAGATTTTACGTGAGGTCAGAGGTCACACATAAATCAACCCCTGATTATTGTGTTGGTAAGTCAGTATTGATTTTCCGTAAGATCAGAGGTCATATATAAATCACCCCCTGATTATTGTGTTGGTAAGTCAGTATTAGCTACATGGGAAGATTTTACATAAGAACTTTGACCTTATGTAAAATCTTCCCATAGTAGCTAAAGTAAAGAATGTAAACACTGGGAATACTTTATAGCTATGTGACATAAAATCCTCCCATGATTACATGTAGATCATGGCAGAAGTCACGTAAAATCTCCCCATGATTAATCCAAGGGAGAAGTCACGTAAAATCTTCCCATGATAGAATCATGGCAATTTTCCTACTTTTATGTAAAGATCTAAATGACCAACACCATTGGTGCTAAACCCTTGGCGCTGTGAGATTAATTGCAGTAGTGACTAATCTATAATATTATGTTGCAAATTTGCAAGCTAAGCCCGCAGCACTGCAGTGTTGTAGAGAGTAAGTATAACCATAGCAGTGTTGTAGAGAGTAAGTATAACCACAAGAATGCATTACTGATTGCACGGTATTACGTAATAGTACCACGTGCATGCCAGATCAGCAGATCTACTACAAAGTAAAGCCAAGAAGCTTAGTTGATAGCCTACTGTGACTAAGTGATGAGTCAGTCGAGTTACATATCGCTTGAGCTACACACTAATCTTCTTGAAATGAAGCGGCTACTGTCTCTTTCATCGAGCGAGAGCTCGTCAAGAAGCGAAGAAGGCCGTGGTGGTCAGAAAATGTCGCCAGAACTTTTGAACAAAGTATTTTCAATGAAATCCACACAATGCATACATTGTATCTACGACAAAAAGCCTAATGGCACCTTGTTTTCAACGTATAAAACAGGTATGTAGCAGCTAGCGCGGTAACAGACACCACACACGCTCACTCACACCGCAACCCTCGCGCATGCGCTGAGGGTATAGCTATAATGTCCTTATCTGAAGCATATTGAATGTGAGGGGGCCAAGATGTAAGACGATCCGCGCGCACAAAAATTTAAGCCACGCCCACTAATTAGCGGTAACGCGTCCGTGAAATCGAGAAACAACGATGGACAACAGGCAAAAACAGCCGAACGATTTCAAGGAAAGCAGCAATGAAACTAGCATATTTTTGACTCAGAACTGATAGAAGGCTATTGCAGGCAGGTAAAATTGATAAATTCATTGGCTTTATTAAATAGCACAAGGCAAAAGTATAGTGGGGTCGTATAATATACATAATAATATTTAGCATAAAATTGAAGAAATTTTCTTGCTGTAGCTACTAAGGGAGATTTTTATGCCAATCCCTGCTTGCTGCATCAAGGGAAAATTTTATGCCAAGTCTACCTTGCTGCACAGCAAGGGAGGCCTTTATGCCAGTGACTCTGGCATAAAAATTAATTACCTCATGTATACGACTTAGCTTATTCTATTAGGTGCCAAGGTAATTAACTGTCATAATTAAAGGAGTATCCTTAACTTGGATGTAGGTATGTAGCTATTTGGCATCAAATTTTACCATAGTGTTACTTCACAATGAAAATGCTTTATGCTAAGCTCGCAAGGGCCCATGCATGCATACTGTTGTATTATTATAATACAAAGGATGGGTCTAATAATTATAGGCTTCTCAAGTTAGACTTGTTCCCTGCCAAAGGTTTGAGTGTGTGTGTGTCTTTGTCTTGTGGCTTGGGTGTTAGCCCTTCCTGCTAAGTGGGTGTTGAGATTGATTGGATTGATCCTACTCTAAGAGGTCGCCAACTGGCTAGCAACTCTCAAGGGGTCACTATCAAATGCCATTCACACCCTACCCTTGGGCTAGCCAACAGCTGCTCAGGGCCCCAGCAATTATGGTGCATGGCCAATTATTTGCAAACTCCAACCACATGTATGTACATGCATACTATTATCCCAACTATACGGATGCAGACGGTAGCTAGGCAACAGTCCTATCCCAGTCCAGTCATCCCCTACCTCCTCAATGATTTCCATCATCCTCAGGCTGGTATTTTTTGCATTTGTGTGATTAAAAGGCATAGATACAGCCTTTACAAGAGTGCATCCTTGAACTGTGAGTGTGATATTGGGGGGGGGGGGGGGGGGGGGGGGAGAATTACTACCTTGATTTGTTCCTGAGTGCATGGTTTCAAATATTTGTGTGTGCATGTGTGTGTGTGTGTGTCTACATAATATTAGTTAGACACTAGTACTGTTTAGGAGGTTAATTTCTACGTCAGGGTTTCATCCAGTGGGGGAGGTGGGAGGGAAGCTTCCCCCTCAAAACACCCAGCTTCCCCCCCCCCCCCCCCCCCCAAAAAAAGAAAGAGAGAAAGAAGAAAAGAGGAAAAGGAGAGAGAGGTGCATGGTGGGGGAAGGGGAGCGTGTATATTTTTGCGTCGCATTGCAAGTGATCAGTATAGTCTCCTACTTCATGACTCAATCATTTAAGAGCACGAGATAAAACTATGTAATACCTCATGACATCAGAAAACACAATCATTAATCCATATCAATGCTTAATTGGGGGAGGGGTCACGGTGCGTGAAACTGCCACGCCCACTTCTCCCCCAAAAATTTCTTTTTGGATGAAACCCTGTACGTGATTTAGAAGACTAAAGGACACTATGTAGAATCCCGAGTCGAGCGAAGGTTCTACTGAGCCCTGTGGTGCAGTATATGAAGGGTGCAGACTATGGTCTGTCTGCCGGTGTACTGCTGATGAGCAAAAGTTTAGCCTGAGGATATCCTATAATTGGTACCCATGCATGTTCTAAATAGGTTATGTAGGAATAATGCCACTTAGCTTAAACTGAAAACACTGTATGTGTCCATGTATGCAACAATCAAAAGGCCCAGCCCATGTATCTACATGAATACAACTGGCAGAACGTGATCAGCAATTAATTAAGCAATAGCTAAGCGATGCTCACCAGCTAGCACTGTACCACAGCGCTAATGTTGTACCAATTTGTTAAGTATTTGTACCTTAATAGTATAGTGATTACAGTCCCAATACATTACTCCCATAGGCAAGAGTACGGATTACAGCTGTAATTGTACTCTTGCTCTGTAATTGGTACTCCTGCTATAGCCTGGGGCAAATTTTATACTATTATCAATTAATCACACACTTCAATCCTCGTACAATTAGGGCAGCAACAGTACTCTTACATGTACACGTACGGCCAAATAGCACTCGCTATCGCTCGTGCTATTATTGACCATACTCGTACAAGTAAGAGTACTGATTACTGCCCTAATTGTACTCTGAAGTGTGTGATTAATTATACTAATATTTTCTCCTTACCATCAATAATGAGTGCATCCCTAAACTATGCCATATACATTGTACATGGACATACCAGCCATGTACATATATACATACATGTACGTAACATGGATGTTCACTTATCAGTGATTGCTACCATTAATTGAGAGAGCTTGCACACTGTGTGTGTATGTTCTGATTATTGGCAGTGCAGGGTTCATTTCAGGGGGGCCAGGATTGCTTTACCCCTGGAAATTGACTTTCCATAATTATACATAATATTATGTTTTCTCCCTCTCAAAGGAAATCCTGAAATAAACACTGTAGCAGTGCTGGCACTTGTCTAGCTACCTTCCTGGGTGTTGTCCACATGACCAGGTGGTTTTACAGCTGATCTAAATTAATTGTAGTTATACTCTTAATTGCATAATTTGAGGCTAAATTGTTGGGATTTTTGGCAGTGCATGCAGCCCTCTTGCTAGGAGGTAGGTAAGTGGGTGCATAGGATGAATTACACCATGTACATCCGCTTTTTATTGCTGACAGGTGGTACTTTTATCTAATCACCATAATATTATATATTATATAATATTGATGATGACCATGCAAGCTAGGGCCTATAATATAGACTCTAACCCTTCTTTCTATCCCAACCCATGCCTATTCCCCTACTCCAGGATGCCTCCATGATATTATGGTTGACTGTATGTGTGTTTGGCTGATTGCAAGTCTGGGCTCCCAGGTCATGGAGAAGGCAATCACTGTTCTTGGAAGTAAGCTAATAATGCACCACCAGAGTACATAGTACATTTTTAGTGATAATATAGCTATATGCTATTGTATCGGAATATTTGTGTAATTGTCTTACTATGCCACTCCCATGATTATTTCTCCCATTCCAGTATCTGGAGACTTACAATGTAGCAGAAGATAAAATAAGATTCTCAGCAGGTAATTTTAATCACAAATCTAACACTTTCATGCATGTACACTGTACATGTACATATACAAGTCATGTACCTATATGCCTTGTGAATTGCGCAATTACATTCTTATGATCTGGTTGCTTGGCAATATTGCTGCTGTAGGTCATTTCCTGCACTGGCAGCGCTTTGCGTTCCTTTATCTTGCCATCCCATAATTGAAACAGCCCAAAGCAAGACTACATGCATGATATTCCCTTTTAAGGAAAAAAATGAAGCTGTCTGGCTACTATGATAATAAAAGGTAGCTGTAACCATGGCAACCAAAAGCTCAAGTATTTACAATAGTATTATAATAATATAACAGTGTTCAGCCATTTTGTTGTTTACTGGTAGAGCCTGCCTATCAGGGAATGCCTGCATGTGTGTGCATATTGAATGCACCTGTGCCCATGACATGATTTCTCATTTGCATGTGACTACCCACAGTCCATTATCCTAATGCCATATAAAACAGTCCTAGTGTTTTCAACTTCTGGGTTAAATTTGTAATTTTTATTATCCACCATATGCATGTAATTACTAGTATTACAGTAATTATGTTGGGATCTCTGTGTGTGTGCATGCATTTGTGAGAGTGGACAGCGTGATATGGAAATTGCTACCTCAATGGAATTAATTGAGCAGGTGTGGGTGTGGCTCAATTGTAGCTCCTTTTGTGAGCCATGATATGTCATCACTAATGTATGTATGTGTGTGTGTGCATATTTTGGCCATTCACAGCTTAGCTACACCATATCTATATATGTACATAGTAACAATGTACGTATGTGTAGCATCCATTATTTGTCATGTCTCGTCTCTTTCCCCTTCTCTCCCCCCTCCTCTCTCTCCGTCCCTCTCTCTCTCTCTCCCCCCCCCCTCTCTCCCTCTCTCTCTCCCTCCCTCCTCTCTCTCTCACTCACTACCTACAGAGCTTCAGTGGATGTCTTGGTCTCCCTTCAAGCTCGGTCTTCTCCTGATCTCAGCGATGCAGCACAGCCCCAGCCCCGCTGCCTCCTTCACTCAGGCTCTCACCTACTTTGACCTACACAATCCGCTACTCAGCTTCCTCAGGTAAGACACACACATACATGCATGTACACTGTACGTACCAACTTTAGGAGTTAATATTAGCAGTCAATATCTGATTACACAAAGTGTCTCCAGAAATTACCAAACATACCAGTCCTGTAGCATGCACAGTAGAAATGCTTTTATAGATTTGATCACCGTTGAGGGTAGATAGTGCGTACATAAATCATGAATAAATGGAAATTATCATCTCAGTTACATGCAGTGTACCACTGATGCTACTAAATGACCTATGTAGCTGATTTTGAAGCTCATCTAAATTTGCCACAAAGTGATGTGGATTGAGATCATGCAAACATTAGCTGCCCATGCCCAGTATGCTTCGATCGATCACTGATCAGCTGCCCTGTGATCGATTTCTGTTGTTCTATATAGTGGGACCTTATTCACCTGACTAACAATCTGTGAAATTCTAAACTGAATTAGCAATTTGATTTATTATTATAGTGTGGAAATTTTATCCTGCTGATCTCACCCCTGTGACAGTCTGTATAATAATACAACAGTTACCAACATCCATCTACCTGATCCATGGGCCCTTTGGATTGTAAAGTTTGTGGTGACCTGTTGTGTTCGAGTTAATGGCCTGTATCTCTACCTACCTATTTTGTGATCTACCTTGTTTCATTGGGTGGGAGGGGCAGCTTATCATTAATCCAAATTTTTTGGAGTTGAGGTGATGTCAGAGTGTACCTGATTCTTAGCTTCAGGAGAATTTAATTATTTACACTTTACTCTAACTATATATTTTTATGCATGCACCTGAGCTATCCAATATGTTGACCAATACCTGACTTAATGGTCTGTGCCTCTATTTTGATTATTTTGTTTTTAAAATTGAATATTACCTAAAACTAATATTGAGAATAGTGAGTGGGAGGGGGTGGCTTTTTCAGCATTGTGACCTCACTCCATATCAGCTCCAAGTGCCTGACTCTCAACATCATTTGAATTTGCTAGGGGTCAAACCTCAACAACAGTGGGTGCAACTGTAGCCCTTTCCCAGTGTACTGAGGGGGGACGTGGTGTCTCTTAAAAATGAATTCTAAGGAGTATTAATTTTATGGTCAATGATCTCAACTCTATAAATAGCCCATAAAAATGATATTGTTTAAATTACTATAATTATTATTATTGTACCACTGCATGAAGCCATAGAGATCAAAGGCACTGCCAGTGCAATAAAAAATTAATGTAGTTATTACTAGAGACAATTAAATTAATGCACACAGTGTATATATGACTCTGTGGGTACTGAGAATCCCACATCTCAGTGGCAGGTATACATGTAATTTTATATGGGGGGGTACCTAACCAGCATAATGTCATGTTGATCAGAATTAATTTTCAGGGCTTCATTTAGGGGGGGGGGGCAGGGGGGGCACTCGCCCCCCCCTTGCCCCCCTTATAAAGCTGGTATTATCATACGCATAAAGTCAAGAAATCACCTAACGTGAATAATAATCATGATATTAAGTATTCAAAATGTAGTGCCTGAGAGTGCACCAGAAGCAATCTCCGGGAGTCCAAAATGCAAAAATTTTCTGGGGGAGCATTAGAGATCGTGTGCACGGAAAATAGTCTTGCCCCCCCTTGATCTCATACTAGCTCGCTGTGCCCCCCCTTGGCAAAGTTTCTAAATGAAGGCCTGATTTTGAATATTTCAAACTTGTAGCAGTGAGTGGGGCTGGGTGCATGTTGTTTGGGTGATTATGCTGACCTCAATTTGGAATCAAACATTATCCACAGGTGTGCTGTCTAGCTGATAATGAATAGTGCTGCAGCCCACAGCATGCCATATAATCGTTTCTCTTTTGTGGTAAAGGGTCGTCATTGTAGCTACACTAATTTAAGTAGTCCTGTTTCAGTCAGCCAAGAATTGCAACCACCTTGTACCTTGTTGAATGCAGATTTCTACACGAAAGTTTTTGTCCAATCATGCAATATAAATGTATGCATCACTCATAATCATTAACAATGTTACACCCCATCTCCCCGTGCACACTCCTCTTTTCAACCCCCCACCACCATTTTTGGACCATGCATATTAAATTTTAACACTCCACTAGCTCAAGCAGCATCACCTGATGTGGTTGAACCTAAATTTATGAGCCAGAACCAGAGGTCAAGTATTTGAGTTTGTTTCATGAGAGCCTCCCACTAATACTCAAATTTACTGTGTATATAACATAATCTTTTCAATTTTAACATGTAGTTACGTAGGTGGCATGGATTGTTGCGTTAGGGATATCCCACGGGTATGGGTAATCAATAGTCATCATGTGTAACTTTATAGCTATTACACGGTGGCAAGGGCTTGGGGTCTATAAGCCCTTGACGGTAGACAATCACCCACAGATGGCTATTCCAGTCGAGCATGCAACTCATGCAGGCTCTTGTTTAGCGGTTAGTACGTAGGCTACTGCTACCCCCCTCCCCCCCTCCAAAAAGGTCTTGTCCCTAAGTTCTCTTTGTTCTACATGTATGCTCAGATTTAATTTTTTTGTGAAGCAAGTATTTACAATTAACTATAGATATACTGATAGTACAGAGCTGCGGTGTGTCCATCATTAATTTCATTTGGGACCTTACCAAACCAGAAGTATGCATGCATGGCCAAGTTTATCTTCTTTCTCCCTGTATGGGATTCCTCCAGTCCTAGCTTAGTTTGCAACAGACAGACAAAACATCCTTTGTAACCCACCCCCTCCCATACAAGTGATTAGCCAGCCCACTAATTGGCAGGTGGTTTATAGGCAGAGATTCATCTTACTGAGCTCTGTTTGTCCTCATTAAGCTGTTGGAAAGTGGTCAGGCTCCCCTCTATACACACAGGACAGCCACATGTTGACCAGCACCAAGGCTACTGCCCCCCCCCCCCAAGGTCTTGTCCCTAGGCTCTCTCTGTTTTGTATGCTCAGATTTAATTTCTTTGTGAAGCAAGTATTTAGAATTAATTATAGATATACTGATAGTACAGAGCTGCAGTGTGTCCATCATTTCATTTGGGACCTGACTACGTAAAACGGAATTATGCATGGCCAAGTGTTTCCTCCTTCTCTCTATATGACATCCATCCAGTCTTAGCTTGCGACAAATAGACAAAACATCCTTTGCACCCCGGCCCTAAGTGGTTCATCTAATTATAGCCAGCTATCCTACTAATTGGAGCTTATAATTAGTGCTTCAGCAGTTATTTTTTGAAGTCATCTACATAATATTATATATGCATAATCTCAGCCTGCATGCCACTTTTATGGCTTGTTTAGCACACTTTTATGAGTGCAACTGGAATAATATTTGGTTATTCTTTGTATGAAACAATTGCCACATCCCTATATAGTAGCATCATTGTATATCATTATGGTAAAGGGTCACTATGTACATAAGTGGCATACTTAGGTTATGCAATATTATATAATTATCAAAATTGCTTTAAAGTGATGTAACATGAAAATGAAAACAGATGATAAAGTTTATAGAACCATTAACCTGTGTCTGTACCAAATTTCACGACTCAATACCCTTACTGGGCAAATATTGCTTGTTTAAAAAAAGTAAGTTGCTATAAACTAGGGATGTAACTTACATGTACAGCATAAACTTAATAGCATTTTATATAAAAGCTGGATGCAATGATTAGCTGTATCCCCACCAGAATTTATACAAGTAAATTTGATATCATAATCATAGGATAAACAGTAGGTGCTCATAAAGGTATTATATCCCCTATCCCTTACCATTTTCACTGTTGATTTACTGGGGGAGGGGGGAAGCCCTACTATGCTTGTTTCAGTATGTCAATGGAGGTATGGTATGGGTAGGTTAATTGCCCAAATCCTGTACTATAATATTATGTTATACACTTCTAAATTTTTGTGACCTTTGTATTTGTACACCATGTGATGTCAGCAATTAGGTGAGCAATATCTGGCCTCCAGTGTACTTAAGGGGATGATTTGTAATCAACAGCAGTAACCTTTCACCCACAACAATACCAACCCAACATGTTCTAAGACACCTGTACATGTGTGTACCTGACCCTTATGCCCATCTGAATTTGGTGATAATGCATTGCTAAAAATTGAATTGACTGGCAGGTGCATGCTACTGTGGATCTTACTGTTGATTTGGTAATCATTACCTTATTGGGTGTATTACTTTGACCTTACTGGGCTGCTTACCTGACACTGGGATGCTTAGGAATTGCATCCATGGCTCTCCTCCCATAGCCAGCCTTCTGGGAAACTCACTGTTTATGGAATATGGTTTAGATTTTTGTTTATTCCTTACTTCCCACTGAACTTCCCACAGAGGAAAGTGACTGTTCATGGGTAACAGCCAGTGGGAAGGTCCCAGTAGTTTCACTTAATATGTTTCAATAGATCAGAGCTAGGGTCTACTAATGGGAGATTGGTTAATCTGATTATTAGCGTCAAGGGACATAACATTATAATGCATTATAATGCATGATTGTATAACATGTGCATGCATTGCTGTTGTTGTTTTTTTTATATTGGACAGATTTTATGAAGAATTTGTGCTGAGAAGCAACTATGAGGAGTGTGGAAATTATCTCAGGGAGTTCAACCTCAGCATTGACAAGGTAAGTAAGTGGAACGCTTGTGACTCCATTGAAATGAACACTTTACTAAACTACGCTGGGCAACATTGATCAGTTTAAGCTAAGTGGTATTGTCCCTAATTAGACTAATGAGTTGTTAAATTTCCCTTATGGTCAAACCCATTGGCAAGTGATTGGAGACTGCCAATTTGATGTTGGTTGATAGTGTACTTCCTGGGATGTAGCGTGCCCCTATTGGTACATGGTGTACATGTGTGCACATGCATGTACAATTTCATGCCTGTGTGTACGTGTATGTACATGTGTGTATGTACATGTACATATGCATATACCACATGGATGTACACATGTCATGTATAATTACTCACAATGTCCTATATGCATACTTGTTGTTAGTTGCCTAGCAACCAAAATTTTTATACGCAATTTGCTGGCTATGGGGCCGGGAAGGAGTTGGGTCATCATAAAGTAGGCCAATGATGAACAGAGGTCAACTACCAACAAAATAGTTATCTGCCAGTACGTATCAGAGGTATATGCATACACTCACACACACACACGTACCTACGTACCCAGGCATCCAGCGTTGGCTACGGTGGTGCCGTGGGAGACCTCCTCTGGGTCCAGCAGGTGGCCAGCATCATGGCCTCTCACATGCTCATGGTTTGCCCCACCCCTTTTGAGCGCTCTCACCTCCTGCGACTACTGGCGGAGACCGGCTTCGGTAGAGGAAGGCAGTTCAAGTGCCATGGTAACTATTATTGAATTTACATGCATGCATATGACATAATATTGTATGTTTTTCAACTAGCAATGTAGATTTCTCTGGTGCTTTGTAACATGGTCATTACTTGAATTGATTATCTGTTTGCATTAATTTGTTCCTTGCATGCAAGTGTATAATTACCAATAAGTTATAGTTGCTAGACCTTATTGGGGGTGCATCTTCACAGTGCCAAGGTGCCTTACACAGCATGCTGAAATTTAGCTATTGAAGGTGCATAAATCAAAAATCCCTTGTGGTTCTGTGTATAATTATAGTAACTGTTACATAATATTATTGTATCAGCTAGTCTAGTTTATCACTGAATCACTGCTCCAACCCCCAGTCTGCACTCTTGCCACTCCCTTATTCCATTCAACCCCCTTTCTCCCCAGCCACCCCCTCTCCCCACCCCCTCATTAGCTCCTGCGGTACACAACCCTCAATAGCATAAACAATTAGTGGAGTATGTGGAGACCCTCTGTTGCCATGGTAACTGGGCTAGGTGGGATTCTTACAGTACCTTTGTCAAAACATCTAGCATGTTGATCCAAAATTTAATTCATGGGATATTGCATAATTACATGTATGTCATTTGAGATGGCTCATTGGAATTGGAATGGAGATATAGAGACAGCATGCTTGTGTTTGTCCAAGGTAGTAAATTTTAGCCATTGTGTAGCCACAATACCCCTGAGGGCCACTGTAGTGGTGAATATCTTCATCTCATTAATTTTGTGTCAACTGTTGTGATAATGTGAGTATACTAATCCAGACAAACATAAACACATTCCACAGACAATTGTTCATTGCAAGTATTCAATTAGTAGCACCATTGAAGATTGTTGGTTTAGCTTATTAATTCCTGAAAACATGTTTACTGTATAAATTCCAGTTGTTAATTATTCAGTTATGTACCAGTATTTCATTCTCCAGAATAGCTATTATGTCCGCCATAAATCTTATATCAACCATCCTAGACTAGCTTATACCAAGGGCTTATCTAGCCGCTAAGCAACATGCTTACGTGGCTAGAGAAGCGCTTGCTTATACTGATAATTAATTATCATGGCCTAATTAAGCAGATAATTCTATCTAAAGCCCAGAGGAATATTTTTTCTATCAAAATGCCAAATATCTCACTTCACTGTTTTTTCCCCCTGCAATACAGTGAATGAGCAAAAATACATTCCATTATTGAGTACCAGTTATCAGGGTTCTCCCCACACTGGTCTGTCAGTAAACTACAACCAGTTCCTAACTCAAATTTACCACTACTCACCTAGTACAAAACCTCATGGTCATTATGCATGCTTTGGGCACCACTAATCTCATAGTACAACCTAGGCATGCAGTCACATAATTATGATCAATCCCAGATTATCTGCCTATGCTATGCATAGCCCTACTGAGTTGGCTATCGTGTAGCAGACAATGGAAGGCTGATAGCATTATATTATGTCTACTTATTTTTTTTGTGGCTACAGTGTTGGACTTTCATAATCTTCATCAGATGAGCCTTGTGCTGAGTGAGGCTGGTCTGGCCAGCGATGCTGCATTCACTGTCAAAGAACACTTCTCAACCACACCAGGGCTCAGCTCCCTCCCAGAGGTATGTACACATACTATATACCGTAGTTAATCGAATACAACGCATGATCCAATTTAACGCAATAAATTTTACGAATTCTCATAACGGAGTGATTGACAGAAAAACGCACGTTTTTCAAAATTGAAATCATTCCATGCATTATATACAGTACATCCTGCATACATACCACTCTCTGCCTAAGTTGGACACATAACTATAATCATTGTAATTAATCAATGTGATTAGATCCTAATTTGTTGCTTTGAGTTCCTTAATTGTTTTATTAGGTCAGGGATTTCCCCCTGTCAGAGTAGTCTGGGTGCTAAACAGTTTCACTTGTGTAAATAGTAGATTCCCATCTAATTAGTGGTTGCCTGCAGGCATTGGCTGTCCACTGTGAGAAAGTCATAATTGGAGTTAAACTACCACAGTGGTTGAATTGAAGGGAATACACTGTGGTTTCTAGCTGATAGTATTCCCACAATACTACAATAAATTTGAATATTTGAGCAGCTGTACCAATTCATGCATACTCTGTTCTAAAAATAGTTTGTCACTATAAATACATTTGTAGCTTCCAACTGGCACTTGCCTTTAACTTTGAATTTCATCATTTTACTTCAACTGCTGCATGTACATCCACCAATGGATTTCTAGTTCTACATGTATGTCCAGGAATAGATGATTCTAATAATAGCACCACCAGGCTTTTTTAAGAACATGGGACATGACTCCATACTAATTTATGCTGGATCTAGCTCTGTGACCTGATTGGTTCCTGGCTGTAATTAAATCAGGTGTTTACTCCCAATGATAACTAGCAATTACAAACATATCCAATAGGAAGTGTAGGGTTTTTTTTTTTACCTCCCTTTTAGAGTGCCCATTTTATTCATTGGCTAGTTGGACATGTGCCCAAAAACCTGGAGTACCCACTTTGGAACTAATTGCAGTGTACCTATTAAGCCACTGTAATAAAATAACTGGTTTCTCAGACACATAGAAGCGTTCATAGCATGCGGGAGGGCGACAATTTTTTGCACCATCGGATCAATGAATATTATCAATTGCATGCACAGAAAAAAGCTCATGATCCTATCATAGCCTTACCAGACTATGAATATCAATCAAAATTACTTTCTCTGGAACATTATGGACACATCTTTTAGTCTGTCACTGGTACAAACATCGTAGCTAGCTAACAACTGGACTAGCAGCTAGGTAGGCCTATAGGTCAAAGGTCGCGCACAAAAGAAAAAAAATTGCATGTTCAAATTTTCACAGCATGGAGCATATGAAATATACGAAAATTAACACCATACGAAAATTTCCTGCTATATGGTAATTATGGTGTAACCTATGGTGAATTATGATGAAATAATGATGCAACCTATGAAGTAATTATGAGAAAATTCAGGGCCTCGCTGGAGCCTTTCTGGGACTTAAAATCAGTAAAATAGTAATAGTAAGTAGAGTATCTTATGTGTGTATCCAGCAAATACATTACAGGCTGAGTGCTACTTTCTCTGACAAGTACCGCTGGCCGAACTTCACGTATTCTCTTGGCTTACGTAATGCCATCGATTTTTAAAGCTATAACCTTGTGCGATATACATGTATAGCACGCATCATTCTGAAGGGCTCGCCCGCGAGACTGCAGTGTGCCATACTGCTACGAACCTGAGGTTTGGAAGCTGCACTGCGCTGTCGAGTTTGTCCCTGTGATTGAACCATCGAAATTTGTCACTATTTGTAATCAAGGTTGTGAGTCCGTCTTAGATTCTATCTCCATGATTGTTGGCGCCAGTATCGATATCAATGTGTATGCATTATATTGACGACCTTTTACCACATGCACCATTACACTATGCAGCTGCTGGGAATATTAATAATAAAATATATATTCAAGTGTTTCATTGTAATAAACATATATTTTCGCTAATTAACTTAATTAATTGACCTCACTATCGTAGTGTGCTAAATCTATTATAGTACATCTACTAGTTCAATATAAATCACTTTAGCTCAAACTGTATCAAATCACATATTTTGAGTAGTAGCGTTCTGCAAATATCTGCTCGTTAGGCAGTACATCTTCCCTCTTCCTTTTCTTGTACCACCTCATCACAACAACTGAAGCTGACATCATTATCAACAGGTATATCAGTAGCGTCAATATGTACCAAAATCCACAACTCAGAGTTTCCGTTCCCCATTCCAATGACGTCATCTTGAAAGGCAGTAACAGCCCTTGTGAGAGCATTACAAAGAAACCTAATAGGGCATAAATGATGCCAGCAACCAGGCCCTTCATAGAGTAGGGTACTTGGGCACAGTAAAACTCCAAAGCACCAATTATAGCAAGCAGTTTAGAGATAGCCACGAGAGCCTCCAGTATAATTAACCATCTGTAGTCCAGGGTCTCACTCAGAAAGTTCAGGCTGTCATGTGATTTGTTAAAAATACAGGAAAGGGTGACATTGCTTGAAGGTTTGATGTGTGTGTAGTGTTGGCGAGCGTAAGTTATCAGTGCTAATATGATAGCATATCTTACTATGAGTAATACGAAGGCTATGAAAAATTTTACGTGGCTTTGAAGGATCGGTAGACATGAATGAAACAGAGGGTGAACAATTACCTCATAGAGTGGTATGAGTAATAGTCCAGTTATCGAGTAGAAATTATTGAACACATACTCTGGAGTGTATGAAAGTACATGTATGAATATGTTTCTTAGGTTATTATGTAGAGAGCGATTTTCAGTAGTCATACCAAAGAATGCACACCCTACCAAAGAGACCAAGACTACTCGAAAGAGAGTCTTCACATCTTCCACCTGTTCTGTCGTGAACGGTCCTCCATATTTGCTCTTACCGAAGTCGATACGAGAAGGAAGGTCCTCCTCTCCTGTGTATGTGAAGGCACTCCTTAGTCTAGGGCTCTTGTGCTTCAGTGCATACTTTATCACCCCATAGACTGTCTTGAATGGGTTTTGAGTCACCGGCTCCTTGATCAGTACCTTGTTGAATAAAATACCCAAGCTTACAGCTAGAGTGAGCTTTAGACACACCAACAGGGGCACAAGTACTTTGTACTCCTCACTGATATACAAACAGGCTGTACTCACTGTAGCTATGCTACTAATTATTGTCCATGAGTACCAAGTGATGAATGTCTTGATTTCGCTCGATGATGCATCACAGAGTTGGTCCACTCCGAACTGGATAATATTGGCTTGAAAACCACCGTATCCCAATGCTAGTGGCACTAAAAAGAGATGCAATACCTTGCTTAGGTTGTGTAAATCCAGGCTTTGTAAGACGATCAAACTTATTGTCAGCAGTAGCAAGCTGATCCACATAGTGCACATACTAAAACGGATTACCTTGTATCGTCCAAACCGAATATCAGCTAGCCATCCAGCCAGTGGTATCATGAAGCCCACACTGATCTGTAGCATGGCAAACACTAGGTAACTGTATACTCTTGATGCATTGTAGCTGATGTAGAAATACAGAGATGATATACAATAGCTCCAGATTAGTATGAGAATTGCACCTCTGTTCTTAACCCTCCTCAAACGGTACCTTGGCTTGAAGCATCTCCTGACTTGCTTGCTTGATTCGTTTGCTATCAATGAAGTATTGTCTGGATTAATCAGTGGACTTAGACTTCTGCCCTCACTGTCAGCCATCGTTTCACTTTCTCATTCTTTCTTTGCTTTGCTAGTACGGAGAAATGTTGTTATATAACCAACCCCATGCTTGCATAACATCGTTTCATTTACACGCAATGTAAAAAAAATGTGCATGTAGTATATATCCCATACCAGTTTATATTTAATTCATGTTTTGTTGAAGTGAAGAAGTTTAATAATGTTTTATTTGTGCTAAATAAACATAATATTTAGAATATTTGGTCATTATTGTAGTTTCTCTTTGATCTAGTATCAAGCGAAATAAGTATGTAACTATATTATATATCACTTACAAGTATGTTTAACATAGATATTATAAACTTACGTACGTAAGTCTATAATATCTTTGGTTTTAATGTCATAATCATGGGATAACGTGGCTAGTATGTATAATCAGTACATGCTCACAAAACATACACACTTTACGTAGCAAATGTTTTGAGGGCAATGCAAGATTTATGGTCAACTATATTAGCAAATTTGGCTTTCTACCTATAAAGTATGAGCTCTTATCACAGACAGCTGTGATCCCTAACTATGGCTGTCTCAGTGGTTTAGTATGAGCTGTACTACCAGTCATACTTCTACTGGTGAAACAAGTGACAGCAATACATACTTAGCCTGAGAAGGAATGAGTTTGAGCTCAATGCCTCAACCCTATACCGTAGGACGGCTTTTAATTGCGTAGTTTAATGAATGCGTTCTAGTCAAGTCGGGCCAATTGCGAATCCAATAATTGCGATGGACGACCCCATACCATACTGTAGTATACGTGCACGTTTATGTTTGCAAGTCTATTAATTGCGAAATGTAGGAAAACTCGCAATTCACAATTAAATAGACACTTGCAATTAAAACCTGACCTATGGTATACTTGCAATTATATGCTCAAAGATTCACGGGGTGGGGGGGGGGGGGGGGGGGCGTAGCATGCTAAGAAGCCAATAGTAGTTTCACCATGATATTATGTTATCAGAACGATCATTTCTGATTACCAGCCTACAAGCCTACAAGCCTACAAGGTAGTGGGGTTCACGTGGGATACCAGATCTGCTTACACAGCTATTTTTGGTGTGTCTGCACTTTGTTACTGAAAGAATAAGACTTCGTCAGGGTATACTTGAGGATCATCTCTTGCCATAGCTCTTCCGGAATGGGTGATGTTAGTCTGAGTGGGCAGGATGAGTTAATAATACCTCTAATTTCTAATTATTACGTCCAGATCACACTGTATGAAATCACACTCTAACACTAATTATTTGTAGATTGCATTACTATAATTAAAGAATGTGTGGGTGGATTGGTAGATGGAGTCTTAATTCTTACAGATATGCAGTATTGAGAAAATGCATTACAACAGTTATTGTGGTCAAGTGTTTCAGTGTAATAAACGTACATTTTCGCTAATTAATTGACCTCACTCTCATATAATCATAGTTTGCTAAATCTATTTTCAGTAGGCCTATTGTAGTACATCTACTAGATAAATGTACATTAATCACTTTAGCTCAAACCCTATCAAATTACATATTTTGAGTAGTAGCGTTCTGCAAATATCTGTTCGTTAGGCAGTACATCTTCCCGCTTCCTTTTCTTGTACCACCTCATCACAACAACTAAAGCTGCCATCATTATCAACAAGAATATCAGTAGCGTTAGCACGTACCAAAATCCACAACTCAGAGTTCCCGTTCCCCATTCCAATGATGTCATCTTGAAAGGCAGTAACAGCCCTTGCGAGAGCATTATAAAGAAAGCTAACAGGGCATAAAAGATGCCAGCGACCAGGCCCTTCATGGAGTAGGGTACTTGGGCACAGTAAAACTCTAAAGCACCAATTAAAACAAGCAGTTTAGAGATAGCCATAAGAGCCTCCAGTATAATTAACCATCTGTAGTCCAGGGTCTCACTCAGAAAGTTCAGGCTGTCATGTGATTTGTTAAAAATACAGGATAGGGTGGCATTGCTTGAAGGTTTGATGTGTGTGTAGTGTTGGCGAGCGTAAGTTATCATTGCTAACATGATAGCATATCTTACTATGCGTAATATGAAGGCTATGAAAAATTTTACGTGGCTTTGAAGGATCGGTAGACATGAATGAAACAGAGGGTGAACAATTACCTCATAGAGCGGTATGAGTAATAGTCCAGTTATCAAGTAGAAATTATTGAACACGTACTCTGGAGTGTGCGAAAGTGCATGTATGAATATGTTTCTTAGGTTATTATGTATAGAGCGATCTTCAGTAGTCATACCAAAGGATGCGCACCCTACCAAAAAGACCAAGACTACTCGAAAGAGAGTCTTCACATCTTCCACCTGTTCTGTCATGAACGGTCCTCCATATTTGCTCTTACTGAAGTCGATACGAGAAGGAAGGTCCTCCTCACCTGTGTATGTGAAGGCACTCCTTAGTCTAGGGCTCTTGTGCTTCAGTGCATACTTTATCACCCCATAGACTGTCTTGAATGGGTTTTGAGTCACCGGCTCCTTGATCAGTACCTTGTTGAATAAAATACCCAAGCTCATAGCTAGAGTGAGCTTTAGACACACCAACAAGTGTACAAGGAGTTTGTATTTCTTACTGATGTATAAACAGGCTGTACTCACTGTAGCTGCGCTGCTAATTATTATCCAAGAGTACCAAGTGACAAACGTCTTGATTTCCATCGACGATGCATCACAGAGTTGGTCAACTCCAAACTGGATAACGTTGGCTTGAAAACCACCGTATCCCAATGCTAGTGGCAATAAAAATAGGTGCAATACCTTGCTTAGGTTGTGTAAATCAAGGCTTTGTAAGATGATCAAACTTGCTGTCAGCAGTAGCGAACTAATCCACATAGTGCCTATGCTCAAACAAATCATTTTGTATCGTCCAAACCGAATATCAGCTAGCCATCCAGCCAGTGGTATCGTGAAGCCCACACTGATCTGTAGCATGGCAAACACAAGGTAACTGTATACTCTCGATGCAGTGTAGCTGAGATAGAAAAACAGAGATGATATACAGTAGCTCCAGATTAGTATGAGAATTGCACCTCTGTTCTTAACCCTCCTCAAACGGTACCTTGGCTTGAAGCATCTCCTGACTTTCTTACTTGATTTGTTTGCTGTCGATGAATCATTATCTGGATCAATCAGTGGACTTAGGTTTCTGCTCTCTCTGTCAGTCATCATTGCACTTAATCTTTCTTGCTTTGCTTTACTAGTACAGAGCAACGTTGCTATATAACCAACCCTATGCGTGCATGACATTGCTTGAGTGTTTCATTTGCATGTGATATAAAATGTACATGTAGTATACATGTATGTATATCTCATACCAGTAATATATTTAATTCATGTTTTGAAGTGAAGAGTAACAATAATATTTTATTTGGGCTAAATAAAACATGTAATGTTTAGAATACCCGGTCATTATTGGAATTTCTCTTTGATCTGCTTTACTAGTACAAAGCCAAATATGTATGTAACTGTAATATTATTATATACATGTATCACTTACTACAAGTAATTCACAATTTATTGTGACACAAGATTATCTGCATATTCTAGTTCCATAAACTAAATATATGCACAACTCTAAACGTGGGAGTTGAAAGAGTCCCATCAATTGCTTACCTCCTAAATCTAACCATCAACATGTTTGTGCGGAGTTCTGTGTGTGTATATAATATATAATACCATACCCTCGCGAAAGAGGGGTGCACCTTTCATTGGGCCAAGATTGGGGGATGGCCTGATATTCGAGGTATCAGTATCGCATTTATACTCGAAAGAGCACCCAGGTAAGTTACCCACACTAGCTTCATAATTTGAATAGTAGCAGCGGCTACTATTGATTTCAGCCTTATTCAAGCACGGTTACCAATCCAGAGCAAGAGCGGCTGCGATACTTCACCGTGTGTCGTTGAGTGCAGCTGTATTCAGTGGGCGTAGCTACGATCGCTAGCCGCGTACGATCGTTTATTTGAGCTGAAACGTGGCATAAAATTAGCTAGGCTTAGTTTTACGGCTGTTTAGCACGTTACTTATCGATCTTACATAGATTATTCGAAGTACAGTCCAGCCATTTCATGCATTTGAGCTGCGCTTTCAAGGGCAGCTACACATGGGCGCATTTTCGAGTAAACACTAGACCTTAGCAGGAAATTGAGCCCAAAGTGGGGGGTGGGCCGACATTCTGTAGTGGGCCCTCTTTCGCGAGGGTACGGTAAAATTATGTCAATGTTATAGTGGGAAACTTTCAAGGGAGAAAATATTCATGAATTTTGCTGTTTGAGAGCTGCCCTGGTCCCATATTTGTAGCATACCACACCAATTAGTTTAGCTGGGAAGCATTCCATGAATCTTTTGATCATGAAATGCTCTTTCTTACTGATTTGCGAAAGTTTTCTCCCTACCAACAGGGGCACAAGTAGTTTGTACTCCTCACTGATGTATAAACAGGCTGTACTCACTGTAGCTATGCTACTAAATATTGTCCAAAAGTACCAAGTGACAAATGTCTTGATTTCTGTCGATGATGCATCACAGAGTTGGTCCACTCCAAACTGGATAACATTGGCTTGAAAACCACCATATCCCAATGCTAGTGGCACTAAAAATAGGTGCAATACCTTGCTTAGGTTGTATAAATCCAGGCTTTGTAAGATGATCAAACTTGCTGTCAGCAGTAGTGAGCTAATCCACATAGAGCACATACTAAAACGGATTACCTTGTATCGTCCAAACCGAATATCAGCTAGCCATCCAGCCAGTGGAATCGTGAAGCCTACACTGATCTGTAGCATGGCAAACACAAGGTAACTGTATACTCTTGATATATTGTAGCTGATGTAGAAATACAGAGATGATATACAGTAGCTCCAGATTAGTATGAGAATTGCACCTCTGTTCTTAACCCTCCTCAAACGGTACCTTGGCTTGAAGCATCTCCTGACTTGCTTACTTGATTTGTTTGCTATTGATGAAGTATTGTCTGGATCTATTAGTGGACGTAAGCTTCTGCCCTCTCTCTCGGTCATTATTCAACTTTCTCTTTCTTTCCCTCCTTTGCTAGTGCAGAACAACGTTGCTATATAACCAACCCCATGCATGCATGACATTGTTTTAGTGTTTCATTTTGCACGCAATTATAAAATTTCCCAATGTACATATAGTATACATGCATGTATATAATATATTTAATTCGTGTTTTGTTGAAGTAAAGAGTAACCATAATGTTTTATTTGTGCTTAATAAGTGTTTAGAATACTCGGTCATTATTTGAATTTCTCTTTGATCTGCTTTACTAGTATCAAGTGAAATATGTATGTAACTATATTATATTTCACTTCTATAAGTAATGCACAATTTATTGTGATGTAAGGTTATCTAGTTCCATAAACTAAGTATATGCACAACTCTAAATGTGGGAGTTGAAAGAGTTTCATCAATTGCTTACCTCCTATTTGGTATTACCAACAACATGTTTGTGCGGAGTTCTGTGAGTACAAATATTATTATGTCAATGTTGTTCGTATCCTTAATTTTTTTCACACAATACATGGAACCTAGATCATGTATATAGCATACAGCAAAGCCACTGAATGATGTTATAAGGCAAGCATTGTTGGCCATTCAAGAAATGGGATCACACGATGGTAATAAAACGACGTACCTTAGGAGATTGTATAGGTGGTATGCCACACAAGATGCAGCTCCAAGCATTAGCGTAAGACCTCGACTATCGGCCGAGTTATAAGTTCGGCTCATAAGTCGACTTAGGAACACTTCCAGACCTTGCTTCAAAGTTCTACAGACAGATCTTCACCTCCTCTACAAGAAAGATCCAGATGAAGACAATACGACAATCAGAGACGACGCTATAGTCCTCCAAATCCCGATGGTCGGGCCTCGATTATCGTCAACGGACATTTGTTATCGGCCGCTCATACCGCATGAATGCAGCAATTATCGGCCAAATCGAGCCTTTTAGTCTGTCGACACTTACCTGTTCAAAATTGCCACTTCTGGTCAACAGTACTGAAACCAGCAGGTGTGATTACCCTTTACCAATTACAACAGCTCGTTCTTATGCAGCATTGCTGAGATACAGTGAAAACTAGCTATGAATAATCATTACTGCATTGTATACAATACATTTTATGATTGATAATGGCATGATATAAATGCTAATATTGACTTCGGCGATGCTTTCTGGGGTTCATATGAGCACTGTCTCCTTCAGTCTGATCTGAAAAAAAGTAAGTAAAGTGTCTAATATCAGATTAGGCCATGTAGCTAGCTTCCAGCCCACACGATCTGCCACCATTCAGTACGCGATATCACGCCCATTCAAATTGGTTCAACACCATTGTATACCCTTCTCTCCCTTGTATTTTCGTTGTAGAAGTACGTTAAGCCTACCTGGTATCTTCAAACGAGTCTAAAACCTCTGATCCATTCTTCGAGCATAAACGGAGCTCCGCATCACCTTTGTAAATTTTTCCGTATAAACGCGTAAATGTCCGTAAAATATAGGTCGATAATCGATGTGCGTTCAGCCGATAATCGAGGTCGGCCGGTAATCGAGGTCTTACGCTAGTTGTCCCAACTACCAAACATCCACACTTTAGCAAACTTTTTGAGAGCAATTAGTGCAAGACTTATGGTCAGTTATTAGCAAATTCGGCTGAGAAGGAATGAGTCTAGAATAGCAAAATTTTGAGCTCAATTGCCTCAACCCTACTTGCAATTATATGCTCAAAGATTCACGGGGGGGGGGGGGGGGGGGGGGGAGGGGTTAGCATGCTAAGAAGCCAACAGTTGTTCAACCATGTATTATCAGAACCAGATTTCAAGATCATTTCTAATTACCATTCTTATATAGCAAAGCCACGGACACTTGAACAGATTAGATTAGTAGTAGAGCCTACAAGGTTGTGGGGTTCACGTGGGATGCCAGATCTGCTTACACAGTTATTTTTGGTGTGTCTTGCACTGGTATACTTGAGGGTCATCTCTTGCCATAGTTCTTCCAGAATGGGTGACGTTAGTCTGAGTGGGCAGGATGAGTTCAGGAACGCCTCTATGGTCTAATTATCTATGATCTGTGGCAGGATTCAAAATTTGGACAGTTATATAATTAGATTACAGGCAGGGTATACTTGAGGGTCATCTCTTGCCATAGCTCTTCCAGAATGGGTGGTGTTAGTATGAGTAGGCAGGATGAGTTCAGGAATGCCTCTATGATCTAATTATCTATTTTCTGTGGCAGGATTCAAAATTTGGACTGGCAGGGTATACTTGAGGGTCATCTCTTGCCATAGTTCTTCCAGAATGGGTGATGTTAGTATGAGTGGGCAGGATGAGTTCAGGAATGCCTCTATGGTCTAATTATCTCATCCATGGCAGACTACACTAATATAAACCACACTCAAATACTAATTTGTAGATTATATTACTATAATTTAAGAATGTGTGGGTAGGTTAGTAGATAGGAAGGTAGTCAATTCTTATGGATATATGCAGTATATGGATAAAAATCTTATGTAGCGCTAGCACTGGGTGTGAGTGCTCATGGACTGTGACTGTTTACTTTCATCATGTTGATATAATATACTATCCACTGTTGCTGCACTGACCTGTTCCATGTTGCTAACAGCATATTTATGGGTAATTAGTGTTCTGCCATTGCCCTGCCTGGTTTGGAGTGTGCACACTGCTTGTTTCTGTAGGATCTGATTTGTGGCTAACAGCCTGTGGGTCATCACTGATTATCAACTTTATATTAATTAGAATATACCCCGGCCATATGCTAGGGATGTCGTCCACTAACTGCTCCATTATTGAGCACCCACTAATGTTGTTACTTTGTTCTTAGTGTGGCCAGGAATATATAATACTGCCAGGACTTCCTTCCTGAAAGCATTGTTGTTGTTTAATTTTTGGTACCATTTTAATATTAAATTTATCAAACAGGTTAGTTATTGTATACTTGCTCTACTGTGTGGATAGTCAGTATTTGTGTAGATATGGCAGCGTGAAGGCATGCAGTGCTTAAGTGCTGGGGGGTGGTCCTTGAAATGGTCAGTGGTTGACAAAAAGATAAAGGGGATCATGGCATAATAAAAACTTGCAGTGTATTTGACCATGCGTCTCCTATATTATGTGTAGCCCAATTAAGGTCTTGCAATTACACCTGAGGCGACTACGCCAGCATAATTTCTGGAATACCATAAAGTGACTTTTTTCTGTGATACGTACATGAATTTGATCTATACATGTGAATTATGGAAGTCAAGCGGCAGTTGCATAAATTTGTATCATGTAACAATTCACGCCACACATTGCAATGCATAAAACATTTAAACATATAAGAAAAGTTACATAAATTTTTTTAAGAGGCCTATTTAACCGATTCACATACACAAAAATAAATTATTCCTTACGGTGCTAGAATAATATTTTACAGATAGCCTAATATCACAATCATAGTTTTTGTGGTACCGTATAAAGGGAAATTAACTTTTGAGGGAGAAAATGTTCACGAATTTCACGCTTTAAGAGCCACCTGCGAAGGTTTTCCCCACGAAATTTTGACACGCCCCACCAACCTATACGAATGATTTAGCATTCCGCAAAAGTTTTCTCTGCAAAATTCTCACTAATGATCCACGAAAGTTTTCTCCCTCTAACGGTTCCTGCGGTACGGTACAGTTCAATTTGAACTAGTTAGTTGGGCAAGGGCTGAGCAACTCAGGCTTGAATGATTTTTTACCTATAAACATCATATTTGTCATATAATATGATCTATGATATATCACATCTATAGAGTACTAAATTTATCGCTAGTAAGTCTGTTACAGTATATCTGCTTATGGTAAAAAAACTCTTTTAACATCCATGCAACTTTTAAATGATTAGTTCAAACGATATCAAATCAGGATCTCATACATTTCTTGAGTAGTAGCGTTCTGCAAATATCTGTTCGTTAGGCAGTACATCTTCCCTCTTCCTTTTCTTGTACCACCTCATCACAACAACTGAAGCTGCCATCATTATCAACAGGTATATCAGCAGCATCAATACGTACCAAAATCCACAATGCAGAGTTCCAGTTCCCCATTCCAATGACGTCATCTTGAAAGGCAGTAATAGCCCTTGTGAGAGCATCATAAAGAAACCTAGTAGACCATAAAAGATGCCAGCGACCAGGCCCTTCATAGAGTAGGGTACTTGGGCACAGTAAAACTCCAAAGCACCGATTGCAACAAGCAGATCAGAGATGGCCACAATAGCCTCCAGTATAATTAACCATCTGTAGTCCAGGGTCTCACTCAGAAAGTTCAGGCTATCATGAGATTTGCTAAATATACAGGAAAGGGTGGCATTGCTTGAAGGTGTGATGTGTGTGTAGTGTTGGCGAGCGTAAGTCATCAGTGCTAACATGATAGCATATCTTACTATGCGTAGTGTGAAGGCTGTAAAGAATTTTACGTGGCTTTGAAGGATCGGTAGACATGAATAAAACAGAGGGTGGACAACCACCTCATAGAGCGGTACGATCAATAGTGCAGTTATGGAGTAGAAATTATTGAACACATACTCTGGAGAGTGCGAAAGTGCATGTATAAATATGTTTCTTAGATTATTAGGTATAGAGCGATCTTCATTAGTCATACCAAAGAATGCACACCCTACGACAAAGACCAAGACTACACGAAAGAGAGTCTTCACATCTTCTACCTGTTCTGTTGTAAACGGTCCTCCATATTTGCTCTTACCGAAGTCGATACGAGAAGGAAGGTCCTCCTCACCTGTGTATGTGAAGGCACTCCTTAGTCTAGGGCTCTTGTGCTTCAGTGCATACTTTATCACCCCATAGACTGTCTTGAATGGGTTTTGAGTCACCGGCTCCTTGATCAGGACCTTGTTAAATAAGATACCCAAGCTCACAGCTAGAGTGAGCTTTAGACACACCAACAGGTGTACAAGTAGTTTGTACTCCTCACTGATGTACAAACAGGCTGTACTCACTGTAGCTATGCTACTAACTATTGTCCACGAGTACCAAGTGACAAATGTCTTGATTTCTGTCGACGATGCATCGCAGAGTTGGTCTACTCCAAATTGGACCACGTTGGCCTGAAAACCGCCGTATCCCAATGCTAGTGGCACTAAAAAGAGATGCAATACCTTGCTTAGGTTGTGTAAATCCAGGCTTTGTAAGATGGTCAAACTTGTTGTCAGCAGTAGCGAGCTGATCCACATAGTGCACATACTAAAACGGATTACTCTGTATCGTCCAAACCGAATATCAGCTAGCCATCCAGCCAGTGGTATCATGAAGCCCACACTGATCTGTAGCATGGCAAACACAAGGTAACCGTACACTCTCGATGCAGTGTAGCTGATGTAGAAATACAGAGATGATATACAGTAGCTCCAGATTAGTATGAGAATTGCACCTCTGTTCTTAACCCTCCTCAAACGGTACCTTGGCTTGAAGCATCTCCTGACTTGCTTACTTGATTTGTTTGCTATTGATGAAGTATTGTCTGGATCTATTAGTGGACGTAAGCTTCTGCCCTCTCTCTCGGTCATTATTCAACTTTCTCTTTCTTGCCCTGCTTTGCTTGTACTGAACAACGTTGCTATATAATCAACCCCATGCATGCATGACATTGTTTTAGTGTTTCATTTTGCACGCAATTATAAATTTTTCAGTGTACATGTAGTATACATGTATGTATATTTAAATCATGTTTTGTTGAAGTAAAAAGTAACCATAATGTTTTGTTTGTGCTTTATAAGTGTTTAGAATACTCGGTCACTATTTGAATTTCTCTTTGATCTGCTTTTCTAGTATCAAGTGAAATATGTATGTAACTATATTATATTTCACTTCTATAAGTAATGCACAATTTATTGTGATGTAAGGTTATCTGCATATTCTAGTTCCATAAACTAAATATATGCACAACTGTAAATGTGGTAGTTGAAAGAGTCCCATCAATTGCTTACCTCCTATTTGGTATTACCAGTAACATGTTTACGCAGAGTTCTGTGTGTACAAAGGAGGGGTTTAGCATGCTAAGAAACCAACAGTTGTTCCACCATGTATTATTAGAACCAGATTTCAAAATCATTTCTAATTATCATTCTTAGCAAAACCACAGACATTTGAACAGATTAGATTAGAAGTAGAGCCTACAAGGTCATGGGGTTTACGTAGGATGCCAGATCTGCTTACACAGCTATTTTTGGCACTCTATCACTGAAAGAATAAGACTTCATCAGGGTATACTTGAGAATCATCTCTTGCCATAGCTCTTTCAGAATGGGTGATGTTAGTCTGAGTGGGCAGGATGAGTTCAGGAATGCCTCTATGATCTAATTATCACGTCCAGACTACACTAAACTACATCATATGAAACCACACTCTAATACTAATCTGTAGATTGCATTACTATAATTTAAGATCGTGTGGGTAGGTTGGTAGATAGGGAGGTAGTCTTAATTCTTATGGATATGCAGTATATCGAGAAGGATCTTATGTGGTGCTAGCACTGGGTGTGAGTGCTCATGGATTGTGACTGTTTACTTGCTTTCATCACGGGTGCTGTACTGACCTATTCCATGTTGCTAACAGAATATTCATGGGTAGTGAGGGTTCTGCCATTGCCCTGCCTGGTTTGGAGTGTGCACACTGCTTGTTTCTGTAAGATCTGATTTGTGGGTCATGACTGACTATCAACTTTATATTAGTCTGGTAGCTATTATAATAGAATATACCCCGGCCATATACTAGGGATATGATCCACTTAACTGCTCCATTGAGCACCCACTAAAGTTGTTGCTTTATTCTTAGTGGGGCCAGGAATATACATGTATATATACTGCTACCTGAAAGTTTTGTTGTTGTTTAATGTTTTGTACCCGTTATAATATTTAGGTTAGTTATTGTGTACTTCCTCTACAGTCTGGTAGGACCGTTCGAGCAGAGCAAGAACATCGCTATTGTACACGTACACTTAGTTGCTATGAGGGGGGTAGCCTCTGTAACCGCTTCCATCTGTGCATGCACACGGTACTATAATGGGCAATCTTGCCCAGGCAGGATACTGTTTGTGCATGAACTACGTCTCTACATTTTGTTAGCATGTACTATTAATAGATGATCATACATTATCCCATGATTGTGATCTTGTATAATATATCACATGTATAGGATACTAAATTTATTATTAGCAGGTCTGTTGCAGTACATCTGCTTATGGTAAAAAAAATTTTTAACATGCATGCAATTTTAAATTAGTTCAAACGATATCAAATCAGGATCTCATACATTTCTTGAGTAGTAGCGTTCTGCAAATATCTGTTCGTTAATATCTCGTACTGCAAGTAATGCACGATTTATGATGCCACAAGTTCATCTGCATAATTATTATTCTAGTTTCATAAACTATAATTATGCACAACTCTAAACATGTGGGAATTGAAAAAGACCCATCAATTGCTTACTTCCTATTAGGTATTTGTAAATGTAACCAACAACATGTTTGTGCGGAGTTCTGTGTGTACATGCCATGTTTATATATGTGGCAGTCCCAAAACGTACATTATTTCGTTTTAATTAGCTTAATTCAATTAGCTCTCCTAATATTATGCTTTGACAGTTGAAGCCAGAAGTTGGCTCACCCCTAGCAGATAGATTGAAGTTACTAAAGCATAAATTTGAGCTTTCTGGGAGGTTCCACAGCAGAGTTACAATCATGTAAATTAGAAATAGTAGTCAAAATGTGATAGGAATAATGTTCATTTTCTACATGGGACTGCCACATATGCTAATGGAACGCAAGCTAAAAATTTAACTTTTGCGCAATTTTCTGGTAAAGGCCGTCACATTTTACATTAAGATACATTATGAAAAGTTCTAGAACGCAAATTTTCTTACGCTAATTATATCTTGTATTTCATTAACATAAACACGGTATGTTAATATTGTTCGTGCATAAAAAAAAAAGCAATGAAATTGAAGGATAAGGTAGGGATGGCAGTGCCAAAAAATACACAAACAAGATTTATAGGGATAACGTATCACATGCATCCACTATACATCACTACGTTTATTTTTCTCGATAATTAATATCATACACTTCTGATTCAGTATGTAAAGTGTCGCTATAATATTTTGATATTGATCCATGGATATAATTATTATATCCCCAGTATGTAGTAATTTATTTTTCTGTGGTTATGACATACCATATAGCGGGAATTATTTTTGGTGCTATTTTTTGTATGATTAACCCAAACACCATCACTGGCTTGCTTGATCGTAGCGGCCGAGGCTAATCGATACTGATAGCAGTCCACTGTGATCAGGAAGGTCACTCCGTTTCAACGCCATGGCAAAGAATCGATAAAGAGACATCGTTCAGTGAGCTAGCCTAGCACCTGCCGCTAGCGATCGCGTGTGGCCGGATGGGCCTATAGGTCAAAGGTCTCCCACAAAAGGAATAAAATTCGCATGTTCAAATTTTGCAGTTTTATTTTCACATACGGGATGGAAATTAGCACCATACGAAAATTTCTCGCTATACGGTAATTATGGTGTAACCTATGGTGAAATTATGATGTAACCTATGAGGTAATTATGAGAAAATTCAGGGCCTCACTGGCAGCCTTTCTTGTACTTGAAAATCAGTAAGTAATATGTATAGAGTATCTTACACATGTATTCAGCAGATACGTTACAGGCTTAGAGGCTGGGTGCTACTTTCTCTGACAAGTACCACTGGCCAAACTACATGTGTTACATAATATTAATGCCATGGATTTATAAAGCTAGCCTTGCGCTATACAGGGTTTCGTTTAGGGGGGGGGGGGCACTTGCCCCCCCTTGGAAGCTGGCTGTCCCCCTTGAGAATTACCACAAACCATATACGTAATATAAGAAGTTTGCATGGCAAAAGTGTCCAAATAGGCACTTTTTGCTCCCTTTTAACACAAATTATTTTCAGCTTCGTGCTTTGCGCAGGAGAAAACATACTGTATTAATAGGGAGGGGAACCAGTAGATATCACTTACAAGACAGGTCTCAGAAGCCATCAGAAACAGTCTCAGCACTTAAAATTTATTGGGGGGAGCATGCCCCCAGACTCCCCCTAGTTAATGAGCACTATGTTATTCTTGGCTGATAAAAACAATCCTTGCCCCCCCCCCTTAACATTTTGATTGTCGCGTTTGCCCCCCCCCCCCCTTAACGAAAATCCTAAATGAAACCCTGCTATATATAGCATGCATCATCGTTAAGGGGCTGACCCACGAGTCTGCATACCATACTGCTACCAACTGCTTGAGTTGTACCACTGGAGTTTATAACAATTTTTTGCCTATATCATACTTTAGGATATAATATGATACAATGTATTATAGGAGATTTCTATAATAATTTGACCTATCAGTCCTATTACTCTTAGACTAATCCAAACCCTACCTCCAACTCACAAACATATATGCCAGAATTTGGATGTACACACTTACAGAGTAGCTATAACATGAACAGTATCATAATTATTGTATATTTTTGCTAATTTGCTTAATTAATTGACCTCACTTTACAATCATAGTGTACTAAATCTAGTCTATTGTAGTACTCAAGTTAAACACAAATGTACATAAATCACTTTAGCTCAAACTGTATCAAACGACATCTTTTGAGTAGTAGCGTTCTGCAAATATCTGTTCGTTAGGCAGTACATCTTCCCTCTTCCTTTTCT
Organism: Cliona cf. orientalis; assembly: GCA_963930775.1. Taxonomy (NCBI): domain Eukaryota; kingdom Metazoa; phylum Porifera; class Demospongiae; order Clionaida; family Clionaidae; genus Cliona; species Cliona cf. orientalis. The sequence continues at coordinate 2,807,027 of OZ005697.1, forward strand.
TGTACCACATCATCACAACAACTGAAGCTACCATCATTATCAACAGGTATATCAGTAGCGTCAACAAGTACCAAAATCCACAACTCAGAGTTCCCGTTCCCCATTCCAATGACGTCATTGTAAAAGGTAGTAACAGCCCTTGTGAGAGCATAATAAAGAAACCTACTAGACCATAAAAGATACCAGCGACCAGGCCCTTCATAGAGTAGGGTACTTGGGCACAGTAAAACTCCAAAGCACCGATCATAGCAAGCAGTTCAGAGATTACCACAAGAGCCTCCAGCATAATCAACCACCTGTAGTCCAGGGTCTCACGCAGAAAGTTCAGGCTGTCATGTGATTTGCTAAATATACAGGAAAGGGTGGCATTGCTTGAAGCTGTGATGTGTATATAGTGTTGGCGAGCATAAGTTATCAGTGCTAACATGATTGCATAACTTGCTATGCGTAGTGTGAATCCTATAAAAAATTTTACGTGGCTTTGGAGGATCGGTAGACATGAATGAAACAGAGGGTGAACAACTATCTCATAGAGCGGTATGAGTAATAGTCCGGTTATCGAGTAAAAATTGTTGAACACATACTCTGGAGTGTGTGAGAGTGCATGTAGCAAGATGTTTCTTTGATTATTAGGTATAGAGCGATTTTCAGTAGTCATACCAAAGAATGCGCACCCTACAATAAAGACCAAAACTACACGAAAAAGAGTCTTCACATCTTCTACCTGTTCTGTTGTGAATGGTCCTCCATATTGGCTCTTACCGAAGTCGATACGAGAAGGAAGATCCTCCTCACCTGTGTATGTGAAGGCACTCCTTAGTCTAGGGCTCTTGTGCTTCAGTGCATACTTTAAGACCCCGTAGACTATCCTGAATGGGTTTTGAGTCACCGGCTCCTTGATCAGTACTTTGTTGAATAAAATACCCAAGCTCACAGCTAGAGTGAGCTTTAGACACACCAACAGGTGTACAAGTAGTTTGTACTCCTCACTGATGTACAAACAGGCTGTACTCAATGTAGCTATGCTACTAATGAATGTCCAAGAGTACCAAGTGACAAATGTCTTGATTTCCATCGATGATGCATCACAGAGTTGGTCCACTCCAAACTGGATAACGTTGGCTTGAAAACCGCCATATCCCAATGCTAGTGGCACTAAAAAGAGGTGCAATACCTTGCTTAGGTTGTGTAAATCCAGGCTTTGTAAGATGATCAAGCTTGCTATCAGCAGTAGCAAACTAATCCACATAGTGCCTATGCTCAAACGAATCATTTTGTATCGTCCAAACCGAATATCAGCTAGCCATCCAGCCAGTGGTATCATGAAGCCCACACTGATCTGTAGCATGGCAAGCACAAGGTAACTGTATACTCTCGATGCAGTGTAGCTGATGTAGAAATACAGAGATGATACACAGTAGCTCCAGATTAGTATGAGAATTGCACCTCTGTTCTTAACCCTCCTCAAACGGTACCTTGGCTTGAAGCATCTCCTGACTTGCTTGCTTGATTCATTTGCTATCAATGAAGTATTGTCTGGATTAATCAGTGGACTTAGGCTTCTGCCCTCTCTCTCTGTCATTATTCAACTTACTAGTATGGAGTAATACATAACCCATAATTTATGTACATGTTTATATTTGCATGCAATATGAAGATTATGAAATTTCCCAAATTACATGTAGTAGACACATGTATACCACATAAGTAAAATAATTATATAAAACAATGAAATTGAAGGATGGAGTAAGGATGGGGGCCAAAAAGTACATAAACAAGATTAATTTTGTAGGGATAATCACGTTCACTATGCATCCCTATGCTTGCTTTTCTTAATCATTTTGTGCCTGTTGACGGTGATTTATTGGTACTATGGTACTGAGAGAAATTCATATTATCCCCTTATTAGCTAATAAGGCTCACAGGGGTGGGGAGATTGACTATTGCATTACTGCCAGGTTAATTTATTCCTGTACCTACTCAATAAGCAAGCGTAGGGATGTATAGTGGACGTGATTATCCCTAAAAATCTTGTTTATGTACTATTTGGCCCTCCCATCCCTACTTCATCCTTCAATTTCATTCTTTTTATACTTGTTTCTGTTCTTTTTGTATTCAAATAATTATCTCTTTAGTGCAGTTCATCAATGCTATCTATCATCATGTTCTTATTAACTCCTAAATTCATTTTCAATGGTGCAGTGGCATAATAATAACGTATCCTGGATGATGAGCCAAAGTTGCACGCGTGCGAGTCATTGCCACGCCCCTCACTAGGTTGTCATTTATACTGGACCACGGCCACACTCTGCATAGGCAAGCTTTAGATCTTCCAGCTTTCCTCTGCTCTCTGCTATACCTCCATTGGCTACAACACGTTGGCTGGTCACAAATTTGCAAAAATTTACCTGGAAGTGGATGTTGAAATTGGAACTATTATTCGTAGTGTTAGATCAAATTATAGTCTTTCTATTCTTGAAAATCCAGATGAACTTACTCTATTTCTTTCTTGCAGCGACTAATAATTTACTTTACTATTACACTAATGTACTCTGTTGCTCCTTTTGTGGAGTATTGATCAAATAATAGTAATAACAATAATAATAAACAGTCAGCTCAGTGACTAGCCTCGTTCCCAGGCGCAGAGAAGCTGCTATCAACAATAAACTTACTAGTTTTTATAAAAGATTCGCTCCCTAAGTTTTCACGGCCTAGTGATAGCATGTTCTCAGGCTTCTATCAGGTCCAGTCCACGGCCGCGCCCGTGTGATCGATCGATGCGGCGTGGTGGCGCACAGCGCCAGCGCCAATAAACTCCTGTCACATGATTTCACCATGGTAACGTATTATGAGCATGTGAATTATAGGACAAAATCATAGAAAGCGCTGACCAAACCCACCATTACGTAACTATCGTGATAATATAAAACTAGTGTGACACTGTACTGCATGCATTTCGAGACCAGAGGTATCTTCTAATTACCATTCTTATATAGCAAAGCCACGGACACGTGAACAGATTAGATTAGTTGTTGAGCCTACAAGATCATGGGGTTCACGTGGGATACCAGATCTGCTTATGCAGCTATTTTTGATGTGTCTTGCACTCTATCACTGAAAGAATAAGACTTTATCATGAGGATCATCTCTTGCCATAGCTCTTCCAGAATGGTTAACGTTAGTCTGAGTGGGCAGAATGAGTTCAGGAATGCCTCTATATAGTCTAATTATCTATGATCTGTGGCAGGATTCAAGTTACATAATTAGGTTACAGGCAGGGTATACTTGGGGGTCATCTCTTGCCATAGCTCTTCCAGAATGGGTGACATTAGTCTGAGTGGGCAGGATGAGTTCAGGAATACCTCTATGGTCTGTACCAGACTGATATAAAGTTGATAATCAGTGATGACCCACAGGCTGTTAGCCACAAATCAGATTCTCTACAGAAACAAGCAGTGTGCACACTCCAAACCAGGTGCAGATTCCTAACTACCCATGAATACGCTGTTAGCAACATGGAACAGGTCAGTGCAGCAACAGTGGATAGTATCAATACGATACAAGTAAACAGTCACAATCCACGAGCACTCGCACGTACCCAGTGCTAGCGCCACATGTGTACTTCCTCTACTGCATGTGTGGACAGTCAGTGTGTGTGTGTAGATATGGCAGCGTGAAGGCATGAATGTAGTGCTCAAGTGCTGGGGGGGGGGGGGGGTCCTTGAAATGGTCAGTGGTTGACAAAAAGATGAAAGGGATAACGGCCTAATGAAAATTAATAGTTGCATGACATTATTAAATTGCGGTGCATTTGACCATACGTCTCCTATATCATATGTAACCCAGTTAAGGTCTTGCAATTACACCTGAGGCGATTACGCCAGCATAATTTCTGGAATACCATAAAGCGACTTTTTTCTGTGTGCATGAGTTTTATCTATGAGAGTGAATTATGGAAGTCAAGCGGCAGTTGCATAAATTTGTATCATGTAACAATTCACGCCATATATTGCAATGCATAAAAATTTAAACATGTAAAGAAAATATACATAAGTTTTTCAAGAGGCCTATTTGACCGATTCACATACACAAAAATAATCTTTACGGTACTAGTATAATATTTTACTGATAGCCTAATATCACGATAATTATAGTTTTTGTGGTACCGTACAGAGGGAAACTTTCGAGGAAGAAAATGTTCACGAATTTTGCGCTTTAAGAGCCACCTGCAAAGGTTTTTCTCAACGAAATTTTGACACGCCCCACCAACCTTAGGCTATATGAATATGATTTAGTATTCCACAAAAGTTTTCTCTGCAAAATTCTCACTAATGATCCACAAAAGTTTTCTCCCTCTAACGGTTCCTGCGGTACAGTTCAATTTGAATTAGTTAGTTGGGCATGGGCTGAGCAACTCAGGCTTGAGTTGTACCACTGGAGTTTATAACGATTTTTTTACCTATAGATATCATATTTGTCATAATATTATAATATTATGATCTATGATATAATATCACATCTATAGAGTACTAAATTTATCGTTAGTAAGTCTGTTACAGTACATCTGCTTATGGTAAAAAAAATTCTTTTAACATCCATGCAACTTTTAATTAGTTCAAACGATATCAAATCAGGATCTCATACATTTCTTGAGTAGTAGCGTTCTGCAAATATCTGTTCGTTAGGCAGTACATCTTCCCTCTTCCTTTTCTTGTACCACCTCATCACAACAACTGAAGCTGCCATCATTATCAACAGGTATATCAGTAGCGTCAATAAGTACCAAAATCCACAACTCAGAGTTCCCGTTCCCCATTCCAATGATGATATCTTGAAAGGCAGTAACAGCCCTTGTGAGAACATCATAAAGAAACCTACTAGACCATAAAGGATGCCAGCAACCAGGCCCTTCATGGAGTAGGGTACTTGGGCACAGTAAAACTCCAAAGCACCAATTATAGCAAGCAGTTCAGAGATAGCCACGAGAGCCTCCAGTATAATTAACCATCTGTAGTCCAGGGTCTCACTCAGAAAGTTCAGGCTGTCATTTGATTGGTAAAATATACAGGAAAGGGTGGTATTGCTTGAAGGTGTGATGTGTGTGTAGTGTTGGCGAGCGTAAGTCATCAGTGCTAACATGATAGCATATCTTACTATGCGTAGTGTCAATGCTATGAAAAGTTTTACATGGCTTTGAAGGGTTGGTAGACATCAATGAAATAGAGGGTGGACAACTATCTCGTAGAGCGGCACGATCAATAGTACAACTATGGAATAAAAATTATTAAACACATACTCTGGAGAGTGCGAAAGTGCATGTATAAACATATTTCTTAGATTATTAGGTAAAGAGCGACCTTCACTAGTCATACCAAAGAATGCGCACCCTACCAAAAAGACCACGACTACTCAAAAGAGAGTCTTCACATCTTCTACCTGTTCTGTCGTGAACGGTCCTCCATATTTGCTCTTACCGAAGTCGATACGAGAAGGAAGGTCCTCCTCACCTGTGTATGCGAAGGCACTCCTTAGTCTAGGGCTCTTGTGCTTCAGTGCATACTTTATCACCCCATAGACTGTCTTGAATGGGTTTTTAGTCACCGGCTCCTTGATCAGTACCTTGTTGAATATAATACCCAAGCTCGCAGCTAAAGTGAGCTTTAGACACACCAACAGGGGTACAAGTAGTTTGTACTCCTCACTGATGTAGAAACAGGCTGTACTCACTGTAACTACGCTACCAATGAGTGTCCATGAGTACCAAGTGGTAAATATTTTAATTTCACTCGATGATGCGTCATAGAGTTGGTCCACTCCGAATTGGACCACATTAGCTTGAAAACTGCCGTATCCCAATGCTAGTGGCAACAAAAATAGGTGCAATACCTTGCTTAGGTTGTGTAAATCCAGGCCTTGTAAAATGCTCAGACTTGCTGTCAGCAGTAGCGAGCTAATCCACATAGTGCACATACTAAAACGGATTACCTTGTATCGTCCAAACCGAATATCAGCTAGCCATCCAGCCAGTGGTATCGTGAAGCCCACACTGATCTGTAGCATGGAAAACATAAGGTAACTGTATACTCTCGATGCAGTGTAGCTGATGTAGAAATACAGAGATGATATACAGTAGCTCCAGATTAGTATGAGAATTGCACCTCTGTTCTTAACCCTCCTCAAACGGTACCTTGGCTTGAAGCATCTCCTGACTTTCTTACTTGATTTGTTTGCTGTCGATGAAGTATTGTCTGGATCAATCAGTGGACTTAGGCTTCTGCCCTCTCTCTCGGTCATTATTCAACTTTCTATTTCTTGCCCTGCTTTACTAGTATGGAGTAATATGTAACCCACAATGTATGTGCATGTTAGAGTTTTTTATGTGCATGCAATATGAAGACTATCAAATTTCCCAAATTACATGTAGTGCACGCATTAATATCATGACTTAGATCCTACTTATAACAAATACGGTGATCTGATTGGTTGAACTGCAGTATCTATCCTTCATAAAAACCTTGTAAGCCCCATAAAAACCTTGTATGGTAAAATTGTTTGCCTATGGCTAGTTTGTTGCTAGGCAGTTGTTTATATACAAAGCTATTGGGCATTGTTGCTAGGATCTAAAGTAGTTAGACACTGTTTAGTTGGTTTCTACGTGATTTAGAAACCCTTGCTTCGCTCGGGATTCTACACAGAGCCCTTCGATCTTCTAAATCACGTAGAAACCTCCTAAACAGTGTCTAACTATTATTTAGCCTTGTATCCTAGGTAACAGCTATGGTATAACTCCCGTATACCCCAGCCCTCAGGCATTATAACTCCCTACCCCTGAAAATAGTCCAATAACACAGTTGCACTGGTATGCCAAGTTTGTGTTGTAGCTACTAACTTTTCACCAGTAGCTCCCACACATAATAGGAGGGTTCCAGCTTGATACACTAACTATTGTACAGATTGTCATTATGATAGAATCTAGCTACCTACTACTCCAACTCTTCAAGTTTCAAATATGAAAAAGTAAACAGTCTGCTGATTGCACTGACCAATCACGGTCAAGATATTAAACAGATAAACTATGTTTGCCCAGGATATACCATTCATATACCACCTTCGCTCTCAGGCTACGCTCTCGAACTCAGGGTGGTATATGAACGGTATATCCTGGGCAACCATAGTTTATCTATTACGTATACCACATATAAGTATAATATTTTTATGATTTTTATCATATTCAATTTATGTTTTGCTCAAGTGTATAGCAACAAAGTTGCTTGTGCTTAATAAATCAGGTGATGTATAGAATATTTCAAGATGTGCATCAGAAGTGTTGTGTGTACAATATCAATGATAATTCATTCACATAATATCGTGTAGTGGGAAACTTTTCAGTGAGAAACCATTCATGAATTTTGCTGTGTTTGAAAACCACCCTGATCACATGAAAGTTGAAATTAAGGCGTGTCACACCAATTGGTTTAGCCATGGAGTATTTTGTGAATCTTTTCTCTATGAAATGCTCATTTCTTACCGATGTGTGCAAGTTTTCTCCCTCAAAAGTTTCTCACTATAATACAGTATGTTCCTACTGTTCATTATAATAACTCGGCTCTCAGCTCTATGCTTATCGGCCAATATTCGACACTCAGTGCTCTTGTGATTTTCCCTTAGGATGACTAGAGCATCTAGTTATTATTTGTGCTGACTCGAGTTCCGCTACCTAGCTGATTGGTTCCTACATGTAGTTAAATCAGATGTATTTTTCTTATCAATTACGATGTCCAATAGGAACTAATGTTGTTTTTTTTAACTCCCACATACGTGTACATTATGTTTATAGAGTTATTAGTTTATGTACATGAATAACATTATGCAGATAGCCTAATATCACAGTAAGTATAGTATATGTCAGTTTGATTTACGGGTTTAGTAACTGTTTAAGTTGAATCTACTGTACTCCTGGTTATACCACTGCATGGGGTTTGTAACCATGTTTTGCCTATTTACCATGCATATAATATTATCATGAATTCTACATTTTCACTGACTAGCTTAATTAACATACAAGCTGGCAGGATTCTAAAATGTATAGGTCTGTTACAGTAAATTTGTTTTGTAGTGAAAATAAAAATCTGTTAGTATTATACTATGTAATGTATAATCAGCTTTAGTTCAAACCGTATCAAACTGTAGCTATTTCACAGATTTCTTGAGTAGTAGCGTTCTGCAAATATCTGTTCGTTAGGCAGTACATCTTCCCTCTTCCTTTTCTTGTACCACCTCATCACAATAACTGAAGCTGCCATCATTATCAACAGGTATATCAGTAGCGTCAATAAGTACCAAAATCCACAACTCAAAGTTCCTGTTCCCCATTCCAATGATGTCATCGTAAAAGGCAGTAACAGCCCTTGTGAGAGCATCATAAAGAAACCTACTAGACCATAAAAGATGCCAGCAACCAGGCCCTTCATAGAGTAGGGTACTTGGGCACAGTAAAACTCCAAAGCACCAATTATAGCAAGCAGTTCAGAGATAGCCACGAGAGCCTCCAGTATAATTAACCATCTGTAGTCCAGGGTCTCACTCAGAAAGTTCAGGCTATCATGTGATTCGCTAAACATACAGGAAAGGGTGGCATTGCTTGAAGGTGTGATGTGTGTGTAGTGTTGGCGAGCGTAAGTCATCAGTACTAACATGATAGCATAACTTGCTATGCGTAGTGTGAACCCTATAAAAAATTTTACGTGGCTTTGAAGGGTTGGTAGACGTGAATTAAACAGAGGGTGGACAACTAACTCATAGAACGGTATGAGTAATAGTCCGGTTATCAAGTAGAAATTATTGAACACATATTCTGGAGTATGCGAAAGTGCATGTATGAACAAGTTTCTTAGATTATTAGGTATAGAGCGACCTCCAGTAGTCATACTATAGAATGCACACCCTACGACAAAGACCAAGACTACTCGAAAGAGAGTCTTCACATCTTCGACCTGTTCTGTTGTAAACGGTCCTCCATATTTGCTCTTACCGAAGTCGATACGAGAAGGAAGGTCCTCCTCACCTGTGTACGTGAAGGCACTCCTTAGTCTAGGGCTCTTGTGCTTCAGTGCATACTTTATCACCCCATAGACTGTCTTGAATGGGTTTTGAGTCACCGGCTCCTTGATCAGTACCTTGTTGAATAAAATACCCAAGCTTATAGCTAGAGTGAGCTGTAGACACATTAACAGGGGCACAAGTAGTTTATACTCATCACTGATGTAGAGACAGGCTGTAGTCATTGTGGCTATGCTACTCATTAATGTCCAGGTGTACCAAGTGACAAATGTCTTGATTTCTGTCGATGATGCATCACAGAGTTGGTCCACTCCAAATTGGATAACATTAGCTTGAAAACTACTGTATCCCACACCTAGTGGCAATAAGAATAGGTGCAATACCTTGCTTAGGTTGTGTAAATCCAGGCTTTGTAAGATGATCAGGCTTGCTGTCAGCAGTAGCGAACTAATCCACATAGTGCCTATGCTCAAACGAATCATTTTGTACCGTCCAAACCGAATATCAGCTAGCCATCCGGCCAATGGTATCATGAAGCCCACACTGATCTGTACCAAGGCAAACACAAGGTAACCGTATACTCTCAATGCAGTGAAGCTGATGTAGAAATACAGAGATGATATACAGTAGCTCCAGATTAGTATGAGAATTGCACCTCTGTTCTTAACCCTCCTCAAACGGTACCTTGGCTTGAAGCATCTCCTGACTTTCTTACTTGATTTGTTTGCTGTTGATAAAGTATTGTCTGGATTAATCAGTGGACTTAGGGTTCTGCCCTCTCTCTCTGTCATTATTGAAATTTCTATTTCTTGCCCTGCTTTACTAAGTAATTATGTACCTAGCAAAATATATAGTCATATTATGGTACATGTGTATAATATTATTATATCTCATACTACAAGTAATGCACAATTTATGATGACACAAGTCCACCTGCATATTTTTCTAGCTATAATTATGCACAACTCTAAACATGTGGGAATTGAAAGAGTCCCATCAAGTGCTTATCTCCTATTAGGTATTTGTAAATGTAACCAACAACATGTTTGTATGGAGTTCTGTGTGTACATACCATGTTTATGTATGCTAATGGAACACAAGCTAAAAAAAGTAACTTTCACGCAATTTTCTGGTAAAGGCTGTTACATTTTACGTTATGAAAAGTCCTAGAACGCGAACTTTCTTGCGCTAATTATTAGATCTTGTGTTTCATTAGCATAAACACGGTATGTCAATGTTGTTCATATTTTTATAGTGGGAAAGTTTCGAGGGATAAAGCATACATGAATTTTGCTGTGTTTGAGAGCCACCCTGGTCCCATGAAAGTTGAAATTATAGCGTTCCACACCGATTGGTTTAGCCACGGAGTATTTCATGAATCTTCTCTCCATGGAATGCTCATTTCTTACCAATCTGCAAAAATAATCTCCCTCAAGAGTTTCTTGCTATAATACAGTCACTGTATGTTCCTGCTGTTCATTGTAGTAACTCTGCTCTTAGCTCTACACTTTTCGTCCCAATGTTAGACACTTGATACTCTTATGATTTTCCCTTTGGATGACTAGAGCATTTAGTCAGTTTATGCTCTAGTTCTGCTACCTAGCTGATTGATTCCTATATGTAATTAAATTGGATGTTTTTTTTCCCTAACAATTACAGTGTCCAATATAGGAACTAGGCAAATAATGAGGTTTTTTAACTCCAGGACTCACGTATATTATGTTTAGAGTGCATTTACATATAATATTCTCAAGAATTCACTGACTAGCTTAATTGACTTCATTTACATACAAGCAGTTGGGATTCTAAAATGTATAGGTCTATTACAGTAAATCTGCTGGTAGTAATAAAAATCTGTTATATACAATGTCATGTATAATCAGCTTTAGTTCAAACCGTATCAAATCAGTATTTCACTCATTTCTTGAGTAGTAGCGTTCTGCAAATATCTGTTCGTTAGGCAGTACATCTTCCCTCTTCCTTTTCTTGTACCACCTCATCACAACAACTGAAGCTGCCATCATTATCAACAGGTATATCAGTAGCGTCAATAAGTACCAAAATCCACAACTCAGAGTTCCCATTCCCCATTCCAATGACGTCATCTTGAAAGGCAGTAACAGTCCTTGTGAGAGCATTATAAAGAAACCTAATAGGGCATAAAAGATGCCAGCAACCAGGCCCTTCATAGAGTAGGGTACTTGGGCACAGTAAAACTCCAAAGCACCGATCATAGCAAGCAGTTCAGAGATTACCACAAGAGCCTCCAGTATAATTAACCATTTGTAGTCTAGAGTCTCACTTAGAAAGTTCAGGCTGTCATATGATTTGCTAAATATACAGGAAAGGGTGGCATTGCTTGAAGGTGTGATGTGTGTGTAGTGTTGGCGAGAGTAAGTTATCAGTGCTAACATGATAGCACAACTTGCTATGCGTAGTGTGAACCCTGTAAAAAATTTTACGTAGCTTTGAAGGATTGGTAGACATGAATGAAACAGAGGGTGAACAACTATCTCAAAGAACGGTATGAGTAATAGTCCGGTTATTGAGTAGAAATTATTCAACACATACTCTGGAGTGTGTGAGAGTGCATGTATAAACATGTTTCTTAGACTATTAGGTATCGAGCGTCTTTCAGTAGCAACACCAAAGAATGCGCACCCTACCAAAAAGACCAAGACTACTCGAAAGAGGGTCTTCACATCTTCGACTTGTTCTGTCGTGAACGGTCCTCCATATTTGCTCTTACCGAAGTCGATACGAGAAGGAAGGTCCTCCTCACCTGTGTATGTGAAGGCACTCCTTAGTCTAGGGCTCTTGTGCTTCAGTGCATACTTTATCACCCCATAGACTGTCTTGAATGGGTTTTGAGTCACCGGCTCCTTGATCAGTACCTTGTTGAATAAAATACCCAAGCTCACAGCTAAAGTGAGCTTTAGACACACCAACAGGGGTACAAGTAGTTTGTACTCCTCACTGATGTACAAACAGGCTGTACTCACTGTAGCTGCGCTGCTAATTAATGTCCAAGAGTACCAAGTGACAAATGTCTTGATTTCTGTCGATGATGCATCACAGAGTTGGTCAACTCCGAACTGGATAATATTGGCTTGAAAACCACCGTATCCCACTCCTAGTGGCAATAAAAATAGGTGCAATACCTTGCTTAGGTTGTGTAAATCCAGGCTTTGTAAGATGATCAAACTTGCTGTCAGCAGTAGTGAGCTAATCCACATAGTGCACACACTGAAATGAATTACTTTGTATCGTCCAAACCGAATATCAGCTAGCCATCCAGCCAGTGGTATCATGAAGCCCACACTGATTTGTAGCATGGCAAACACTAGGTAACCGTATACTCTCGATGCATTGTAGCTGATGTAGAAATACAGAGATGATATACAGTAGCTCCAGATTAGTATGAGAATTACACCTCTGTTCTTAACCCTCCTCAAATGGTACCTTGGCTTGAAGCATCTCCTGACTTGCTTACTTGATTTGTTTGCCTTCGATGAAGTATTGTCTGGATTAATCAGTGGACTTAGGCTTCTGCCCTCTCTCTCGGTCATTATTGAAATTTCTCTTTCTTTCTCTGCTTTACTAGTATGGAGGAATATATAACTAACAATGTATGTGTATATTTGAGTTTTTATTTGCATACAATATGAAGTCTATTAAATTTCCCAAATTACATGTAGTACACACATGTATACCACATATAATACACATATTATACAATATGATTTTTATCATATTCAATTCATGTTTTGTTCAAGTGTATAGCAACAAAGTTACTTTTGCTTAATAAATCAGGTGATGTATAGAATACTTTAAGATGTACATCAGAAGTGTTGTGTGTACAATGTCAATGATAATTCATTCACAGAATATGGTGTAGTGGGAAACTTTCCGGGAGAAACCATTCATGAATTTTGCTGTGTTTGAAAACCACCCTGGTCCCATGAAAGTTGAAATTATAGCGTGCCACACCAACTGGTTTAGCAATGTGAATGTTTAGTCTGTGAAATGCTTTCCTTCTAAATTTCTCACTATTATAATTATATAGCACGTTCTTGCTGTTCATTGCATTATACACATCCCTAAGCCCTCGCTCTACAATTTGCTAATATTTCAACGCTCAATGCTCTGGTGATTTTTCCTGACTCAAGTCAATATTCACTATAAACTTAATATCTACCAACTGAATGCAACAATAATGAAAGTAGTCACTGGCATTGTACACACAGGGCTCCTGATGCTCCTCTTGTAGCATTCTAAACATCAACAATTTTGTTTAGCACAAATAAAATATTATTGTTACTCTTCACTTCAAAACATGAATTAAATATTCCTGGTATGGGATATGCATGCATGTACTATTATGTACATTGGGAAATTCCTGAGTTTATATTGTATATAAATGAAGTACTCAAGCATTGTCATGTGCACATGATATATATTGGATATAGTAACGTTGCTCCATACTAGTATAGCAGGGCAAGAAAGAGAGAGCTAGTGTAATGATGGCTGACAGAGAGAGCAGAAGCCTAAGTCCACTGATTGATCCAGACAATACTTCACCGATAACGAACGACTCAAGTAAGCAAGTCAGGAGATGCTTCAAGCCAAGGTACCGTTTGAGGAGGATTAAAAACAGAGGTGCAATTCTCATACTAATCTGGAGCTACTGTATATCACCCATGAATATCTACATCAGCTACAATGCATTGAGAGTATATAGTTACCTAGTGTATGCCTTGATAGCGATCAGTGTGGGCCTCACGATACCACTGGCTGGATGGCTAGCTGATATTCGGTTTGGACGATACAAGGTAATCCGTTTTAGTATGTGCACTATGTGGATTAGCTCACTACTGCTGACAGCAAGTTTGATCATCTTACAAAACTTGGATTTATACAACCAAAGCAAGGTATTGCACCTATTTTTATTGCCACTAGGAGTGGGATACAGCAGTTTTCAAGCCAACGTTATCCAGTTTGGAGTGGACCAACTCTGTGATGCATCATCGACAGAAATCAAGACATTCATCACTTGGTACTCATGGACACTTCTTAGTAGCAGAGCTACATTGGGTACAGCCTGTTTGTACATCAGTGAGGAGTACAAACTACTTGTACCCCTGTTGGTGTGTCTAAAGCTCACTCTAGCTGTGAGCTTGGGTATTTTATTCAACAAGGTACTGATCAAGGAGCCGGTGACTCAAAACCCATTCAAGATAGTCTATGGGGTGATAAAGTACGCACTGAAGCACAAGAGCCCTAGACTAAGGAGTGCCTTCACATACACAGGTGAGGAGGACCTTCCTTGTCGTATCGACTTCGGTAAGAGCAAATACGGAGGACCATTCACAACAGAACAGGTAGAAGATGTAAAGACTCTCTTTCGAGTAGTCTTGGTCTTTTTGGTAGGTTGCGCATTCTTTGCTATGACTACAGAAGATCGCACTATAACTAATAATCTAAGAAACATCTTGCTACATGCACTCTCACGCACTCCAGAGTATGTATTCAGTAATTTTTACTCCATAATTGTACTATTGATCGTACCGCTCTACGAGATAGTTGTCCACCCTCTATTTCATTCGTGTCTACCAACCCTTCAAAGCCACGTAAAGATTTTAATAGGGTTGATGCTACGCATAGTAAGATATGCTATCATGTTAGCGCTGATGACTTATGCTCGCCAACACTACACACACATCACACCTTCAAGCAATGCCACCCTTTCCTGTATATTTTACCAACCACATGACAGCCTGAACTTTCTGAGTGAGACCCTGGACTACAGATGGATAATTATACTGGAGGCTCTTGTGGCTATCTCTGAACTGTTTGCTGTAGTCGGTGCTTTGGAGTTTTACTGTGCCCAAGTACCCTACTCCATGAAGGGCCTAGTTATTGGCATCTTTTATGGTCTACTAGTTTCCTTTGTAATCCTTTCGCAAGGGCTGTTACTGCTTTTCAAGATGACGTCATTGGAATGGGGAACGGGAACTCTGAGTTGTGGATTTTGGTACTTACTGACGCTACTGATATACCTGTTGATAATGATGGCAGCTTTAGTTGTTGTGATGATGTGGTACAAGAAAAGAAAGAGGGAAGATGTACTGCCTAACGAACAGATATTTGCAGAACGCTACTACTCAAGAAATCTGTGAGAAGCAGTTTGAACTAAAGCTGATTTACTTGTACATTTATACCACAAATAGATGGGCTTACATACTAGCAATGGATTTAGTATTTTATTAATGGAAATATGATTATTGCAATAATAATATAATAATATGATGCTATTTGCTACACTGTACATGCATGTATGCAAATCTGAATTCTGGCCTACATGTATGTGAGTTGGAGTTAGGGTTTGGATTAGAGTGGTAGGACTGATGCTAAGTAAAGGGTAACAGAAATCATACAGAAATCTATCACCCTATGCTTTATATAATCACCAATTACTTCAATAGAATAATTTTATTATAGGCAAAATATTGTCAGATTTGCTTGCAAGCACATCCGTTATAGATGTAAAGTCTCTCGTATAGGATCAATTTGTTTAATTTCAGTTTGTATTCACTTGTGAGCTTATAATTACTCTTCAGTGACCATAGTTGAATAATTACTGTAGTCTAATATCCCTGGCTATTAGGTGTATGTATGTAACCATAATGCATGCATGTATGATTATAATATCGTGTTTATGCTAATAGAATACAAGCTAAAAAATTACAATTTTAAATTTTGTGCGATTTTCTGGTAAAGGTCGTCATGCGCTCCATTATGATATGCACTATGAAAAATCCTAGAACGCAAATTTTCTTGCGCTAATTAGGTCATGCATTTTATTAGCATATATAACAATAACTTCTACTGTCCTGACAATAGGTCTACTCCGTTCGTGTTCGAGTCAACACGGATCATGTGCTGGGTCTACTGCTGGAGAAGGAGCAGTTTAACATTGCTAGAAAGTATGCTGAGCTGGTCAACTCAACCAAAAGCCAAATATCCATCAAAGAGGTACTCCATGCATTGCTAGCAATATTCACTCTGCCTACTTTTGCATGTTTCAGTGAATTTCCTGGTTTGGGAGTTTGATGCATAATCATAGAGTCGGTAGACTCTATAAGTAGGGATGGCCCGGATATGCCATATATGTAATACATTACAAATACCCAAATATCTCAAAATAAGTAGTTTTGTGAAATTTCTAAGTATGAAAATCAGAATCTCCAGCAAATTATCTATCTAACAAGACCAAGATCATTCATCAAATCAATTGTACATGCCAGAACCAGATGTTCAAAAGAATGGCCATTTCTCATTCTTTCTTCTTTCTTTCTTTCTCATTTCCAGGGCTAACTCAAGACTGTCTGGACCTCTCACCTTAGTTTTCATATAAATCCACTCTATTTTGTAGCGCGCAGTGCAGTGGCACGCTAGTTTGGCGTTATCTCGACAGTTACGTAATAGTGGGTGTGTCCGGCGCATTAACGATTGGGTGTGTCTGATACGCCGCCATTTTGAAATATAATGCGCATGCTCGGAATGTGTTGCTATGGTGAAGTCATGTGACAGTGCCTGGCCGCGCCCTTGGCGATCGCGAGCAAGGTAGCCGCGTACTGCATGTAGTATGTACTAGCGCGTACAGCGGTGCGCTGGATCGATCATTGATATGAAGGTGCTAGGCTCGAGGAGCGTTAAGGCGCTAGGCATAGGCGAGCTATTCGCTAGCGCGTGCAGCGCTAGTGCTCTGCTGGATCGATCATAGATATCCGCATACTATCATACGAAGGCTCGAGGAGCGGTAACGCACAGATCATAAAATTATGCCAGGTACTGCCAACAATAAAAATTATTAGAACTCGTTTTTCTCCCTATTAAGCAGTCTCATGGGCCGCCTAAAATTAATACTAGTATAGGCATATGATTGAACGCAAGTTAATGAGGGGCATAGCTACGAATTTTGACACCACCCATTAAGGTTCCCCTTAATTACACTGGACAGAAATTATGATAAGATGGCATTGATAAACTACACTAAGTACAATAAAAAAAGAACAGAAACAAGTATAAAAAACAATTGAATAAAATTGAAGAATGAAGTAGGGATGCATGGCAGGATCAAAAAGTACACAAACAAGAGATAATCGTATCTATTATACATCCCTACGATTGCTTTTTGAGGGGTACAAAAATAACCAGTAATAATGCGATTGAATCAAAACTGATAAACTCGAACCATTATGACAACTAGGAAACAACCTGAATATCTCCCACATACTGTACTCAACAAACACGTCGACATTAATAGGTGCATAATAGTCGAGAAAAGCAAGCGTAGGGATGTATAATAGATACGATTATCTCTTGTTTGTGTACTTTTTGATCCTGCCATGCATCCCTACTTCATTCTTCAATTTTATTCAATTGTTTTTTATACTTGTAGAGTATGTAGTCTTAGTTGAGACACCAAGGTGATACTTTACGTTTCACATAAGTTAAAATTATAATTCAGGATAGTGCATGAATGTAATGACGTTAGACCATACAGTGTCATAATATTATGTACATGTAAGGTTTATTCTCGGAGTTGGGGATGGGTGGGGGGGGACGATTTTCTCCCTCTACTCCGTTCCCAAACCTGATTATTTAGGCAGATGACCATATAGAGAATATAATGATCAGGGTGTGTGCTATCGATATCAAGAGTAGTGATTCCCAGTGGCAGAATATTAAGCTTTGTCGTGGGAGCACGTAGTCCAATTAATTATAACAGGGGCTTGTTTTTGTTGATGTATCATCTTCCCAGGCCACTGGGTGTGGTAGGCAGACACAATAACACACTATACATGTACATGTACATGTACATAATAATATTTATAAGTAACATGTAATGTGAACATCACGCGTGTTGATCTAGCATAGCCACAGTTGCCTATAGTCACATCGAGCAATCGTGTATACTAACTGAATATGGTAAATTCAAGCTACTTAGGTGGGAGGGAGGGTAAAGTATTGTGATGTAATGTGATGTAATGTGTTATGTAAACTTACGAAACTGTTTTCAGTGGTCAGTGGGCCACAGGAATTTTGTTTAGTAGGAAATGCTGACCCACATGCATGCACGTACATCGCCTTTTACAAATTTGTGGGATAAATTGGTCGCACCCTATCATATGATATAATTGATTTCCATAGTCGTACTAGGCTAACTAGGAATGGATAGTTCATAGATTTCAACGATGCTGTATGTACATGTACAATACAAAGTCATGTATGTATAATATTTCTTGCACTACATGAAAGTACATGTATGTACTATACATTCGTGTATGATATGCGTGGGTTGCACTCAATTGTGTGCTGAGGTCAATTTTCCTTTTAAAGAGACCCCGGCATATTCCCCTATAATTGGTGATAGCAATAATAATAAGAGGAACTGATGACAGAACAACTTATCCATAAGCATGTGCTCTATTCATTAAGCTAGATCCTTCCTGGCGCCTGTTGTACCTGTCATAGTGTATAGCATAGCACCAGTATAATGGAAGCTCAAGCTTACTAGATTGACAACATGTGCTCCTAATACGTACCATTTTGTTACTCTATCTAACTTGTGCATAGTTTTCTGATAGAGATCATCTGTCGCTACATGATAAAAAATCCTAACTTATCATGCTCAGATCTTACATTTTATTAGCATAACTACAGTAGTCATTAATTCCTGTGATCAAGGGCCGGTATGTTCACCTCGTAGCAATCATGTCTGTTTCCATTGATTACAGGCTGAACATAATCTCCGAAAGATCAGTAGGTCGAGCTACTGGCGTTACGAGCAGGCCAGGCTGAACTTTTGGTACCAGTGTGACTCCAACTTTCAAAATGCTGAGGTGGATGCTGAGCTGGCTTCAGAGTTCTTTGAGGTATGTGTACATGTATACCGTACTTAATCTAATACTACGTATAAAAAATAATGAAAAACGTGCGATTTTCTGGTAAAGGTCGTCAATCGCTCCATATATATACATTATGAGAATTCGTAAAATGTTAATTTCTTACGTTAGATTGGATCATACGTTGTATTCGATTGACTACGGTATATATAATATAACATACAACAGTATTCTAACTCATTAACAGGCTATAACTACTCATATAGATGCTTGGCCAATCTTAGTGTCTAGGTATGCACCCACGTACATAATAGTTATCTGTCAGTGAGTGAGCAATATGAGCCCTGCAAGGGCTCATATTGCTCACTCACTTGCAGGGCTCATATTGCTCACTCACTGACAGATAATTATTTTGTTGGAAGTTAACCCAAAGTCTATGCAAGCCTACACTCCTAATTGGATAGTGGGTAGACTGCATGACATGTGCTCTCAACAACTAGTTTTACAAAGCTCTTGAACACTACTCTAATGTACTTGGTTGCTTAGTAACTTCCAACAAACATGTTTGTGTATTTGATAGGTTACACACATGCATGTGTATGTACATTTAGCTGACCCTAATGTGTCCACATCTGAGGAGATCCACCGGCTCAAGTGGGCTGTGCAGTGTAAACAGTTAGTTTAGTGATTGTGTGGTAGTAGTACATGTAGTAAATGAGTGGCTACAGTTTATACAGTGACTTAGATGAATATCTTAACTATACTAGTGTACAGCAAGATTTAAATAATAGTTATCTGATAGTAACTGCACATGGGGTGCATGAGATGCAATGGTTGAATGCACCCCAATTACTGTCAGATATTAACTGTTTTGTTGGTAGTTGACCTCTGTTCATCATTGGCCTACTTTATGATGACCCACCCCCTTCCCATAGCGGCAAATAAATTGTCTATAAAAACTTTGATTGCTAAGCAAGGATCGATATACTGGTCCAGGAGCAGATTGGTAGATAAAGTAGGATAATTATTATAGTTAGTAGTTATGGTTAATAGATGGATTTACCAACAATTTGGAAGCTAAGCCACCATCTATACACACTTAGTCTATTCAGCCACTATAGATCCATAGTGATACAATACATTAATTAAAAAGGGTTTACAAACATAAAACCATGCAATTCTGCTGTTTTTTGGGGGGGGGGGGGGGGGGGGATTACAATAAATAATTATGTTGGTACATGTAGCCTTGCCAAGGAGTATAATTGATTGATTATATAGATTTAAAACACACCTCAATCATAATATTATTATACTAATGCATGCATCTATTCTCAGTCCATAGTTAGCAGCCTGAGTGAAGATGTTCCTCAGGAAGGTGCCATGGAGAGTGAGGTACCTTCTCCCTCCCTCCCCGCCTGCTCAGCCAAGGACAGAGCCCTGCTACTAGCTCTGGCCCTTAAGTGGAGAAAGGAGAGTAAAACGTCATCTCTTACTCTCGACCAAGTACAGGAGTGTGAGAGGGAGATCTGGGTAGAGCACATCCGCGCTGCAATGGAAGCATCTAATGTTAGTTCAGTGTGCTATTTTATCTATCTGTGTGCTTCTTTTAGGCAATCCTACCATTAATGTTAATTTGTAAGTAATGTTACGGTGATTGGTACAATGTATTCAACAAGAGAGCTGAATCTCTCTCCCTCTTCCCCACCCCCCCCCCTCTCTCCCTCTCTCCCTCTCTCTCTCTCTCCCCCTCTCTCCCTCCCTCCCTCCCTCCCTCTCTCCCCCTCTCTCCCTCCTCCCATTAGAGCATTGGCAAGGGTTTCTCCTCTCCCCTTCCCTTCCTGCCTGAGGTGGAGCACTGCTCCTCCATCCTGCCAATCTACAACCAGTCCTCTCTTCTCTCCTCCCTCTCCATCTCGGCTCTTGATGAGTACAAAGGTCGTCGTCAGTTGAGCGAGCTCCTTCTCCCTGACAGTGGACCTGTGGCTCTAGAGAAGAAGGGAGGCAGGGGGTCCTCCCTCACCGATAAGGTAATTAGTTAGGCTCTGATGTACGTACATGCTCTACTGGTTTACCCTCTACTAGCTACCAATCCCAAACCTAAATCTAATTTGGCATTCTAGGCTATAAATAAATATTACGCTATAATATCTGGGGAAACAAAATTTCTACAGGTAGCAAAATGCAATGCACAATACGACCCCCTAGTTCTCAAGCTAGGCTAGGCCCCTAAAGTGGCTCTGCCTTTTCCTTGCCTGAACAGGCAATGGGATGTAGGTCATGAAGAAAACACGTCAATATGAATAATATTAGGGTGGGAATTGCACACAATGTGCATTTACTCTTATGCCCAAGCTTAATTAAAGAAAGCATGTCAATATGAATAATATTAAGGTGGGAATTACACACAATGTGCATTTACTCTTATGCCCAAGCTTGATTAAAATCCAATAATTGAACAAAACATGAATAAGGTGGGAATTACACACAATGTGCATTTACTCTTATGCCCAAGCTTGATTAAAAATCCACAAAACATGTCAATATGAATAAGGTGGGAATTACACACAATGTGCATTTACTCTTATGCCCAAGCTTCATTAAAATCCATTTTCTTGCTGCATCCTTGATATCTGCCATATAAGGCCTCCAGTGGTGTACTGTAGGGTGTCCAGTCATGCATGTCACAGTAGTATATCATGTGTCACTGGCACACACTCTGCATGTGTAGGTGCACATGTAGCTAAACATGCATGTTGTGTGGGGGAGTTAGCCACTAAGATTATGATTGTCCATTAGCTATAGTACTAGTAGTGTTTTCACTTAAGGTCAGAAATTAATGTAATTATTGATATTGATTTCACTTTACGTGATAGCTTCATTGTTGCTTTGCCACACTGGACTCTGAATATCAAAAAGTGGCCCTTTCGTAAAAGTATTTCAATAGCACCTCAATCTCTTGCTTTTTGTGTCTTAAAATCGGAATACCATCTATTACAATCCTGAAATTGCTATATATTTTGTAGGAGTGTGAAGCTTTTGACCAGATCTTGGGTCGTCTTCTCAATGCTGGCCTCCTCTCCCAGGCCAGGGAGCTGGCTGACATCTTCAACCACAACTCAGCAGACCTCACCATTGTGCTGGTAAGCATGTACCAAACTCCATACACACTAATTAGCCAAATTTGAGTAAGTACAATATATTATGTGATAACTTACTTAGTGTAAACCTCAAACTACATAATATGCAATACTATTGCCCCACATTAGTATTTTTCCTTTAGGGTTGGAAGTGTGGGTCACATGTAATGGTAATACTCCACAGGCTCTTACATCTTTGCCTTTTACAATAGGTAATAAACTCTGATTTATTAATATCCCCTTGTTAACACAATTTAATTTGTATGCATATTATAATATGCATAATGTATTCATGGATGCATTCCATGCTTAATAGAAGAGCTCTAGATTTATCCTCACCACCCACTAGTACAAGCTGTGTAAGCATGCTGTAGCTACAGTTTGATTAGCTTACTAACATTATCAATTTGGTATATCAACCATGATAGTGCAGTTGTGACTGTATTTCACTCTCTGGCCTGAGCTGTGGTGGAGGGAGCTAGCCTAAGGGTGGGATGGGGGATGGGGAGCAGGGATAATAACTAGCAAATAATGTTATATTGACAGCATGGGACATTACCCTTTCTAGCATATTAGCTACAACTCTTATGCTTCAAAAATACATTAATTTTACAGTGCCATGGGAAGTGAGTTACACATTTCACTACCTTTTCCAAGAACACTCATTGACAATCCTCCCATCTTTCCAAGAACATTCGATCCTTACATTGACATAAAACTATGTAAATAAGCTTGCTTGCATGTGGTACCAGTATATCCTGCCATGGAGCAGAAGGGAAATTTAATTTAATGTACTAATTTATATACGTTGAATATTACATGTCAGCATGCAAGGGATACAGCCTTTTGATTGCTAATAGATTGTGCTTCAACACTGTACAACTTGAGAAAATGAGGGTATGTGTTTCATTGTTTACTAGTGATGAAGTTTAATGGACAATAAGTTTGGGCATGTTCTAGCTATATGATTGAGCGGGTGAAAAATATTTAATACACCATAATATATACCATTGGTGAATATGCACCTTTTTATGGCCTAACTCCAACCTACACATTGTGGTCAAGAATCTATTTTTTTTTTTTTTATGGTAAAGCTTGTGGGCTCAAGGCTTGCATAATTATATTATTGGTAACGTCATCATATGTAGAGACAATGCATGTTCTCCTGTATATAGCTAGGTGGCCATTACAAGATTCTAAGCTTAGATACTGAATTCTTTATGTGACCTTCATGAGTAAATTGTGGTAGTCCATCTGACCAATCCCTCTCCTATTAGCTGTTTCTGAATCAGTGATACTACAGGCAGACAGCCCTTTGAGAAACACACTTTCACAGCTGCAAGTTGCTGTAAACATGTTTTCCTTGGGAAATGTTGTTCTGGCATTTTTTGCACATGACCAGTTGTTAGCTAGGCCTGGTGACATAGGGTTCTTTGTCTATGGGCAGTGACCTTTGCATGAATTAGGAAGGGGCATGGCTCTTGATGGATAATATAGCTAGCTATGCTTCCTTGATGGATAATATTAGTTATATTGATTTTTTAGTCAGCTGTGCTTCCTTGGTGGATATATGTATATATAATTGTTGATTCCCTAGCTAAGCTATACATATACTTCCTTGACGGATAACTATATTGCTTCCCTAGCTAGCTATGTTTCCTTGGTGGATATAATATTGATTCCCTAGCTAAGCTATGCTTCCTTGGTTGTAGATTCTGTAGCTAGCTGTGCTTCCTTGACGGATATAATATTGATTCCCTAGCTAAGCTGACTTCCTTGGTGGATACCATGTATAGGTTACATCACGAGGTGGAGGTCTCTACGGGATTTACACACCGAGGGCCGGAGGCCCGAGGCTGTGTAAATCGCGTAGAGACCGAACCGAGTGATGTAACCGACTTGTACCATGGGCTACGTGGTCCTGACAACGTATCTATGGCCTAGCAACTACAGCGCCGGCCATAAAAGGTTCGAGCGCGTACCTAGCAACAGTTCAAACCATCGTCATTGATCGAGTCGACGCTGGACATCGATGCATAGTGAGCCGACGCCGTTTTCTGTCCAACTCGAGCTTCTTCCTTGACATTCAGAACCACAATACTATCGTCTCTGCGTATAAAAGGCCTGCCATGTCATCGCTATCTTGATTTTAACTCGAGGTAATCAGAGTGCAGCTCAGTTTTTTTACTACTGCTGACTTGGCAAATCATTCGCTCCACCCATTCAATTAACGCAGTAAGACCTGCCCACTAATCATCTGCATAGAGTACTCTGCATAGCACTAGAGCTCTGTACTTTATCTCTTTCACTAACAAAAGATGCTATAACTACCCTAGCAGGCATGATCATGTAAAATTTCATAGCCTCAGAGGTAGGTGTCTATCTAGATAGACACCTCCTAGGAGGTGTCTATTTTATTTAGACACCTTCTATAAATCAATCTGATTGGTCAGAATGTTACAACCATGGTACAAGACCTCCTTAGCTACCTCCTAGACATCCGTCTGAGCGTAGATTATATATTCCCTATGGTTTGAGTCAATACAGCATTGTTCCTTGCTGATGTGCAACAGAACTAGTGCATGATTCACTCTCTCTCTCTCCCTCTCCTTCTCCCTCCCTCCCTCTAAATTTTACAATTTTACACGAAAATTGGTACAGGATAGAAAAATTCTCATGCTCTATAGTGCATATAGCTAATATTAGAGGCAAATTTTACGTTTTTGGACCAATCCGCAGAAATATCAAACATTAATACCTGCAAAAATAGTCATGAACCCTAAGGTATGTCCCTGGACTGAGTGGCCAAACTGCTAGACCACATGTAGTTTTGGTACAACCCAAAAATCCACTGATATAGTGATATTTAGATAAGTGAGACTGGTTGGGATCAAAATATTCAGCTGGAAGTCTGAGGTGGCTCTTGTGGGAGAGATTGACCTGTTTTTTTCTTTTGGAGTATATAGCTACATGTGGAATGTTATCTTCACTAGATGATAGGCTGATGATACCTGGTGATAAGGATGGGTGGGAGAGTGGCTGTGGTTGTTGTGAAAAATTAATGGTATATAGTTTGAGTAGAGTTTTCTTGTCTACAAATCCTTGCTTGTTTTTTCTCATGGAAAAAATATCTGATAATTAACTTACTTAGTGTAAACCTCAAATTGCATGCAATACTACCTACTGCCCTAAAATTAGTGTTCTTCCTTTAGGGTTGGAAGTGTGGGTCACATGTTCAGTAATGGTAACATAATTTAATTGGTACTTGCTACATTATATGCATTGTATATTCGTGCATACTTAAGGGAGAATTCTAGATTTATCCACTTTAGTACAAACTATTGTAGCTGCAATTTAATTAGCTTACCAACATCATACTCATTCAAGTTGGTACACAATTAACAACCATGACTGTGCAGTTGTGACTGTATTTCACTCCTGGGCCTGAGTTGTGGTAGAGGGAGCTAGTGTGGGATGTGGGATGGGGGATGGGGAGCAAAAGTGCATTGCTGGCTAATATATTGACAGCATGGGATATTACCCTTCCTTAGACTAGCATATTACAATTAATTTACGCTTCAAAATACATTTTATGTAGATACACATACAGTGTGGGAAGTGAGTTAATACCTTTTCCAAGAATACTCAATCCTCCCATCTTTCCAAGAATATTCAAACCTTATATTGACATAGAATCATGTAAATAAGCTTACATGTGCTATGGGAGCAGAAGGGAAATTTAATGTACCCGTGTTTATGCTAATAGAATGCAAGCTAAAAAAATAATTATGATTTAAATTTTAGCGCAATTTTCTGGTAAAGGTCGTCATACTCTACATTAAGACGTATTATGAGAAGTCCTAGGATACAAATTTTCTTGCACTAATTAGATCTTGTGTAACACGGTACTAAATGTTTATACACTGTATAACTTAAGAAAATGTTTACTAATAACGAAGTTTAATAGTCCTATGGACAATAAGTTTGGGCATATTCTAGCTATAATTATGACTGGGTGGGTGGAAAAATAAATAGCCCTCATAAATAGTACACTATAATACCATTGGTGAATATAATTATGTGACTTTTATGGTGTAACTCCAACCTACACATCGTGGTCATCAGACTCAAGAATCTACTTTTTTTTTATGGTAAAGCTTGTGGGCTCAGGGCTTGCATAATTATGTTAGTGGTAACGTCAGCATATGTAGAGACAGTGCATGTTCTCCTATATAGCTAGGTGGCCATTACAAGATTCTAAGCTTAGATACTGAATTCTTTATGTGACCTTCATGAGTAAATTATGGTAGTCCATTAGCGCAGTGACCTTTGCATGAATTAGGAAGGGGCATGGCTTGGGGAGGGGGGGGGATCAGATCTACAACCTGGTCAGGGTTTCATTTAGGATTTTTGTCTAGGGGGGGGGGGGCAAACGCGACAATTCCAGAGTTAGGGGGGGGGGGCAAAGACTATAGTATGTTTTCCATCCGTGAAGAACGACGTTGTGCTCATTAACTTCATTATATTAGGGGGGTCTGGGGGGTATGCTCCCCCATTAATGTTTTAACCTCTGAGACTGTTTCTGGTGGCTTCTGAGCACTCAGATGGGGAAAGTCTGTCAGTAATATCCACTGGTTCCCCTCTATTTCAAGTTAAATGTTGCAAGGACGTGGGATGTGTCTCCTACCGTGCGTAGCGCGAAGCTTTAGCTAACTTACGGCTTAAAAATGAGCAAAACTGCCACTATGGACACTTTCACCGTTTAAATCTTTTACTTGTGCATGTATCGCATGTATGGATGGTGGCTACTCTCAGGGGGGGGGCGAATGACCCCTCCCACCCCCCCCCCCCTAAATGAAACCCTGCTGGTTTAAGAATCAAGTGACTCATTCCCTTAGCTATTTCCTTGATGGATATAATATTGATTCCGTAGCTCTTGATGGATACAATATACCTAGCTATGCTTCCTTGATGGATATATGTATGATTGTTGATTCCCTAGCTAAGCTGTACATGCACTTCCTTGACGGATAACTATATTGATTCCCTAGCTAGCTATGCTTCCTTGACGGATATAATTGTTGATTCCGTAGCTAGCTATGCTTCCTTGACGGATATAATAATATTGATTCCCTAGCTAAGCTACCATATCCTCCCGAAAATAAGCCCCCCCTTTTTCAGCAGTAGACATTTCCTAGACTGGGAAGGGGGCTTATTTTCGAATATGCACTTTCCCTCGAATATAAGCCCCCCTTAGCCACCATCGTTGGTCACGTACCGCGGGAAATATCCAGAGTTTGCTTGTCTTTTCTCCAAAAGAGCGGCAGCGAGATGATCCGTCAAGTATACGGCAACACGAGGATCGGCGGTGGGAAAAGGACTTGTTGTTCTGTGTGTGTACGTCTTTAGAGAAAAGTAAAAGCATCTTGACCGGTTCGTAAGTGTCTTCGCCAAGCTAGAAGTGCCATCATAACAGAATGACTTCAAAACGGGCTTTTCTAAAAAGCCAGCACTATCTTTGTACTCATAGTCAATTGAAGGGCGGGGTTACGTACGTACGTACGTGCTCGCGCGCGTGTATATGTGCAGTCTATCTACTTGGTGGGAGGGGGGCTTATAATCGAGGCAAACATACCTGTGCAAGAATTTGAAAGTCAAAGAGAGGAGGGGGCTTATTTTCGAAGGGGGCTTATTTTTGGGAGGATACGGTATATGTATTCTTCCTTGATGGATACTGTGACTTCCTTAGCTACCTCCTAGTAGCTAGATATCTGTCTGAGTCTATGCAGCATTGTTCCTTGCTAATGTGCAACAGAACTGGTGCATGATTCTCTCTCTCAGTCAGGTGCTCTGTACAGAGTTACATAATTAGCTAGTATGGCTTGAAACAGTCAACAATTCCAAGAAACTCTTACCCTGACATAGCAGATTTTGAGACAAATACTTTAAATTAGTATAAAAACTGATATTAATTACTGGACAGAGAGGACCACTCTTCAATTAATCCCCCTACACAAAAACTACATACACAACGCATATTCTAGCTATATAAATGATCGAGAAAGAAGCAGCAAAACCAATTTTAGACCAGTACTCCATAAACCTTGGTGTAATTGGTTGTAAAATAACCTGGTTTTGGTACAACCCAATAATGTTTCAGATGAGGTAAAAATCCACTGATGACAGTGATAAAAATATTTTGCTTGAGATAATGAGATTAAGGTTGTGATCAAAAACTTCAGGGACAGCCCGGAATTGTCAGCTAGGAGGGAGTCTGAGTTTGGTGCTGCTACTACTAGAGTGAGATTGGCTTTTTCTTTACATGTTCTTTCCTCTAGCTCCTTCCTATTGATCTAGTTGATAGGCTGATGTCTGGTGATAAGGGCTTGGAGGGAGGGAGGGAGAAAGTGCATGGCTAGGCTGTGGTTATTGTGAAAAATTAATGTGAGTGATGTTGAGGGTAGCTGTTTGTGAGTAGAATTTGTTGTCTACAGACCGGACCCTTGCTTGTTTCTTTCTCATAGGAAAATTATTTAAAACCTGCATGTAGCTGGAAACTAATACTATTTTAGCTCTGCAATACTGTGCCCTAAGTTTTCCTAGGGTATACATGTATGCTCCATCCCCTTCTGCATTACTATGTAATGGGTATTGGAAAGCACACTAGTCTTACATTTTATTTTCGATGGTAATTATTCTTTCCATTAATGCAATTTAATTGGTACATAGCTGCATGTTATATTGTACGTTCATGGGTATGTCCACGCTTGAGTGGGATAAAGAGAATCCTTGCCACCCACTTTACCCACTTTAGTACAAACTATGTAAGCATGTTGTGCCTACAATTTAATTAGCTTGCCAACATCACACTCCTTGTTCGTCATAACTGCATGAGCATGCAGTCCTGACCTGAGTTGTGGTGGATGCTGAGTGGGTGGGATATTAAAAATGTATTAATTGCTGGCTAATATTGACAGCATGGCAATATAACATATTACCACTTACGCTTCAAAGTACATTAAATTTTTCAGTATATACACATACAGTGTGGGGTGTGAGTTACATATTTCACTACCTTTTCCAAGAACACTCCATCCTTATATTGACGTAAATTATGTGACGCAGGATTACTATGAAGCGTGCACGTGCTATATCCTACCATGGAAGCAGAAGGGACATGTACGAATCTGTATAGCACATGTCAGATTAGAAGGGAATTTACCTTTTTTGGTCTGCATGATTGCTAGCAGCTTAGTACATGCTCCAACACATGTACAACTTGAGAAAGTGGAAGTGTATATTTCACAACAACAAGCCTTATGTAAATTTGGGTATATTCTATATGGCAGCATGCTCCCTGTACATGTTGGAAGAGGAATTATTGAAATCTGCACACAGTGGTCAAGAGAAGGAATAGTATTATCCCTAATCTATTCTTGATATATTTATTTTATTGTTGACATCATTATAATTTTGGAATTATAATATTATATCGGTGACCATTGTAATAGTCGAGAAGAGATTCTACTGTACAAGACTGAAGCTTAGACATGTACACTTATGAGCTTTGTATAATAATATTATGACCCTCACATAAATAATTATTATGGTAGTGATGCATCGATCCCTCCCCTAAAACCACAGATAGCCCCTTGAGAAACATGATTTCACAGCTGCAACTTGCTGTAAACATGTTTTTCTTGGGAGATATTGTTCTGTAATATATGGTATTGTCTGCATGTGGCCAGTTGTTGGTTAGACCTGATCAAAGGCTTATCGAGCCACCAACGCACACTCTACTTCGGAGGCTCAACATCCCCCTTGATCTGATGTCATCCATGCACGAACTAGCTCGTGCTGGCATGTATAGCTTCAGTGCAATAGTTCAGGAGTGGGTGTCCATTATCTGTGGGCCAAGTGGCAATGACCTTTGCAGGATGGGGGTGGGTTGGGAGTTAGGGGATCGGGTCTACAAGCCTTGTAGGGTGGCTAAGAATCCCTATCTTGATGGGGATTCTCTTAGCTATTTCCTTGATGAATATGGATTTGGCTCCCTACTAGGATAATTACCGACTACCCTAGCTATTTCCTTGATGGATACAACTATCCTAGCTATTTCCTTTGTGGATACCTGACATTTATGGAAGTCAATATAGCATTGCTAATCAGTTTCTCTCTCACACACACTGTCTCCCTCTCTCTCTCTCTCTCTTTCTCTCTTCCTTTCCCCTCTCCCCTCCCTCTCCTACAGTGCTGTATCCAGCTGGCCATGGGTAAGCTAAAGCCAGACCAGTTGACGGAGAGTGTGTTGTCCCTCGTGTCTGCGCGTCCCCCTCAGCAGCTGACTGACCCCTCCCTCCTGGCCATGCCCGATGACTCCCAGCATAACCGTCCCTCCGCCGAGATCATCAAGATGATGGTGTCTCTCTCCGATAGGGCCACCTATGCCCAGCAGTGCTGCACAACCATCATAGTCTGCTTTAGGCTAGCGGTGGTAAGTTCTCATATTATTTTTGAAGGTGATGCAATATTGAAACAGAGTAGGAAAATGACAAGGGGAAAGTTAGAGGCCAAGTGTACATGTGATATTTTTGTCATAAATTCGCGAAAGTCCCTTTCCCCCTCCCCCACCTTCCCCCAATTGAATCTATGAAGGGAATAATTATTTGCTGGACCCACCCCATTCCCCCAGAAACTCTCACACACACTCACATTCCTATACAAAATTGGCTAACATGACATATTTATAGTCAACATGTCATATGATACACCCACTGATACTTTCAATGTGCGCCTTTGTCTAGAATACCCGTGCACATTTGTCTGTCATGCCTAGCCACATGCCTGTCTATGCAGCTACTCTATCTATATTTAGCCACATTAAGGGCTGGTATTTGCCTGTCTGTCTATAAGTAGCCATATTAATGGCGGACATTAATTTGCCTGTCTGTCATGTCTAGCCACATTAATGGCCGATATTTGCCTGTCTGTCTAGCCACATTAATTCCTCTCCCTCTCCCTCCCCCTCCCCGACGCTAATTATTGATCTGACAGCTATGTGGCCTAATCACTGACACCACAACCTTGCTGCCTACTAGTGTCATGTCTTTTGTTGTTCTCCCGGGACTAGAGATAAGCACAATATGCTGCAGGTTAGTATCAAAATACTAAAAATTGAGAGAAATCGAGAGCATATATAGTAGGTACAAAACAATGAGCATAATTGGCTTGATGTTGGGAATTAGAGCATAGCATAAGCATAATGTGCGTGTCCCTACCCGGGACTCTGCATTGGATAAGGAAAAAAAGGAAGAGATAAAGGATATATAGAGCGTAGGGATCGAGGGATGAAGAGTATACGAAGTACATGTAAGAACCTGTTGACTGATCGGCTTCATGACCGTTTGCTATCAAGCTTCCCCCATACCTACATATACATGTAGACTAGCATCTGGAAGGTAATTAACTGATGGGTCCACCCCCACAGCCCAGAGCCCTGAAAGCACTCACACATGCTCATGCTAGTAACATGACACATTTACGATCAGTACCCACTGGTGCTAGCCACATTAATTAACCCTTGATGGCTGACTGTTAACGTTGCCTAGTATGATCATACATATCTTTATGGTTCTCCAGGGACTGCATTGGATGGGGAGGGATGGAGAGTAGTATAACCATTGACTGCATGGTATGCTGACCGTTTACTATTAAGCTTTCCCCATACCTAGACCCAGAATCTGGAAAACAATTATCTGATAGACCCACCCCGGCCCCATGGGGAGCCCTAGAACTGTCACACATGCTCATACTCGCTCGTGCACAACACCTTGATTAACATGACACAAACAGTCAACATGTCATATGACACGTGTACACCCACTGTACTGATACTCTTTGGACGTGTGTCTCTGTCTAGCCACATTAATGGCCAACGACTGCCCGCTAATTGAGTTCCCTTTGATCTGCCAAGTGGCCTAATTACTATCTCCAGCGCCCACTTCCTGGCTGGGTACCAGCACCATGCCTTTTTTGTAGTTCTCCCGGGATTCTGCATGAATTGGCTGCTAATGTTGGGTATCCAATTTCACCAGGTCACCAGGCTGGGTTTCTGACTTCACTAGGAAAAAATTTTAGAACACACTAAAATTGCATTTTTTTGTGTAGTTGTTGTCTTCTATTACATCAGTCAGACAAGATTTATTTTCATTATAATGAGCTTATTAAGGAAATATCTTGTAGATACACATTCTACAATATCATATCATACAAAATTATTTTCTGATGAATGATGATTGTGTTCTAAAATTAATATATTATTATCAGTGGCTACCACATTTATTCAAATACTAGCGACATGCTAGCATGCATGTGTGGACACACTGACACCAAAGCATTCCTAAGATTCTATCGCCATCCACCGTCAAAGCCGCCCCAGCACTGACACAACTGCTAAAACCATTCACTGTCTCAGTGTGTATACACAATGATAGCCGTGGCTACTATTGATTTCAGCCGTGCTGGAGTGTGGCTACTAATCGAGAGCGGCTTTTATTAATTTTGGAGCGACACCTCTTGGTGATATTGACACGATAGACTCGTTTTTCAGGACTGATCTTCGAATATTCTAGCTATATATATGATCAAGAAAGAAGCAGCGAAACCAAGCTAAGAACGTTTCTGTTTTTTGCCTCGAACTAACAATCATTTGTAGCTTGCGATTGTGCCAACACTTAATTGTGTTTGTGCATGCATGCGGCTACTATTCGAGGGCGGCTACTAATCGGGGTGCGGTATCTATTAGAATAAATACGGTATTATAATAATATGCATATGCTTATAAGAATGGCCCTTGAGTTTGTTGTGAAAAGCTTAATACTGACTACTAGCTAGGTCACGAGTGCATGTGGGGGAGTGGTATTATAGATCAAAGAGCATGTACTCCATAATCATGGTTGTGAGTAGCTATAGCTAGCTGACAACTGCAGATCATTGCATATGCTGTGCATGCATCCTGGCGCCATATGGCTATAGTCACGATTAATTTCAGAAGCGGTGTAAATGTACTAATTAAGGCCTATCATCATTGCATAGCTAGGCTGAGCATACACTGTCTGTCACGTTTCAGAAGTAGTACAAAGAGCTATATATTGTCATTGTATGGGTTATGATGCATGCTGGTTATCATGTTTCAGAAGTAGTGTAAGTGCACCAAGGGATATTATCATTGGGTAGACTGTCCATGCTGGCTCTGAGCTATCATGTTTCAGAAGTAGTGTTCTGTGGAAATTGAGTGCTATCCACATGCAGTGACAATTCTGGAACGTTGGAATGTCAAGTTTATGCAAATGTTTTCCCCTCTGTAGCTGCATGTATATGTGTGTAATAGCTTTGGTTCCTATGGACAGTTCCAATTACTTGCTACTTTGGCATAATTATGTGAGATCATCATGATTATCATACTTTTAAATTTTAATTAAATGTAGCTAACCGCAGTCAGGTTTTAGCCTACCTTAGTCACATTGCTTACTAGTCCATCCTATAATACCGTAAACTCTGGTTATTATGCGCACCTCGCTATTAAGCGCACATTGTTTATTAAGCGCATGCTCTCTTCTCGTTACAAGCTATTGTTTATTAAGCGCATATGCTTAATAGGCGTGGTGTTCTATGAACCTGACCTTGACCGGCTGGAAAGTATGTGGAGTCCAGATATCTTTGGAGAAATGATGACCATATCATGCAAGAAGATCGAGTTTCAGACAAATCGCCAGCACTGGTCGTCTTGAGCGGCAGCTATAAACGCTAAAGCGCTCGATCGATCGAGCCAGCTAGCGCTAGCGCGAGCGGGCCTCGCATCCATCACGTGCCCAAACGTTTGTGGGCGTGGTTATGTGCTATATAAGCGCATATCCTTTATTAAGCGCATACTGTTGTTCCGTTTACCACTATAAGCGCATGCGCTTATTAACCAGAGTATACGGTATTATGTTGTATTTTCCAATTAGTAGCAATAAATCTAGATTAGGATTTCACTGCTATAGTAATATAATTATTATCAGTTGCCACATGTTTTTTATCCTATATTATTATAAGAAATGAAGAAATGGCGACCTTTGCAAAAAAATTCCCCCAAAAATTTGTACAATACAAATACAAATTAAAGGTAGCTGGGCTTGACGATACATTCATCCAGGAAAAATTTCCACATAGTACAGTATAAGACTAATCTCACTGGCCTAACTAGTAGACTCTCTTATCCACCCTTCCCCCCTTCCCAGTAACAGATGCAAGCTAATTAGGTTACTCTACCGTTAATACACTCTCTTTGTGCTTTTGTACTTGCTGCTTTTCCAGGCACTGAAGGTCCCCTATGCCTCTGTCATTGTAAATGACCCCTTTGAAACTCTCACTAAACTGCTGAGCAGTAAGCTGTCAGAGAAGTATCAGCTCGCATCCAAGTTTGTAAATGTTTGCAATTTGGAAGCTTCTGAGGTATTGAGGTCTCTCTCTCTCTCTCTCTCTCTCTCTCTCTCTCTCTCTCTCTCTCTCTCTCTCTCTCTCTCTCTCTCTCTCTCTCTCTCTCTCTCTCTCTCTCTCTCTCTCTCTCTCTCTCTCTCTCTCTCTCTCTCTCTCTCTCTCTCTCTCTCTCTCCCCCTCCCTCCCACCCTCCCCCCCCCCCCAACTCGTTCACTCTCTCCCCCTCTCTCTCAAAGAAGTAACCTATAAGACTATTAACTGTGCAGGTGGGTGGCTTCATTAGCAACAAGGTTGCTGAAGCACTCCGACTACAGCATCTACATTCACCTGGTAAGTGCAGTACAGTTTTAGGTTCATTTATCTGAGCACACAGTCCTTAACTGAGGATCTATTCTTTAAAACTGTAACACACCATTTATACTATTATGATCCTGGTCCAGAAAGAAATACTTCAGTTCATATTTATGTATATCTTTCTCTGTACGCCTTAGATAGTAGAGGTTCTCATTTTGCGTGGGGTGGATGTAGGAGTTCCCATTTAGACACTGAAAAGCTGTTTCTTAATTATTAGTCCTGTGGTTTAGTGACTATCACCCCTCAATGTTTATCAAAAATTAATCTTGTTTGTGTACTTTTTGGCATGTTACTGTTCTTTTAGCTATAATTTTATATTATTATATGAATGATTGTTTTTTTTATTCCAGCTGAAGTGAGGGACTCTCTTGAGGCCCAGGTCTACAACCCGAAGATGACCAGCACTGAGTTTGCTGAGCTGGCCAAGCTGTGTCAGGATCAGAGTGCCCTTGGCTCCAACCTGCTCTCCATGGCAAAGTCACTCTCTGATCAACCCTCCCTGCAGAGTAAGTCGAGTATGCAAACTAAGGTGCTGATATGATCATAATGATTATGAGACAGAGATTTAACCCCTTAATCAGTGATGCCCTGCTATGGGAGAATTAGCTAGATGATACAATATTATTATATGTACTTCTGGGATAAAAAAATATAGATAACTAAAATTCCGTGTTTATTATAAGGCAGAGTTTGAAGATGGAAGGGATGCTATAATCATGACACAATTGAAAATGCAATTCTTGTAAGGTGATTAGTAATTTTTGAGGCTGTCTCAAGTGAAGGGTTTCACTAGCTCCCTTTAAAAGCAGTCTAATAACTGCTATACAGTAACCTTTTATTAGCTATAGACTTATCCTACCCAATTTAATGATTTTTTAAACCATTGATGATTTTGTAAGATTTTCTTGAGCACCACCATATCCATAGAGTCACCAGCTAGCCATTGCATGGACAATTGATCATGTGACCATCTTTTGCCTATAATATATTATTATTTAGACTATACCATTTTTATTGAGAGCCATGTTGACTGGTATAGCTACAACCCAGCATGTTGTGATGATCCATAGCTGAGTAAGCACACTATTGTGTGGGAGTAGCCTGACTCCAGAGATGGTGTTTCTGTTGGGAAGAACATCACCACCATACTATACTAGCCACCCAGCTAGGTACATGTTTCCTTCTCTCCTAATTAATTTATGGCCTTTAATTATCAGTGCTGATCCTGGTACACAATTCCAGGTATTCCTGTAGCTAGTTGAGTAATACTGTAGCCAGTTTGTCTAATACTCTGGCCATGATGCACGATGGCTGCAGTGCTTGTTACAACTGAAACTTTTGGTAGACTCTGGCCACCTGCTGCTTGATAGCTGTAGTATGCATGAACATTAGTACCTATTATGTTGTCAATGTGTAATTGGTGGAGGAGTTTCACTTGAAATGTAGCTTTTAATTTGACTGCATTGAGAACTTTTAGCTAGCTGTATTGATAACTTAGCTTCTGATGTTTATCCAACTTACGACAGCAGTAAGCTATTCCATGGACTTGTGAATTACGTAATTCTCAGCTGGTGTATTGTGGTATATGGTGGCATACATAATTAACCTTCCAGAACATAATTTTGGTCAAAACCACAATCACCAGTCTGAATACCCCTACAGCATGGAAGCCATGCATGTACATATCACCATGCACTTGCATGTTATTGTAGCTAATAAGATATCTACATTAATTATTTATAGTGTGCAAGTGTGGATGAAATTGATGATTCAACATGCTATAAATCAGCTTCTGTGTTATCATAGTGAATGTTACAAAACAGCCAAGTTGTCATGTAGTCAGGGGGTGAAACTGATGGTTCAAAGTGTATCTATAACAGTTATGTTATCATGGCAACATTAATTTTGTAGAAAGTCTGGGTATCTCCATTAATGTGTTCTGTATGTAGTTTTTGTGTAGGGGGATTAATTGAAGAGTGTTCCTCTTTGTCCAGTAATTAATATTCAATTTTTATAATAATGTAGTTGCCTCAGAATCTGCTATGTCATGGTAGAATTTCTTGGAATTGTTGACTGCATGTTTCAAGCCATACTATTTATGTAACTCTAAATCTGTACAGATCGAGTGCCTGACTGAAATTGGCTATAATATTGCACCATAGTAATTATTATGTGCCCTTCATCACTAATGGATGCTTTATAGTAGTCTATGGCTGAAACAATTAAGCTCTTACAGCCTTGTGTCCAAGCTGGTCCAGGAATGTATATACATGTCTTTGATATTATGCAGCTAATTTTAAATGGGAAACCATGTTATTATAGCGGGGAAATTTTGCATGGTCCAACTAACCTTTTACATGTACAGAAGCCCATTCTTTAATTTTTTTTTGGCAGTTTTAAATTTTCACAGATGCGCGTGATCATGCCCATTATACACTGTACAATTGTGCGTATTTAATTTTCTTGGTGAGTCGATTATCCGTGAAAATTGAAAATTTCCACTGTATGGTAGCCACAACACCAGCATGCACACAGCAGCCAGAGTCAGAAACCATGATACTACAGCTCTAATATTATATTATGGCTGGGGGGTTAGAGTGTATTTGGCAGCCATTCCAGTCTCTTCCTAGAGACTTCCAAGAGTGGATTCACTGTTGACAAGGACAATAGAATTGGCTAAATCGTGTACCACTTCACAAAGACATGCACAATAAGCGGCACCATCATACTGGTACCCGGAGGGGGGGGGGGATATTTGATATCAGGAACACACATTGCCAACTCTATTATCTTTGTCAACAGTGAATCCACTCTTGGTTATGAACATAACAATTGTACATATTGACAAAGAGAGTGCACGTGACGGAGCATAATATATACATCCTGATATCTACACATGTGTACAGATGATACCCCCTTTGTGAGAAATCCTTCCTTCCCTAGCTCTGAATACTCTATCCAATGAACTTTATGATATTGAAGTTCTTACTATTTCATGAATGTTTTGCTTGAATCTCATAGTTACTGTATTGGCTAGTGATCTAAGTTCTGTCGTTCCTATCTGGTATAAACAATTGTAGTGTATGGGATGCATATTATTTACGTTGTGCTGGTAGCTAGCAACTGACTGCTGATGATGCTCATCACAATAGTTGATGCGTAATAATATTATCTCACACATTCTCATCTAAATAACTTTTTCCCTAATCGGACTTGAGTATGTACTAATAATACATACTAATAATCATGAACTTGAGACAAAGGTGCGTATTCATCTCGATCAGGTGCAATTATCTCCTTAGCTCAGGCTGCTAGACACCACACTTGGCTTCATGCTATTCACAAACAGGAAGCTAAAACCTTGCCTGGATGAGAGCCAAGTGAAGGATTCCTAGCTAAGCATGCAATAACCAGTAATTGGGAAAGTGTTTACTCTCCTCAATTAATACCGTATTTCTTCTAAAAATTCGGCATGAAAATAATAATATTGCTTTAGCTTCGCCGAATTTTTAGAGGTTAATATTCAACGTTCTGTCTGCGTGCGCATTCCATTCCCGTTTATAGCATATACGCATGACGACCTTTGCCGAAAAATTAGAGACTATATTCAATCATTCGGTAAAGGGTGCCGAATAATTAGAAGGGCCAAATTTTTAGAAGAAATACGGTAGTCTTTATCATGCAGTGCTGATCTGCTGATTCTGTACATGGGAACTTTAGCTCTCGTGTGCAATCCAGTAATGTCTTCTGCACCCGTTCTTATAATGGCTGAATGAATCTTGTAGAAGTCCCTTCATTAATATTATATTATTAATATTATTTCTTTCCCCTATAGCTGGCAAGCTGCCAGACATAGTTACATGACTGGGTAAGAGTCCACTACCTGATGGTTTTCCGTGCTGATCTCAAACTGCTGATCAATGAAACATGTATGTACCTCAGATTGGCTGGCAATCTGGTGCTCCCTTTGTGTGGGAACTTGCTCACTCTTGAAAGGCTGCTTAACTTGTTTATTAGTTGGAGATAGTGAGTGCTGGCCATGGGTAGCCACCTATTCTTATCATGGCTGAATGAATCTTGTAGAAGTCCATTAATTTTATTAGTATAATTAATAGTACTTTCCCAGGACTGTCAAGTGAAAGTGACATAATAATAATAATAATAATAATAATATGACAGGAGAAAAAACATACTACAGTAACTGTGTGAATGTTGAGACTGTCCCAAGCATAAGCCAGTCAGGGGATGGCCTAGCATAGCTAGCTCCTCTTCTCCTCCTACAAGGTTTAATTGTGGGAAAGGAGTATTAGTATAAGGAATCATGCATGGAGGGTATATAGCTGATTTGAAATAACTGCTCATTTCCTTGAATACTTCCCTCGGGTACTTTTAATTTTTAGAGTGTGCTTTATAGGATGCAGGTGCAATTTGAGGGTGGGAAAAAGTAATGGGTGGATTTAATTAATATCGCAACATTAATATCGCAACACTTTCACGCTCCGATGTATAATGTGTTCCTAGCAGTTTTAGCCGCAATGAATACTTGGTTGTGATAAATCGACATCAATAAGCTTTGCTGTACAGTCGAGTGTTAGAAGTGCAATCACAATCAATGAGTGATTTCAACAAAAAGGATGCTGTACTCGACAAGCGATAAAACCATTGAATATTGAACTATGCACCCACCAAAGTAATCGTGCATGTATATCAGGGTTTATTTCAGGATTTTACTTAAGAGGAGGCACACGCATAGCATCAAATTTCAAGAGGGAGGGGAGCGAGAGCAAATATCATATAGGCTGTATACAGAGGAGCCAGCTATCTTGGCTAATTTTGCTGAATCAGATTCCTTTATTATAGATTTTGTATAGATTTCTTTACTGGGCAAAAGATCTCAGTTTATATCTGAGCAAAAATATTCTCTCATCTTCTGTAATTATGCATATTGGAACTAAGCTATGCATACATTAGCAGAAACAAATGGCATATATAACTATAGTTATTTTATTTGATCTTTTATTTAGGAAACTTTGTAGTTAGGTAGTTGTGTGTAGTCCCTTTCCCCTGAGACCCTCATAAGGAGTCTGACAGTGATGTGTAATGTAAACAGTGTCTGTAATGGAAGAGCCTTCTAGACACAAAGTACACCATTGAAATGTCAGAAATAGAATAGCCATATTTCGCACAAAAACTGGGTATTCATTAAGTTTTCAGTATCCTATAGACACAAATTACTCACTAGTACATAACCAACAATAGCCACAAAATCTACTAATTTAATAGTTTTGGACATACGGTACGGCACATAGCTACACACAGCAGAACAAGGGAACTGTTTGAAACTAGAGTATTTACATACTGTATACTGTGTACACAGCACAAGACTCTTCCCTACATGACATCTGTTCAATTATTAATTACCCTCACGTTATCCTCCCATGGCAACATGCTACTGAGTCTCCTTTTGTACCCACTACTACCACACTGTTTGTAAGTTGGGTTTGCGGACAACCCTCAGCTGTGCATGAATAGTGAAACCAGCCAAGTACATATACACTCTACCGGAATATTAGTGTAGTGTTACAAGGGGAGATATGGTCTACTCTAGCAAACCTAAAATGGAACTGTTTGTCCGAAATTCCATGGAGTATCAAATTCACATGAAAACCACGTTATATGATTAGGTGCGCACTCCCCCTATTGTCGTTACATTATAGTGCAATGTATATATGATTATGTAATGAATTGTGTAGTATGTGACATACCACGGGAAGGGAACAGTTACAGAAGCCAAACATGTCGTGTGATATCGAATCCATTATTACAAAATTAATATTCCTGAATTTTCATTAGCTCAGAGCAAGGTTACTGCATGAGTTGTAGTTTCTCACGAGATGTTTTTAATCACAGATAGCTATATGATATTGCTAAAAGCTCAACAAAAGTGGTCAAAGTACTTTTTTAGACTGCAATGAAATCAATAAGGTGGCCGCCACATTACCTATAGCTAGCTGTAGGTTTTAGGTACTCGAGCCCCATTTCATAAATCTCGAAAATTTTGTGTCATGGAGAATGATAACTAACAGCTATGTTGTTGTGTTGTCAGAGGGTGAAACTGCATGATGGTTCAAAGCGTACACGTATAACAGCTATGTTGTCATGGCAACATTAATTTTGTAGAAAGTCTTAATGCATTGTGTATGTAGTTTTGTGTAGGGGGATTAATTGAAGAGTGGTCCTCTCTGTCCAGTAATTAATATTCAGTTTTTATCTCAAAATCTGCTATGTCAGGGTAAGAGTTTCTTGGAATTGTTGATTGTTTCAAGCCATACTACTTACCTCTATACAGAGCACCTGACTGAAATTAGCTATAATATTGTACCATAGTAGTATGTGCCCTTGATCACTAATAAGATTGTGTGCTTTTATTAGTAGTCATTTACTTTATGGCTGAAGCAAGGTAGAGAGTGCTCTATAGCCTTGTATCCAAGCTGGAATGTAGATATCTTTAAATTGATATTATGCAGCTAATTTAAAATGGGA
Source organism: Cliona cf. orientalis (assembly GCA_963930775.1). Lineage (NCBI taxonomy): Eukaryota > Metazoa > Porifera > Demospongiae > Clionaida > Clionaidae > Cliona > Cliona cf. orientalis. The sequence goes on from OZ005697.1 coordinate 2,848,512, forward strand.
AACCATAATATTATTATAACGGGGAAATTTTGCACAGTCCAACTAACCTTTTACATGTACAGAAGCCCAGTCTTTAAATTTTTAAATTTTCATAGATGCGCGTGATCATGCCCATTATACACTGTACAACTGTGCTTATTTAACTTTCTTGGTGAGTCGATTATCCGTGAAAATTGAAAGTTTTCCACTTATGGTAGCCACAACACCAGCGTGCACACAGCAACTAGAGTCAGAAGCCATGACACTACTGCTCTAATATTATATTATGGCTGGGGGGTTAGAGTGTATATTGGCAGCCACTCCAGTGTTGCCTGGTATGGCTACCAGTAATAACAATATTATTACTTATAGAAGCTAGCTTTCATTCACACGTGAAATCGTGTTGTTGAAGGGGGATCAGCTGATCAGCTGATTATAGTGCATGCCATGGTAACCAACTCCGGTCATGGAACTATGAGAAATATGAAGCCGTAGCTTGCATGAGCCTAGCAGTTTGCTTGGATATTAGCTACTATGGAGTGTGACTTGGTTTTATTTTCACTGGTTTGATAATGTTTCCCATTTGGAACCTGTGTATAATATTATAGTTTTTTAATAAATTTTTAGTGAACTTCTAGCTTGATTAGGTGTGTCATATTAATAGCCATGATACTAGATTAGGTTACACCAATCTGGCAATATACAGATAGCTAGTGCAGACGGTTAGTCTGCATGCCATGGTCTTACTCCAGTGCTCTATGGTACTTTGCCATGCATGGGGACAGTTGTTCTCGCCATGCATTGAAAGGTTGCCTAATTGTTTGTCCATGTCACCTGCTCTTATCATCTTTCAATCTTAAATCGCTGAGCCTTTGAAATGAGTTCCCCCTCCCCAACACGATGAGCAGAGTGCCATCTCCTGTGAAAACATCAAAATTAATGTATACTTAGCTACAACACTAGTACTACTATTACTAATTTCATTATCGAGTCTAGTTCTCCCCTCCGCACCCCCTCCCCTCCAATACAACAAGCAGAGTACCATGTCCTATGAAAACATCAGGTATAACACTACTGTTACTAGTTTCACTATCGAGTCTAGCCTTCTTTTGTGTATAAGAAAGCTACTGCAACACTTCCACTCTCCAATGTATAATGCATTCCTAGCAGTTTTAGCCTCAATTAATGCTTGGTTGTGATAAATAGACATCAATAAGCTTTGCTATATAATAAAGGGCTGGGATAGTTCAATGAATATGATATTTGCTTTTCGTCTGTACCACAGCTAGAATTTCTGTAGCTACCTATAAGCTTTAACTATCATGCTTTCCATATTCTTATAATATATATTATTATTATGCTGCAAAATTGTACATTCAGCAATTTTGTTGTTCATAGTAGCTATTATAAGGTTGCTAGCATGTGTAGATATTCTGTAGTTTGGTTTATGTGGGAGGATAGGAGAGTGATTCAGTTGTCTCTGTACATGCATTTGTCCATTAATTATTGTTCATTTGGCAGTAATATCTGAATCTGCTAGATAATTGGAAATATGGGTGCTTCTTGGAATTGTTGATGTTGTTGATAAAGGTGTACTAGCTAGCTGAATTGTTATCCAGCTTTATGTGAACTTATGTAACTGATCTATAAGCAGTATGTGACTTCAATTATCGTTCCACTATAAAGCCTACCTACAATAATATTACTGTAATAAATAAAAGTTTTGCACTTGAACATTGGATTCATAATATTAGTTATGACGTTTGCTAATGAATCTAAGACTCACAAATAGCATTTACTTTTGGCCTGTCGATTGATATGTGCTATTATTTGAAGAAATATATATGGCTGAAAAGGTAAAGAAATGCTGTTACTAAGCTGGAAATGTGTGTTTCTTTGCATCCATACACAACTTTATTCCTTTTAATTTTTGTTTGACTCGGAATCAGCTGGTTAGCATGTGTAGCTGTTCCAGTCATGAACAGTGAGAACTGTGAAGCCCTAGCTTGAGTAAGTCTTGTGTACGGGGATTGCATTGAGTGCAAGTCCATGGACTGGACTACAGTTAATCCAGTGCTCTGTGTGGACCAGGTGCTTTGGGGTAATTCCTTTCGCCATTGAAAGGTTGCCTGTTTGTCCATGACAGCTAGATCATCATGCATGCAGCCACCTGTTCTTATCGTGCCCATCTTGTAGCAGCTCTTTCAATCTTGAACCACTCTAGGCCTTCTAATTCCCCTATAGCTATCTGGTAAGCCATAGCTAGCTGATGTGATTTGATAATGCACAGGTCACCCCAAATGTCACGTATGGTACATATTGACGAAGGGAGGGAGTGGCAACCTGTGAATGATCGAGTTAGAGGAAGCTAATTATAATGTTACAATGCATTGTGACGAGAACATTGATTTAGAATGAATGTGTAATGCCACATGTATGCAGTTTTAAGAGAGCTTGTAGTGGCTGTAAAGGCCAATGAAATGACTAGAGCATGTGGAGGCATTCAAGCCAAGGCAAGGCATGTGCAGACATTCTATTCAAGCTCATGTAGTAGTGCATTTCGGGTGTTACTATACTATTCATAGATCTCTAGCTTCTATCTATGCAAGATACAGTAGCACATCTAGAGCTCCAAGTTTAAATGTATGAATATATATCCAATTTGGTGAATGGTCTCTTGCTTTTGATCCCTCAGGGAGAGCTCCTTTCACTCGTAACATAGCTACAGCTACCTAGCACGTGTATCGATTACATCATCGTTTGTGCGGTGCCACGTCCCTGGACTGGGGTGCTATCATGAAATATAGCCATTCTGAGGGCCTTCTCTGACTTTCCACAAAAATTAGCTCCTCCAAGAATATGGTATTATGGAGTATAATCATGCTAAGAAGTAAGCTAAACAGGAAGAGGTAGTAGCTAATTATGGGGCAACAAACAGCGAGAGGAATTAATATATAAGGAATAATTGTAGTATGAGTAATTACTTATAATTATACTAATCATGAACTTGAGACAAAGGTGGTATTCATTTCAATCAGGTGATTATTCCTTTGCTCAGGCTGTTTGACACCATACTTGGCTTCATATTAATTCACAAACAGGAAGCTTACTGGGATGAGAGCCAAGTGAAGAATGCCCAGCTAAGCAATAACCTGTGACTGGCGAAGTGACTGTTTTCCTTAATAGTCTTTAAATTATCAGTGCGATCTGCTGATCCTATACATGGGAGCTTATAGTTGTCATGTGCACTAACCAGCAAGCTGGTGTTCCGGTAATGTCTTTCTTTTGAAAGGCTTGATAATTGGAGCCAGTGAACAGTGGGTATATAGCCACCTGTTCTTATCATGGTTGAATGAATCTTGTAGAAGTCCCGTCATTTCTTTCCCATGGTAGGCTGCCAAATAAAAGTGACATCATACATATATAACATGACTGGGCAAGAGTCTGCAACTTGATAATTAACTTTAGTCCGTGCTGATCTCATACTGCTGATGGAATATGTACCTCAGATTGCGTGGACTAATCTGGTGCTCCTTTGTGTGGGAATTAATCCGCTCGCTCTTGAAAGGCTACTTGTTTATTGTGAATGCTGGCTATGGGTAGCCACCTGCTCTTATCATGGCTGAGTCAATCTTGTAGAAGTCCATTCATTAGAATAGTGCTTTCCCAGGGTTACCAAATATGCGAACAAACACACTAGTTACTGTGTGAATGTTAAAGACTACGTACCCCAATCTTAGGCCGGTCAGGGGATAATCCAGCAAGCTGCTGTAGCTACTCTTCTGGTCACGAAAAAGTAGTGTTACTACTTGCACTACAAGCAGTGCATGGGAGGAAGTTTTAGACCGTATAATTATTTCCTTGAATACTTCCCACGAATACTATTAATTTTATAGTGTTCCAGGATGTAGGTGCAATTTGAGGGTGGGAACTTAACAATATTCCACACCAATTTAACAAGGGTCGTTGCATAGCAACACGCTACTTAAGTAATTAGATATTGAGCCACGCCTACCAAATAGTCACGCAGGAATTATTCCAGGGTGGGGTTTAATTTGTTCTACTTGAGCTGTGTGGAAGCAATTATATTTATATTCAAGGGCAGGGAGAATTCAAGGAAATGTGATATTTAATTATCGTCTGACAGAGCTAGAATTTAAACATAAATGGAGCTAGCTATGATTATGCCTTCCCATGCAATATTATTATTATTATGCTTCAAATAATAATTGCTTCAATTCTACATTCAGCAATTTTCACTGTCAATATGGAACCACGGTTTTGTGGTGTTGCCTTAATAGGTTCTGCATGGTCTGGGGCAGCTAAAGAGTTAACAGAGGAGCCAGCTGTCTTAGCTGATTGTTATTGAACTGCATGCACGCATTACATGTATTGATCTTTATTGGGGGGAAAGTCTCTTAATTTGGTAAGCTTAATTACGTATATCCTCACTGGCACAAAGCAGTTACGTACCTTAAATTTTCGAATCCAAAAGTTACATGGATAGAAATTTTGTCGTCTATATGATTTTCAATAGTGCTGTATAATTATAGTAATGAACTTAACGTTTTATGGGAGTTAAATTCCATGTAAATTTAACTAGGTATACTATACACACAACTAGGAGAATAAGGGAACAATAATATTTACGGTAGAGTATTTATATGTACATGTACCGTAGATCGGGATGTTTTCGCCGATAAAATTGTAAATTTTCGTGTAGTCTAATTTTCGTCACATACACGAACGTACGTAATACATCATTGTATAACTAATGTGCACAAATATTTTGTGTATTTAATTTTCATCAGGAAAGATCATTGACGATGAAAATTTCCTGATCTATGATAGATACTATACATAGTATAAAATTTTTCCCTGACTTTCAATAATAATAATATTACCCATCCTCCCAACATGCTATGTATGTAGGCACCACTGAGTCTCCTTTCGTAACCACTAATTAATACCACACAGCTGGGCAGCTGGGTTTGCAGACAACCCATCAGCTGTAGCTACATGTGGACAGTGAAAACAACCAAATACATGTACCCTACGGTAATTAGTGTAGTGTTTCAAGGGGAGATGTGGTCCACTCCAACGAGCCTAAAATGGAGCTGTTTGTCTGAAATTCTATAGATATCCAATTTACACGAAACCCACGTTATAGAATTAGCTGCACACTCCCCCTATTGTGGTGTAGCTATAGTATGATTATGCAATGAATGATGTAGTGCGAGTGTGGCATGGGATGACACCAAAGGCAGGGAGCTCTCACTAAAATCTAAATGCTTAATGTGATTGAAATTTTTTAGCTCAAGAGTAAGGCTATAGCTACAAACTCAATTATAGACAAGATTATTCAATTATCAACGTAGGGGATATTGCTAAAAGCTTAATAGAAAGTGATTAAAATTAATTCTTTTCAGATTGGCTAAAATTTAATAATTATATTATTATAATTAATAATCACTCAATAAAGCCATCGATCACCACCATATTTGTATTACAGCTAGCCAAGTTTCTAAGTATTGCAGATATTATAATAATGTTATTATAATATGAAACTTGTACATCGTGGAGCACAAAAGCCAGCATTACATCGGTTCTAAGTTGAAGCAGACGCTAAACATGACTACAGCTGTTTCTTGGAATTGCTGATTTGGCAATTAATCACTCGACCGATGCAACTAACAATGCAGCAAGACCTGCCCATTGATTGTTTGCTTTAAGTTAGCTACATGCACAGATTTGGCAAGCAATACTAGCACACTACAGCTATCTCAGCTGCTGTTTACATTCAAAGGCCTATAGCTACCCTACCAGGCATAATCACATGGAATTTTATAGCCTCAGGGATACACATGTAGGTGAATATATACATATATACCTCTTTTATTGCAATCTGATTGGTTAGAATGTTATATAGCCGTGTGCATATGGATGAGCATAATTATTATAGTACAAGTAGAGCAGTTGGGGACAGGAACCATCGATCCATTTATCGATGGTTCCTGTCCCCAACTGCTCTAAACATTAATTTATGTACATTCTATGATTATAGTAGTTGCCGTGGTAAAGGTGTACTAGTAGTGTAACGGAATATTCTATACCTTGCAATGTTTCACACTGCAAGGTAGTGATATCTGAAGACTGTTAACTGACTTGTAAACATTCACTAACTGTGTTTGTTTCTTCACCCAAGTACCGTTTATTCTTAGACTAATTTTGCTGACTTACAAATTCATTTTGCAAATAGCACTAGTTTACTGATGTTTCCTGCTTTACATCTGCTCACTATAAGGAAGTTACATTACAGGTGCATGTTACAGACCATGCAGGTACCAAAGCATTTACTTCGAGATCTACGTAGACTTTACAAAACTATACCTACATGTGCAATTCTTGAGGGGAGATTTTACTGCTCTATAATATGTACATAGCAGATACAATGTATAGTCAACACCACGTCTTCTAGCTGGAAATATTAAATTTTGTTTCATAAATTTAGACACCTCCAAAATACTACCAAAATGAATATAATTATACTTATCTCCCATCTACAGACTTGACAATTCAAGTGGAATTTCTTGTACGAGCTCATGACTGCTACACGCTTGGCTGCAGTGTTGGAGGCATAGCTGACTTGCTGGTCACAGCACAGAGCACTACCACCAAGCTCGTGGCTGGAAAACACTTCAAGCTGATGGTAGGTATAATAGGTATTATTTCTTCTGATTAATGGTTACCCTTCATTCCGAACATCCTATGGGGATAGCTTCAAGTATCTTGATTAAAGGAGGTGTCCTCATTTCAGGGGTTGTTTTGCACACGTGTTAGTGTAGCTGGGACCATGCATTCATGGTGTCCTTGTTAAGGGAGATATCCTCATTTCCTTATAGAGGGTTCCAAGATGTGCAGGTGTTTAGCTGAGTGTGGAATGTGTGGAATTTCATATATGTCTTAAAGAGAAAGAGAGAGAGTGTGTGTGTGTGTGTGTGTGTGTGTGTGTGTGTGTGTGTGTGTGTGTGTGTGTGAGTGAGAGAGAGAGAGAGAAAAGGAAGGAGGGAGGAAGAGAGAGTGGGTGAGGCTGTTCATACCAAAGTTCATATATAGCATCATACTGCCTCATAATTTTACTCTCAGCACATACATGTACATGTACATCTAGCTGATATTTGTGTTACCCTGTATGGCATTTCAACTCCCTCACTGTTCAATGACAAAATGCTTTGTTTCTTTAGGTGAGGCTTCTGATTGGAATTGGTCGATTCAAGGAAATGTCATACATAATCGGTCTACTCATGCAACATGATGAATTTGAAAGCCTGCTCTCATACAAGGGATCTGAAAAGGTATGAAATTACTCAATAATTATTAGGCACTTGCCAACCTCTTGGCATCATATGCTTCTGTGTCCATATTCAGTAGCTGGTCTAGCTACGTGTTTTGCCTATAGTCATGACAATTAAGCTTTGGCTGGTGGTACATGTACAGCCTATATAGTAACTACGATACCTCTAGCTGTTCTGTGATTGTAGAATGAGATAACGGGAGATGTAATAAGTTCATTGCCAAGTATTGTTGAGAGTGTCTAGCATGAGTATAATATAGCACGCAATGATACAGATCATATGATTTTGCATTTGAAATTGCTAATTTTCCCATTCCCATATTTGACTTGTAAATGAGTAATTTGGCCATAATATTATGTGACAGTGTAATCACACATGTAATTGAATTATAAAGTTGCCAGGATAGTACAATGTATTGTGTTATCATCTAAGATTAATGAGACATGACCACATCATCTTATGGGGTGATAAATTTGCGGTTTAAGTTCAAATCAAGGGTACAATGATTGATATTCAGATAATGGAGGGTAATGGAGCCTGTAGCTTGCTCAATTCTCTTCTAGGCACATTTTCACTGACCTTTGAACCCAGTGCTACCTTGGTGCTACATGTACTTTGGAGCATAGAGCTTCCTTGTGGTAGCTAGATTTCAACCTCAATGGGATCCACTGATAACAAAAAAATACCACAATTATTTGCTTTACCTCCAAGTATGGACATGTGTCACTATTTGTAGTATTTTGGATACGTGAATCAGCAGTGTTTGATAACCACAGTACCGTACTCGCTCTAATTATCCGAACGGCCAAAAATAATTATTAATATCGCCATTTGGTGTTAAATAGAAAGTAAATAAATTCGGGCAATGGTTTGTTCGAGTGTAAATAGAACAGATCCGGTGCAAATGGAGAAAGCACTATTATAGCGACGAAGAAACAGCAGTCGATGTCCAACTATAGGTTTATCGTTATCAGCTCTAGAGTTCTCAGTATCGCTGTGGTCTCAGGAGCGATCACAAAATGATCGCCGTCTGTGTCTGTGTTACCTTTCTGCTCTTATATGCTGTCCAAGATGTGGTAGCCACAGTGGCACACTCTTCGATGAACGTGGAAGAGTTCAACGGTCTCAAGCTCCTGCCATGCCGTACTGTGTGGCGCCGTTCAGTTGATTTAGAGCGGATGAGAAAACTTGAAATTCAAGATGTTCGACGAATTAAGAAGGAAATAAATTACTTAAACTTGCCGTTCGGGCTATTAGAATGTTCGAATAATTAGAGCAAGTACGGTAGTCTACAAGGGCACATGCATGTACATTATGAAGCTTTGCACATTAGTCTACCACTTTTCTCTGTATCATATGAAGTTCTGTATTATAAACCACCTCCCCCCTCCCTCCCCCCCCCCCTCTCTCTCTCCCTCCGTCTCTCCCTCGATCTCTTTCTCTCCCTTCCTTCTCCCCCCTCCCTCTCTTGCGTCCCTACAGAAGGAGCAGCTGCGTATCGCCATCATGGACTACCTCAACCACCACAGCAGAGAGAAGGAGAAGCTGGAGCGACTGCAACTGGTTGCCCTCAAGTTTAAGATGTTCAGGGAGCTGGCCAAAGTCAAGGAGAAACAAGCATTGAAGGATCTAAAGAAGATAAAGCCTAAAAGTTTAGGTGAGGATATAATATTTTCTGTTGCTTCCATAGCTTGTACATATTTACAGGGTTTCGTCCAGTTTGAAGGGAGGGGGGAGGGGGAACAGGGAAATCTCCCCTCCCCTCCCAGCATTTTAATTTTCAGAGAATCACCCAATACACAAAATCAATAGCTACGCGATATATAACGTACTGGTCCTGCCTGAGGCTTAAGACTCTCCCAAAATACGACATTGTTACAGTGCCCCTCTCAAGTATATGCCATTTATCCACGACCATTCATTTGTCCCCCCCCCCCCCCCCCCCCCCCCAGTAAATATATAGCTGAAGCCCTGATTTGTTGCTTAGTACTGCATATTATAATCATTTTTTTCATCTCAGCCCCAAACAACCCAGAAACAGTGAAGAATTTGAAGAATGTCTTTGAAGGATTTAAAGCAGCAGCCAAGTTCTATTCACAGGTGCATAGTTATAATAAAATAAAATTTAATACATCCAGTTCTTAGAAATAGACTAGCTGACCAACCAGTGTATGTAAAATTATTGCTTTGAGCATTAGAATTTTATTGTGCATTTTTATCCCTCCCTGTAGGAGGACTGTCTAGCCAGTGCTGAGCAGTGCTACTCAATGGCCAGGCTCGTGGCCCTGCAGCTGTCGGTGCTACAGCAGAGCAAGCAGGTCATCAACTTGGAAGCCAAGGGAGTCCGTACTCAGATGGAAGAGCTGCCCTTCACTGAGGTGAGGAGCTCAAATAGTTGTAGCTAGATTGACAACAACTGTAATCTCTCTCCCTCCCTCCCCCCCCCCCCCCTCTCTCTCTCTCTCTCTCTCTCTCTCTCTCTCTCTCTCTCTCTCTCTCTCTCTCTCTCTGAACTGTACAATATTATGATATCTAAGTATTGAAACAACTTGAAAACTCTCAGTTATGTATTCATTTCTCTCTGCCTCTGACAGTGTACTGTAGCTTCATTAAACCCCCCCCCCCCTTGCCAAACACATGCAGGCTCTCATTGTTTCTGATGCCTACAAGCAGACCATGTGGATTGACTGGATCTCCCCTCTCTATAAGAAGGTCATCATCCGTGGAGACTTCCAGTACCTGGGCCAGTACAAATCTGCATTTCCACTCACACCATCACTCTTCCAGGAACTGGCAAGCAAGTACGTCTGTAAAACAAATTGTAGGATAACCTCCAAATTATGTGTAGACAGGTTGCAGCACATAGTACTCTATGTAGGAAGTGCCCAAGGTAGATAGGGTATATTTCATAGTATTCCAGGTGTAGGAGGTTGCCCAAAATTTAATTAAGGGTGGACTGATTGTAGCTCATAGCAGTCCAGGATACTAGGAAGTTGAATGAATGTCCCACAAAACCATACATGGCTACTAATGCACCTAAAAAAATGCATTCTTATTAGGGGATATAACCACCTATTTTTGTGGACTAAGCTGTACTGCATATAATATAGTACAGGCTGGCAAGCATGTATGGCTATGGTTAGAGGGGAAGAAATATGAGCCATCAGTATTTATATTCTGAAGCCATATCACTTGCAAGCTAGTGCACTCACAGTATGCCATATGCCACATGCATGCATGCATGCATGTGGGAGTTAAAGAAAGGAGTTTAACTGGGTAATTTTGTTAACATGTTGCTCAGGGTTAGTACATGTGTTGGGTGGCTGAGTATCTTACCTCCCTACATTTATTTGTGTTTTATAGCTAAATTTTTATTTTATTTCTTGTGGATTAGTTAGCCTCGTTCCCAGGCTCTCCCCCTCCTCTTTATTTTATACGTGCGATTTTATTTACGCAAAATTATTTCTTTGCACAATATATATTCTTTTTCACATAAATAGAGTCACGCGTATAAAATAAGGAGGAGGGAGAGAGCCTGGGAACAAGGCTATGGATTAGTGTCATTCTTAGCTATTGTTATAGTAGTCTGAGTGACTGTAATAAAATTCCCCTGCCTATTTATGATAATGTTATGGGAGCACTAATGCGTTAACTAGCATGTGTGTGCAGTTGTGTCTTGTTATAAAGTAGATCATTAGGAGACATTTGTTTGTACCGAAGCCATTATCATTCTTGGCATGCCACATGCGTGTGCAAGATAAAAGAAGTGGGATACATGTTGTAGTACATTGTGGCCGTGTACCCTCTCGCCCTGCTTTATTTGATGTGTTTATACTGTGCTTTGCTGGTCAGTCATCCAGGGGAAGGGATAAAAGGCATTGGGATGACGAAGTGCTTAATTCAATTAGAGTACATGTCACAAAGGCTTTCAGCTTATCTAGTGAAATAACCAGGTGGCCTTTCCCTACGCCCTCTAGACCACTGAGCATAGTAATAATATTATTATCTTCCCCTATTGGCTATGTTGTGGTCATGACCTCGTACACTTGAGTGTGCACTATAATAGCTACACACGTGCATGTACCCCTCAAGCCTGATACATGTACATAATACCACCCCCACTGGCAGCATACATCGTTTACTAGCAATATGTAGTGTGACCATACACGTGATCTTGTGCTTTGCCCACTAGGTACACTCATGATCGTGAGAGATCTCCAGAAGCAGCCGGTAACATGAAGAAGGTGCTGACTCATCTCAAGAATCTGCCTCTCAAGAAGAGCATCGCCCAGCAGCTAGGTATGAACGATTTGCTTCAGTCACTGTCTGCTACCCACAGTGAAGGCTTCCTAAATGACATTGCTAGGTTGTGATTTGTATCGTAAAACACGAACCAAACATTGCTTTGTTCAATGTACAGGTATGCTTTATTAGAAATTTGTGGATAAATTGAATTTTACAATAATAATTATTAATTTTAATGAGTTTGGTGTTGCATAATAATTCCACAAAATAAAAATTAATGATGGTGAGTACTTGTGATTGCATGAGGTGCAGAGTGAGTACTGTGCCGTCTGTATTATGATAATGTTGTGTATTTAAATCCTAAATGGTAAATTTCCAGAATGTTTGTCTGCTAACATTCTCCCCAAAGCGAACTTTAACAGTAATGTAATAATTCTTGATCTCACAGCTGCAGCAGTCGTGTCTGAATAATCGATTACTTGTAGGTATTCGTACGATATCAAGTCTCTTTATTAGCAGGTCGACTGCTACACCAGAAGTAGAGTTTTGAATTTCAATTTGAGCACCCAATTGCATTAGACAGCTACACTTTGGACATTCCATTAGTCGGCCACTATAAATAGTGGCAGTGGTTTCCGTCGGAATGTGGTGACTGTTGTTTGAGCTCATCCGTTGCGACAGCCGAATACTCCAGACCACACCCACTCCACGGGAGGTAGGGACCTTTGTTGTGGCACTATCATCATCCAGGGTGAAGTATACTGGACACTGTTGAATGCCCAAGAAGGCGTGGGTTTGCTTCTTCCGTGAAGATTGAGCTTCCTTGCGGGGTGACTGTACATGTTTAACCTACAGTACAATGGAAATTGTTGGACACCATAACCCACAATACTTGCCGGGAGGGGGGGGGGCAGTATGCAAGGTTATAAAGGACTTCTTGCTCATTAAATTAAATTTTGGTTATGTGCATGCACCTAGCCTATAGAAGTAATTAACAGTCACTGTTCTATCTCTATAATATTATTATTAATGCATGATCCCTATTTGCACGCATTCTACAGACATACCTCATAGGTATTCAGAGTCTGTCCTAAACATTGAGCAGTGCTTGCACTAAAATCTCTCTCTTGGCACTTTTTGGCTTCACAAAAACCCATACTGACATCAGCCATGGCATAGGGACCTGATGCACCCTGTGATTAGTGCATGTGTGTGTGAGAGAGTGTAAGCTTACGTTGTGTGCATGTGTACTACAATGTGTAAGACATACCAGTGGTGTTTCTTGTTGAGGGGTTATGATACTGGAACTTGTATTTGAAGTGCATGTGGTACGCCGATCTAGAGCCTGGCACGTGCATAAAATTAATATTGTCAATAATATAATATATACATGCATGCAAATAGCTATAATCAAGAGTATATTATAATACTGCCCCCCCTCCCTCTCTATTATAATACTCTTGCTATAATAGATGCACAATGTCATAATTTAACTATGGCCCCATAATAGTATAAGATGTCTAGTTGGACTGGCCAGTGCTTGCAATTGTACAATCATGCAGTCACTGCAGCACAGCTTACCATGACATTGTGCAGATTGCTCACTTTGTTTTCTATTTGGTTCAGCTGTTCTTCCAATGACATTAGCCTGGTCTCAATTCTCGCCAACACAGCATCAATTGAGAGGGAAGTTTGACTAGTACTGTCTGCAGCGACATTCTGTTGCAGAGCTTGACTTCGGGCCTGTGCAACAAGGTACAAGTACATACACAGAATTTTTGCAACAATTATCGTAGTTATTCTGCCACACTAGCTATAGTTAGTATCAAGAGTAAATAATATTATTTACTCTAAAGCTTGTTAATATACAATAGCCGATAGTTAATGCATGCATAATAATGCAAACAAACCATTAGTAATTCATTTATAATTACCGGCGACACTTACTGGCCATGGATATCGGTAGCACGGACGCAAAAGTGCACTAGGGTCGGGAGGCTGCGTATCTTGCACTGGTTGTGCATAAAAGCTTTGTTCACATTCTTTATCAGCCTCCTCCGAGTATGAGTCACCCTGCATGCATAATTTACATAATAGAATCGCGGCTGCAACGTACGCCTCACTAGCTATCACATGCACGTACCACCATAGAGTCGAATGGCATCAGTGGTCCAGAATTCAACACGCCATTGCAGTTGGTGTCTCTATAGTAATATAATTGCAACGATACAGTTTTCACATACTGGCATACGTACGTATGCTGTAGCTACACAAAAAAAATTTTTCATCCTAGTCTACATGTACGTAGCCTCTTACGTTGCCATGCTGCGGTGAAGTTCAATATTAATAGTTTACGACCTCCAAATGATTCACTTTCAGCACAGAAGGTTAATTTTGTTTAACTAAAGCAATCCTCTCTCGATCAGTACTAAAGTAATGAGCATGACGCCACGCCTACAACAATAATAATTATGTGAAGTGCTACGTAGTGGTGTGGTGACACCCCCACACCACTCCGTCCCCACACAGGATCTCTGCTCAATACAGGTAAAGGATCATCAAGTTAAAAGAGCTCTAATGTACTTGAGGGGAATTATGACATTGTGCTCTCTACTGCAGAGTACTTTTTTAATAGTTTGTCACTCTGGACTTCCTTCACCAACTTCAAAGTTCTACTACCTGATCTAGCATTCAGCATCTTGTATACTGGCCCAGAGTCTGCATGGGTGCCATACTGGAGTCTTCCTGTTGTTCGTAGCAACTAGTACGTGCGTAGGCTACTTCTATTCATCCATAGGAGGTGGTGTGCTGTTGCTAGCCAGCCAATTAGACCTCTATCTCTCGTCACTACAATAGTAGAACCTAGTCCTCAAGCCTAGGTGGAGCCAGGAATCTTGTATCCAGCTGTCAGGCTGATGTCAAGAGAAGAGGTGCCAGTAGCGCAACGAATATTGACGACCATTTCCCAATATCAGCTTTCGCCGCATGCATGCATGCATATCAGTGTCATGTGCACCTCACATAATCATAGAATCATAATAATAATAATATTATTAATATTGTTATTATATAGATTCCAGGATCAACATAAAATAATATAAGCCAGGCACAGACTATAATATCAGTTGCCACGGTATTGGTCAATTTCATTCAGAGCTAGCTACAAAATTAATATTAAGGTAGCATTAAATTGCGTGGGCGTGAGGTGGGGGATATGACACCTAAACCACATCAAAGTCATTAGTGAGGTGCATGTTGTGTAACCACGCCCTTTTAATTACACAGGTCTCAGGGGTGTGGCTGCTAGAGCCGGAAGTGTTCATTTAATATCCTCCATGGACCGGAAGCCGAGCCGGAAGGGAGGGGCCAGGCCACGCCCAAAACAGCCCCACCCTGTTCCCCAAGGACCACCATTCTCAATCAAGTGCCTACTAACCACCGGATGTCCACCGGAAGCCCACAATCAATCCCAATTAAAACGCACAGCTTCCTCAAGGCCAAAACACACACAAACACTTGGAGGCCGTTCTGCCACACCGCCCACGCAAGAGCTCACCTCATTTCCTGTGTGGGCGGAGTAACAACACGTCATCGCAACCACATCCGCTTCAAACCATCGTCAGCTTCCGTCCAGCCGTACGGGCCCCTCGATCGCACCGCCGTACAGTGCCTCATTAACAGACATGGCCTCACCTTTGACCTCCTGCCACGCCCCCAAAGCCTCCTCGCGGGGTTCAAAGGTCACCACCGCTTCCGGGACACGCCCACCTATCGCCGAGGCCAAGTCCCAGGCGCCGATGTCCAAGCACTGGCCCGTGAAGCCACGCCCAATCGGAAGCAATAAAACCTGCATTAACGCACACGCACACACTCCACACAGTGCCAGGAACACGCCCACATGCTTAATTAGGCCTAATAAGCTTTTTTTTTTTTTTTTTTTTTTTTGTCGTTGCGGTTAATAGTTAAGAAAGAATGCTTTGATCTTGCTTTGATGTGGGCAATTACCGGCCTTTTCTTCAGGGGCCACTTCCGGTCGCTAATTACACGCGCATAATCATCCCTGGCCGATTCTGGACACGCCCACCTTCGACCAAATTCTCAGTGCACTTAAGGACTGTCTGGAATTGAAGAAGCTACAATTTTCAGTCACATTCAAGGACTCTTTTTAAACACCTAGTAAAAGTATCAGAGGCTGATCAGGGTACCATATGAAAGATCAATCCAAGCACCTTCCGAATATTTAATTATTAACCGCAACCAATTAACTAATTAGGCGTGGCAGCGCCATTCAGCCACGCCCTCTAAAACGCTAAATCGAGCTATCCGGAATTTAAGCGGCCACTTCTACCGAACCTTAGCTACACGAACGGAGGCTTACTAAGATGATCTAACATATCATCGGACGGATTGTCGAAAAACCCATCTGCTACAATTTTAGTCGCAAAAAACTAGATTTTGGGGGGTCCACGGCTCGATGTTTCGCATGTAGCTCCGAACTGAAAGCAGCCGTCGACAATCCGTCCGATAGATCGTCAACATCGTTCGTAAGCTTTGGTTTTCGATCGTTAGTACTGCGAAAACATGAGCGCTACAATTCCGGACGGCATTTGCTCGATGAAGTGAGCTCAAAACTCCGGCTATGCGGCTTTTCGCCGTGGCTTGTTCAAGGCTGATATGATAGTGACGTCACAATACAAGCCACTAATTGGCTCGCAGTCGGGCGCGCGCCAACGATAATCAGACATGCCTTAACTGCACTGAGAAAGCACTCGTATGGCCTCTTCGGCCACGCCCCTTCACGATTCGCTAATTGAATTAGCCATTCCTGACGCTCACGCCCACGCAATTAAATGGTACCTTAATTTTAATTAGCTAAAAGTCACACTGTACATGTGGTTAAATTAAAAAAAAACTAGAACAGTTGAATAATATTAAACAAAACTGGAATAATTCAATAGTCACAGTCACTATGCATGTGTTGTCTTATCATCAAGTTCATACTCAATTCCCTTTGTGAATGTGATTACAACGGCCACCGATGTATGTCTCCACCACCTGAATAACACCAGTATCAAACTTCATGGCATCGACCTTGTATGGATTTGTGGACAGAATCACCAAATCAGCATATTTCCCAACCTCCAAGCTGCCAATTTCATTCTCCCTGAAGAGCTGATAAGCGGGGCCAATGGTGTAGGCCTTGAGTGCTTCGTCGACTGAGATGCCGTACTGCTTCCCGTACACTGTGTGATCTGGATTACCAACTCCCTGCGAACGAGTGATGGCTACCTTCATATTGGCAAATGGCATGGGTGGGCCGGGAAAGAACGGATGATCTTGGTGGATGGAGATCTTGTCTGCACCAAGATACTTGATGGCGGTTGCTGTTGGAGCCCAGCGATCTGTCTGATCAGGTCCTAGGATGTACTGAGCAAGGGTGTTGCCATAGAAGTAGAGGTGATACACAAACATGGACGTAGTCACACCAATCTCACGACACATTTGGAGCTGGTCTTCCGTGATGAGCCCAGCATGCTCAATTCGGTGTCTGCGATCGTCTTCGGCTTTGGTTAGTTGCTTGTAGGCGTTCAATCCTAGCTGTAGCTATAGCCCTTCCGCCCTGCGTGTGAATTGCTATCTGCTTTCCCTGATCATGGTAGTGCTTCATGCTTTGGAATAAATCTTTGTCGCTCCAGTCGAGATGACCATTATTGGTGGGAGAAGGTGGAAACGAGAGCCTTTTGGTGAGGTCGTTGTGCAGATATGGCTCGTTTATCGCAGCGGTACCGGCATGAGGAGAACCATCGGCCCAATACTTTACCCCTGCCAGCCACAACTTGCTGCTTTCAATGATGTGGGGTTCCGTTTTGCTCTCAACATTCATATAGAGGGCCAAGTGAATGGGGCAATCGATCATACCTGCTGTAGCACTGATGAATAGATCCTGGATCAACTCAGGTCGATAATCCATTTCTGTCACGGTCGTAAACCCGGTCATTGCATAATCTCTCCACTGGTCGTGCACTGCTTTGGCTCCTTCAATGAACATTCCGGCTGATTTTGGATATTTACTGACTACACTGGAAATGGCCGACTCTTCTAGCAACTACCCTGTCAGTTTCCCATTTGAGTCTTTCACATACGTTCCACCTGGAGGATTTGGAGTGGCTTCGGTTATATTACAGACTTCAAAGGTCTTGTGGTTGACCAAGGCCGAGTGAGCAGTTTGTGCCAGAATCATGATTGGAATGTCTTTTGAAAAAGTTGTCATCGATGTAGTCGGCACTCAACTCCGGCAAATCTTGAATTAGCTCGATATCCCATCCTAGAAACATGCACCATTCACCTGGCTTTGCCTGCGATACTTTGGCTGAAATTATATATGTCCTGCACTTCAGCTTCAGTGCGTAGATGGCGATCCCTGCTATATCCAGCAATGTCTGTGAACATGGAGTTGGCTATGGCCAGAAATATAGCGTGCTGGTGAGCCTCGATGAATCCAGAGAGAAGAGTCTTCCCATCATTTCAGTGTATATAGCTAGCCTTTCCTGATTTTTGATCGGCGATGTCAGGGTATCTACCGACAGATAGTATTTATTCTCCTTTCACAGCTAGAGTTTCAACTTGTTAGAGTTTCAACTTGTGGATTTTGTCATCATTTTCAACTATTAATAATTGTAACTTCATTTGATGTGGCCTGCATGTATCCATGCATGATCATACTGTTTAATGTATACTGTGTATGCATTTCAGGTAGAAGTAGCTAGAATATTATGCAATGTCATGCAAAGCACAACTACTGTCAGGGACCATCAAAAATTGGTCAGGGGCCGCATTTGGCCATTCCTGTCTTGATCAAATGTTTAACCAGCTCAGCAAAATTAATATTGATAGATTTACTGCGCACGCGCACTTGGCTATAGCATAATAACCCACACGCATCTACAACAGTGCATCTCTGCACATTGATCAGCCCCATCCTCGTCAGAAACATTCAGAAATCTGATTGGTTGGTTGGTTAGTTTAAGCAGGCGCAGGATTCATGCTGCAACAGTAGCTTACAGGTCATCACTGCATACTGTATATGGCTACGTATACAAGGTTGATAGCTAGCTATAATAATAATATATTATGTCAATATTCTTATGCAAAATCTTCCTATGTCTCTATTCTTTCTCTCGACTGCATAAGTGATATTAGCCTGGGATCAAAGGTCAGCCTACATATGGCTCACTCACATTGAGCACATTATCATCTTTTGCTGGCATTAATGTCATCCCACAATACATTCATTGTTTATATATCTGGGAAGGTTTTATGTGAGGTTAAAGTCCATCTGTATGAGCAGTGTGCTATTGCAGTATTATCAGCCCACATACCATATATCTGGGGAGATTTTACGTGAGGTCAGAGGTCACACATAAATCAACCCCTAATTATTGTGTTGGTAAGTCAGTATTGATTTTACGTAAGATCAGAGGTCATATATAAATCACCCCCTGATTATTGTGTTGGTAAGTCAGTATTACATGGGAAGATTTTACATAAGAACTTTGACCTTATGTAAAATCTTCCCATATAAAGTAAAGAATGTAAACACTGGGAATACTTTATAGCTATGTGACATAAAATCCTCCCATGATTACATGTAGATCATGGCAGAAGTCACGTAAAATCTCCCCATGTTTAACCCAAGGGAGAAGTCACGTAAAATCTTCCCATGATAGAATCATGGCAATTTTCCTACTTTTATGTAAAGATCTAAATGACCAACACCATTGGTGCTAAACCCTTGGCGCTGTGAGATTAATTGCAGTAGTGACTAATCTATATGTTGCAAATTTGCAAGCTAAGCCCGCAGCACTGCAGTGTTGTAGAGAGTAAGTGTAACCATAGCAGTGTTGTAGAGAGTAAGTATAACCACAAGAATGCATTACTGATTGCACGGTATTACGTAATAGTACCACGTGCATGCCAGATCAGCAGATCTACTACAAAGTAAAGCCAAGAAGCTTAGTTGATAGCCTACTGTGACTAAGTGATGAGTCAGTCGAGTTACATATCGCTTGAGCTACACACTAATCTTCTTGAAATGAAGCGGCTACTGTCTCTTTCATCGAGCGAGAGCTCGTCAAGAAGCGAAGAAGGCCGTGGTGGTCAGAAAATGTCGCCAGAACTTTTGAACAAAGCATTTTCAATGAAATCCACACAATGCATACATTGTATCTACGACAAAAAGCCTAATGGTACCTTGTTTTCAACGTATAAAACAGGTATGTAGCAGCTAGCGCGGTAACAGACACCACACACGCTCACTCACACCGTAACCCTCGCGCATGCGCTGAGGGTTAATTATAATCCTTACTCATTGTATAGCTATAATGTCCTTATCTGAAGCATATTGAATGTGAGGGGGCCAAGATGTAAGACGATCCGCGCGCACAAAAATTTAAGCCACGCCCACTAATTAGCGGTAACGCGTCCGTGAAATCGAGAAACAACGATGGACAACAGGCAAAAACAGCCGAACGATTTCAAGGAAAGCAGCAATGAAACTAGCATATTTTTGACTCAGAACTGATAGAAGGCTATTGCAGGCAGGTAAAATTGATAAATTCATTGGCTTTAATAGCACAAGGCAAAAGTATAGTGGGGTCGTATATACATAATAATATTTAGCATAAAATTGAAGAAATTTTCTTGCTGTAGCTACTAAGGGAGATTTTTATACCAATCCCTGCTTGCTGCATCAAGGGAAATTTTATGCCAAGTCTACCTTGCTGCACAGCAAGGGAGGCCTTTATGCTAGTGACTCTGGCATAAAAATTAATTACCTCATGTATACGACTTAGCTTATTCTATTAGGTGCCAAGGTAATTAACTGTCATAATTAAAGGAGTATCCTTAACTTGGATGTAGGTATGTAGCTATTTGGCATCAAATTTTACCATAGTGTTACTTCACAATGAAAATGCTTTATGCCAAGCTGGCAAGGGCCCATGCATGCATACTGTTGTATTATTATAATACAAAGGATGGGTCTAATAATTATAGGCTTCTCAAGTTAGACTTGTTCCCTGCCAAAGGTTTGAGTGTGTGTGTGTCTTTGTCTTGTGGCTTGGGTGTTAGCCCTTCCTGCTAAGTGGGTGTTGAGATTGATTGGATTGATCCTACTCTAAGAGGTCGCCAACTGGCTAGCAACTCTCAAGGGGTCACTATCAAATGCCATTCACATTCTACCCTTGGGCTAGCCAACAGCTGCTCAGGGCCCCAGCAATTATGGTGCATGGCCAATTATTTGCAAACTCCAACCACATGTATGTACATGCATACCATTATCCCAACTACGGATGCAGACGGTAGCTAGGCAACAGTCCTATCCCAGTCCAGTCATCCCCTACCTCCTCAATGATTTCCATCATCCTCAGGCTGGTATTTTTTGCATTTGTGTGATTAAAAGGCATAGATACAGCCTTTACAAGAGTGCATCCTTGAACTGTGAGTGTGATATTGGGGGGGGGGGGGGGGGGGGGGGGGGGGGAATTACTACCTTGATTTGTTCCTGAGTGCATGGTTTCAAATATTTGTGTGTGCATATGTGTGTGTGTGTGTGTGTCTACATGTACATAATATTAGTTAGACACTAGTACTGTTTAGGAGGTTAATTTCTACGTCAGGGTTTCATCCAGTGGGGGAGGTGGGAGGGAAGCTTCCCCCTCAAAACACCCAGCTTCCCCCCCCCCCACCAAAAAGAAAGAGAGAAAGAAGAAAAGAGGAAAAGGAGAGAGAGGTGCATGGTGGGGGAAGGGGAGCGTGTATATTTTTGCGTCGCATTGCAAGTGATCAGTATAGTCTCCTACTTCATGACTCAATTATTTAAGAGCACGAGATAAAACTATGCAATACCTCAGTGACATCAGAAAACACAATCATTAATCCATATCAATGCTTAATTGGGGGAGGGGTCACGGTGCGTGAAACTGCCACGCCCACTTCTCCCCCAAAAATTTCTTTTTGGATGAAACCCTGTACATGATTTAGAAGACTGAAGGACACTATGTAGAATCCCGAGTCGAGCGAAGGTTCTACTGAGCCCTGTGGTGCAGTATATGAAGGGTGCAGACTATGGTCTGTCTGCCGGTGTACTGCTGATGAGCAAAAGTTTAGCCTGAGGATATCCTATAATTGGTACCCATGCATGTTCTAAATAGGTTATGTAGGAATAATGCCACTTAGCTTAAACTGAAAACACTGTATGTGTACATGTATGCAACAATCAAAAGGCCCAGCCCATGTATCTACATGAATACAACTGGCAGAACGTGATCAGCAATTAATTAAGCAATAGCTAAGCGATGCTCACCAGCTAGCACTGTACCACAGCGCTAATGTTGTACCAATTTGTTAAGTATTTGTACCTTAATATTTTCTCCTTACCATCAATAATGAGTGCATCCCTAAACTATGCCATATACATTGTACATGGACATACCAGCCATGTACATATATACATACATGTACGTAACATGGATGTTCACTTATCAGTGATTGCTACCATTAATTGAGAGAGCTTGCACACTGTGTGTGTATATTCTGATTATTGGCAGTGCAGGGTTCATTTCAGGGGGGCCAGGATTGCTTTACCCCTGGAAATTGACTTTCCATAATTATACATAATATTATGTTTTCTCCCTCTTAAAGGAAATCCTGAAATAAAGGCTGTATATAGCAGTGCTGGCACTTGTCTAGCTACCTTCCTGGGTGTTGTCCACATGACCAGGTGGTTTTACAGCTGATCTAAATTAATTGTAGTTATACTCTTAATTGCATAATTTGAGGCTAAATTGTTGGGATTTTTGGCAGTGCATGCAGCCCTCTTGCTAGGAGGTAGGTAAGTGGGTGCATAGGATGAATTACACCATGTACATCCGCTTTTTATTGCTGACAGGTGGTACTTTTATCTAATCACCATAATATTATATATTATATAATATTGATGATGACCATGCAAGCTAGGGCCTATAATATAGACTCTAACCCTTATTTTCTTTCTTTCTATCCCAACCCATGCCCAGGCCCGGAGGAAGCAATTTACATGTGCTCCGGCCAGCTTTAAGTCAGAACGTGGAGCAAATGCGTGCGTAAGCACGCAAAACTAGGGGGATCTGGGGGCATGCTCCCCCAGGAAAATTTTGTAATTTACAACCTCAGAAATTGCTTCTGATGGCTTTTGAGACCACTTTCACTGGTCAATATTTAGACTTCGTTGTATGGCCTAAATCCCAATAGAGATTCAGTGAAACAGAGAATTTTTGATAGCAGAAGGCAGCCTCATGATCTAAACAATCTCTCCACTTATATTAAGCTTTAAAGACTGTTGAACTAGGACCAAAATATACAAATACCTTAGGAAGCTCATTTGAAGATGAGTTGGTGTGCTAATTTGCACTATCAAGCATGCGCGATTTATTATCTGACGATCTTTACCATTCGATAAATAAAATAAACGACCATTACCCAACTAAGCGTTGAAAAAAGTGGTCCGGTTTTGGCCTGACCAGCCTGACCGGTTCCGGCGGCCCTGATGCCTATTCCCCTACTCCAGGATGCCTCCATGATATTATGGTTGACTGTATGTGTGTTTGGCTGATTGCAAGTCTGGGCTCCCAGGTCATGGAGAAGGCAATCACTGTTCTTGGAAGTAAGCTAATAATGCACCACCAGAGTACATAGTACATTTTTAGTGATAATATAGCTATATGCTATTGTATCGGAATATTTGTGTAATTGTCTTACTATGCCACTCCCATGATTATTTCTCCCATTCCAGTATCTGGAGACTTACAATGTAGCAGAAGATAAAATAAGATTCTCAGCAGGTAATTTTAATCACAAATCTAACACTTTCATGCATGTACACTGTACATGTACATATACAAGTCATGTACATATGAATTGCGCAATTACATTCTTATGATCTGGTTGCTTGGCAATATTGCTGCTGTAGGTCATTTCCTGCACTGGCAGCGCTTTGCTTTCCTTTATCTTGCCATCCCATAATTGAAACAGCCCAAAGCAAGACTACATGCATGATATTCCCTTTTAAGGAAAAAATTGAAGCTGTCTGGCTACTATGATAATAAAAGGTAGGTGGCAACCAAAAGCTCAAGTATTTGCAATAGTATTATAATAATATAATAGTGTTCAGCCATTTTGTTGTTTACTGGTAGAGCCTGCCTGTCAGGGAATGCCTGCATGTGTCTGCATGTGAGTGCACCTGTGCCCATGACATGATTTCTCATTTGCATGTGACTACCCACAGTCCATTATCCTAAATGCCATATAAAACAGTCCTAGTGTTCTGGGTTAAATTTGTAATTTTTATTATCCACCATATGCGTGTACTACTAGTATTACAGCAATTATGTTGGGATCTCTGTGTGTGTGCATGCATTTGTGAGAGTGAACAGCGTGATATGGAAATTGCTACCTCAATGGAATTAATTGAGCAGGTGTGGGTGTGGCTCAATTGTAGCTCCTTTTGTGAGCCATGATATGTCATCACTAATGTATGTATGTGTGTGTGCATATTTTGGCCATTCACAGCTTAGCTACACCATATCTATATATGTACATAGTAACAATGTACGTATGTGTAGCATCCATTATTTGTCATGTCTCGTCTCTCTCCCCTTCTCTCCCCCCCCCCCTCTCTCTCCGTCCCTCTCTCTCTCTCTCTCTTCCCCCCCCCCCCCCTCTCTCCCTCTCTCTCCCTCTCTCTCTCCCTCCCTCCTCTCTCTCTCACTCACTACCTACAGAGCTTCAGTGGATGTCTTGGTCTCCCTTCAAGCTCGGTCTTCTCCTGATCTCAGCGATGCAGCACAGCCCCAGCCCTGCTGCCTCCTTCACTCAGGCTCTCACCTACTTTGACCTACACAATCCACTACTCAGCTTCCTCAGGTAAGACACACACATACATGCATGTACACTGTACGTACCAACTTTAGGAGTTAATATTAGCAGTCAATATCTGATTACACAAAGTGTCTCCAGAAATTACCAAACATACCAGTCCTGTAGCATGCACAGTAGAAGTGCTTTTATAGATTTGATCACCCTTGAGGGTAGATAGTGCGTACATAAATCATGAACAAATGGAAATTATCATCTCAGTTACATGCAGTGTACCACTGATGCTACTAAATGACCTATGTAGCTGATTTTGAAGCTCATCTAAATTTGCCACAAAGTGATGTGGATTGAGATCATGCAAACATCAGCTGCCCTGTGATCGATTTCTGTTGTTCTATATAGTGGGACCTTATTCACCTGACTAACAATCTGTGAAATTCTAAACTGAATTAGCAATTTGATTTATTATTATAGTGTGGAAATTTTATCCCGCTGATCTCACCCCTGTGACAGTCTGTATAATAACACAATAGTTACCAACATCTACCTGATCCATGGGCCTTTGGATTGTAAAGTTTGTGGTGACCTCTTGTGCCCAGTTAATGGCCTGTATCTGTACCTACCTATTTTGTGATTTGCCTTGTTTCATTGGGTGGGAGGGGCAGCTTATCATTAATCCAAATTTTTTGGAGTTAAGGTGATGTCAGAGTGTACCTGATTCTTAGCTTCAGGAGAATTTAATTGTTTACACTTTACTCTAACTATATATTTTTATGCATGCACCTGAGCTATCCAATATGTTGACCAATACCTGAGGTAATGGTCTGTGCCTCTATTTTGATTATTTTTTTTTTTTTAATTGAATATTGCCTAAAACTGATATTGAGAATAGTGAGTGGGAGGGCTTTTTCAGCATTGTGACCTCACTCCATATCAGCTCCAAGTGCCTGACTCTCAACATCATTTGAATTTGCTAGGGGTCAAACCTCAACAACAGTGGGTGCAACTGTAGCCCTTTCCCAGTGTACTGAGGGGGGGGGGGGGGGGGGGGGCATGGTGTCTCTTAAAAATGAATTCTAAGGAGTATTAATTTTATGGTCAATGATCTCAACTCTATAAATAGCCCATAAAAATGATTTTGTTTTGCTATAATTATTATTATTGTACCACTGCATGAAGCCATAGAGATCAAAGGCACTGCCAGTGCAATAAAAAATTAATGTAGTTATTACTAGAGACAATTAAATTAATGCATATGGTGTATATATGACTCTGTGGGTACTGAGAATCCCACATCTCAGTGGCAGGTATACATGTAATTTTATATGGGGGGGGGGTACCTAACCAGCATACTGTCGTGTTGATCAGACCCCGCGCGCATGCGCAAGGGGTAAAGTAATCGGTCGTGTCGTCGTTGTTGTTGTCGTTGTTGTCGTTGTTGTCGTTGTTAGCAGAAAAATCGCCATATCTGGAGGTCTAGGCACCTGAGCGACTAGTAATCACAATGAATCAGTTGAATTTGACGAAAAACGGGCTTCAGTGTGCTTCGAATCGAGGGATATGGTCCACCAGCGTCACAAATGGTGCCTTTCTGTTAGCCTTCGTAACCACGCCTATCGACAGTGCCCACTCAATGCATTATGCATGCAGGCCTTGTGCTTTCTGCTCATGTGCACAACATTGAATATTATGTACTGGTAAAGGTCGTCAATAATCCTAGTGGCACACGTTTGGCTGGTAAGCTATATATAAGGCCACTGACTGGAATGCAAAGCCCCATCGATTCAGAATGTAAGATACCTATATGTACCTAGTCAAGGCCCCATCGATTCAGAATGTAAGATACCTATATGTACCTAGTCTACATTTGGTGCATGTAGAGAGAGAGAGAGTCAGTGGTGTTTTGGCTGATATCACCAAGAGGCCTATAGCTATTAAAACCAAGGGCTCTCAGGGTCTATAAGCCTTTGATACAACCAAGCGGCAACAAAAGCAGATCTATAGATTGCGCAATGTGCGCACGGGGTATGTGCTCTATAGAGCTCTAGTTTTGAATGTTTCAATTTTGTAGCAGTGAGTGGGGGTGGGTGCATATTGTTTGGGTCATTATGTTGACCTCAATTTGGAATCAAACATTATCCACAGGTGTGCTGTCTAGCTGATAATGAATAGTGCTGCAGCCCACAGCATGCCATATAATCATTTCTCTTTTGTGGTAAAGGGTCGTCATTATAGCTACACTAATTTAAGTAGTCCTGTTTCAGTCAGCCAAGAATTGCAACCGCCTTGTGCCTTGTTGAATGCAGATTTCTACATGAAAGTTTTTGTCCAATCATGCAATATAAATGTATGCATCACTCATAATCATTAACAATGTTACACCCCATCTCCCCGTGCACACTCCTCTTTTCAATTCCCCACCACCATTTTTGGACCATGCATATTAAATTTTAACACTTCATTAGCTCGAGCAGCATCACCTGATGTGGTTGAACCTAAATTTATGAGCCAGAACCAGAGGTCAAGTATTTGAGTTTGTTTCAAGGGAGCCTCCCACTAATACTCAAATTTACTGTGTATACAACATAATCTTTTCAATTTTAACATATAGTTACGTAGGTGGCATGGATTGTTGCGTTAGGAATATCCCACGGGTATGGGTAATCAATAGTCATGATGTGTAACTTTATAGCTATTACATGGTGACAAGGGCTTGGGGTCTATAAGCCCTTGACGGTGGACAATCACTACTCCAGTCGAGCATGCAACTCATGCAGGCTCTTGTTTAGCGATTAGTACGTAGGCTACTGCTACCCCCCTCCCCCCCTCCAAAAAAGTCTTGTCCCTGTAGGTTCTCTTTGTTCTACATGTATGCTCAGATTTAATTTTTTTGTGAAGCAAGTATATACAATTAACTACAGATATACTGATAGTACAGAGCTGCAGTGTGTCCATCATTAATTTCATTTGGGACCTTACCAAACCAGAAGTATGCATGCATGGCCAAGTTTATCTTCTTTCTCCCTGTATGGGATTCCTCCAATCCTAGCTTAGTTTGCAACAGACAGACAGACAAAACATCCTTTGTAACCCACCCCCTCCCATACAAGTGATTAGCCAGCCCACTAATTGGCAGGTGGTTTAGAGGTAGAGATTCTGCTCTGTTTGTCCTCATTAAGCTGGTGGTAAGTGGCCCCTCCCCTCTATACACAGGACAGCCACATGTTGACCAGCACCAAGGCTACTACCCCCCCCCCCCCCCCCCCCCAAAAGGTCTTGTCCCTAGGCTCTCTCTGTTTTGTATGCTCAGATTTAATTTCTTTGTGAAGCAAGTATTTAGAATTAATTATAGATATACTGATAGTACAGAGCTGCAGTGTGTCCATCATTTCATTTGGGACCTGACTACGTAAAACGGAATTATGCATGGCCAAGTGTTTCCTCTTTCTCTCTATATGAGATCCATCCAGTCTTAGCTTGCGACAAATAGACAAAACATCCTTTGCACCCCGTCCCTAAGTGGTTCATCTAATTATAGCCAGCTATCCTACTAATTGGAGCTTATAATTAGTGCTTCAGCAGTTATTTTTTGAAGTCATCTACATAATATTATATATGCATAATCTCAGCCTGCATGCCACTTTTATGGCTTGTTTAGCACACTTTTATGAGTGCAACTGGAATAATATTTGGTTATTCTTTGTATGAAACAATTGCCACATCCCTAGTAGCATCATTGTATATCATTATGGTAAAGGGTCACTATGTACATAAGTGGCATACTTAGGTTATGCAATATTATGTGATTATCAAAATTGCTTTAAAGTGATGTAACATGAAAATGAAAACAGATGATAAAGTTTATAGAACCATTAACCTGTGTCTGTACCAAATTTCACGACTCAATACCCTTACTGGGCAAATAATATTGCTTGTTTCAAAAAAGTAAGTTGCTATAAACTAGGGATGTAACTTACATGTACAGCATAAACCTAATAGCATTTTATATAAAAGCTGGATGCAATGATTAGCTGTATCCCCACCAGAATTTATACAAGTAAATTTGATATCATAATCATAGGATAAACAGTAGGTGCTCATAAAGGGTATTATATCCCCTATCCCTTACCATTTTCACTGTTGATTTACTGGGGGAGGGGGGAAGCCCTACTATGCTTGTTTCAGTATGTCAATGGAGGGTATGGTATGGTATGGGTAGGTTAATTGCCCAAATCCTGTACTATAATAATATTATACACTTCTAAATTTTTGTGACCTTTGTATTTGTACATCATGTGATGTCAGTAATTAGGTGAGCTTCTGAATCAATAGCTGGCCTCCAGTGTACTTAAGGGGATGATTTCCAATCAACAGCAGTAACCTTTCACCCACAATAATACCAACCCAACATGTTCTAAGACACCTGTACATATGTGTACCTGACCCTTATGCCCATCTGAATTTGGTGATAATGCATTGCTAAAAATTGAATTGACTGGCATGGTGTATGCTACTGTGGATCTTACTGTTGATTTGGTAATCATTACCTTATTGGGTGTGTTACTTTGACCTTACTGGGCTGCCTACCTGACACTGGGATACTCAGGAATTGCATCCATGGGTCTCCTCCCATAGACAGCCTTCTGGGAAACTCACTGTTTATGGAATATGGTTTAGATTTTTGTTTATTCCTTACTTCCCACTGAACTTCCCACAGAGGAAAGTGACTATTCATGGGTAACAGCCAGTGGGAAGGTCCCAGTAGTTTCACTTAATATGTTTCAATAGATCAGAGCTAGGGTCTACTAATGGGAGATTAGTTAATCAGATTATTAGCGTCAAGGGACATAACATTATAATGCATGATTGTATAACATGTGCATGCGTTGCTGTTGTCTTTTTTTTATATTGGACAGATTTTATGAAGAATTTGTGCTGAGAAGCAACTATGAGGAGTGTGGAAATTATCTCAGGGAGTTCAACCTCAGTATTGACAAGGTAAGTAAGTGGAACACTTGTGACTCCATTGAAATGATAGAGTTCACTTCACTAAACTACACTGGGCATCATTAATCAGTTTAAGCTAAGTGGTATTGTCCCTAATTAGACTAATGAGTTATTAAATCTCCCTTATGGTCAAACCCATTGGCAAGTATGGGTAGCTATCTAATTGCCAACTTGATGTTAGTTGATAGTGTACTTTCTGGAATGTAGTGTGCCCCTATTGGTACATGGTATGCATGTACATTCTGGTATACATGTGTGCACATGCAAAAACAATTTCATGCATGTGTGTATGTACATGTACATATATATTTGTTGGAAGTTACTAAGCAACCAAGTACATTAGAGTAGTGTTCAAGAGCTTTGTAAAACTGGTTGTTGAGAGCACATGTCATGCAGTCTACCCACAGGAGTGTAGGCTTGCATAGACTTTGGGTTAACTTCCAACAAAATAGTTATCTGTCAGTGAGTGAGCAATATGAGCCCTGCAAGGGCTCATATTGCTCACTCACTGACAGATAACTATTATATGCATTCACCACATGGCTGTACACATGTCCAATTACATGTGCATGTACATGTATATTTACTCACAATGTCTTATATGCATACATGCATACGCTCACGCACACACACACACACACACACGCACACTTAAACATACGCATGCATACATGTACATACACACGTACCTATACCTACCCAGGCATCCAGCGTTGGCTACGGTGGTGCTGTGGGAGACCTCCTCTGGGTCCAGCAGGTGGCCAGCATCATGGCCTCTCACATGCTCATGGTTTGTCCCACCCCTTTTGAGCGCTCTCACCTCCTGCGACTACTGGCGGAGGCCGGCTTCGGTAGAGGGAGGCAGTTCAAGTGCCATGGTAACTAATTATTGAATTTACATACATGCATATGACATAATTTTTCAACTAGCATTGTAGACTTCTCCAGTGCTTCGTAACACTGCCATTACTTAGTCATCTATCTGCATTAATTTGTTCCTTGCATGCAAGTGTACAAGTTATAGTTGCAAGACCTTATTGGGGGTGCATCTCAACATGGTTGAATATAACCGTCTTATTTGCCCCTGACCCCCTGACCTACCCCTTTGATCATCCATATGCTTCTGGTAGCTAATAATTTGCCAACAAAACACTTGGGCCATTGTCTTGATCGCTAGGTAACAGCCAACAAAGACTATAATATTATAATACTAAGTACCTATGTATACTCACAGTGCCAAGGTGCCAGATGCCTTACATAGCATACCGAAATTTAGCTATTGAAGGTGCATAAATCAAAAATCCCTTGTGGTCCTGGTGGGATTCTTACAGTACCTTTGTCAAAACGTCTAGCTTGTTGATCCAAAATTACTTCATGGGATATTGCATAATTACATGTATGTCATTTGAGATGGCTCATTGGAATTGGAATGGAGCTATAGAGACAGGGTGCTTGTGTTTGTCCAAGGTAGTAAATTTCAGCCATTGTGTAGCCACAATACCCCTGAGGGCAATTATAGTAGTGAATATTTTTATCTCATTAATTTTGTGTAAACTGTTGTGATAATGTGAGTATACTAGTCCAGACAAACATAAACACATTCCACAGACAATTGTTCAAGTATTCAATTAGTATGCACCATTGAAGATTGTTGGTTTAGCTTATTAATTCCTGAAAACATGTTTACTGTTTAAATTCCAATTGTTAATTATTCAGTTATGTACCAGTATTTCATTCTCCAGAATAGCTATTATGTTGGCCATAAATCTTATGTCAACCATCCTAGACTAGCTTATACCAAGGGCTTATCGAGCTGCTAAGCAAGGATGCTTACGCAGCTCGAGAAGCCCTTGCTTATACTGATCATTAATTATCATGGCCGAATTAAGCAGATGATTCTATCTAAAACCCAGTGGAATACCTTTTCTATCGAAATGCAAAATATCTCACTTCACTTTTTTTTCCGCAGTGAATGAGCAAAAATACATTCCATTACTGAATATCAATTGTTAGGATTCTCCCCATACTGATTGGTCCTGGTAAACTATATAGGACCAGTTCCTAACTCAAGTTTACCACTACTCACCTAGTACAAAACCTCATGGTCATTATGCATGCTTTGGGCACCACTAATCTCATAGTACAACCTAGGCATGCAGTCACATAATTATGATAAATCCCAGATTATCTGCCTATGCTATGCATAGCCTACTGAGTTGGCTATCGTGTAGCAGACAGTGGAAGGCTGATAGCATTATACTATTTATTTTTGTTGTGGCTACAGTGTTGGACTTTCATAATCTTCATCAGATGAGCCTTGTGCTGAGTGAGGCTGGTCTGGCCAGCGATGCTGCATTCACTGTCAAAGAACACTTCTCAACCACACCAGGGCTCAGCTCCCTCCCAGAGGTATGTACACATACTATATACCGTAGTTAATCGAATACAACGCATGATCCAATTTAACGCAATAAATTTTACGAATTCTCATAACGTTTATATATGGAGCGATTGACAGAAAAACGCGCATTTTTCAAAATTGAAATCATTCCATGCATTATATACAGTACATCCTGCATACATACCACTCTCTGCCTAAGTTGGACACATAACTATAATCATTGTAATTAATCAATGTGATTAGATCCTAATTTGTTGCTTTGAGTTCCTTAATTGTTTTATTAGGTCAGGGATTTCCCCCTGTCAGAGTAGTCTGGGTGCTAAACAGTTTCACTTGTATAAATAGTAGATTCCCATCTAATTAGTGGTTGCCAGGCATTGGCTGTCCACTGTGAGAAAGTCATAATTGGAGTTAAACTACCACAGTGGTTGAATTGAAGGGAATACACTGTGGTTTCTAGCTGATAGTATTCCCACAATACTACAATAAATTTGAATATTTGAGCAGATGTACCAATTCATGCATGCCTTGTTCTAAAAATAGTTTGTCACTATAAATACATTTGTAGCTGCCAACTGATGCTTGCCTTTAACTTTGAATTCATCATTTTACTTCAACTGCTGCATGTACATTGACCAATGGATTTCTAGTTCTACATGTATGTCCAGGAATAGATGATTCTAATAATAGCACCACCAGGCTTTTTTAAGAACAAGGGACATGACTCTATACTAATTTATACTGGATCTAGCTCTATGACCTGATTGGTTCCTTGCTGTAATTAAATCAGGTGTTTATTCTTCCAATGATAACTAGCAATTACAAATATATCCAATAGGAAGTATAGGGTTTTTTTAACTCCCTTTTAGAGTGCCCATTTTATTCATTAGCTAGTTGGACATGTGCCCAGAAAACCTGGAGTACCCACTTTGGAACTAATTGCAGTGTACCTATTAGGCCACTGTAATAAAATATCAGACACATAGAAGCGTTCATAGCATGCGGGAGGGCGACAATTTTTTTTTGTACCATCGGATCAATGAATATTATCAATTGCATGCACAGAAAAAAGCTCATGATCCTATCATAGCCTTACCAGACTACGAATATCAATTAAAATTACTTTCTCTGGAACCTTATGGACACATCTTTTAGTCTGTCACCGGTACAAACATCGTAGTTAGCTAACAACTGGACTAGCAGCTAGGTAGGCCTATAGGTCAAAGGTCACGCACAAAATAAAAAAATTTACACGTTCAAATTTTCATAGCATGGAGCATATGAAATATACAAAAATTAACACCATACGAAAATTTCCTGCTATATGGTAATTATGGTGTAACCTATGGTGAAATTATGATGAAATTATGATGCAACCTATGAAGTAATTATGAGAAAATTCAGGGCCTCGCTGGAGCTTTTCTGGGGCTTAAAATCAGTAAAATAGTAATAGTATGTTGAGTATCTTATGCGTGTATCCAGCAAATACATTACAGGCTGAGTATTACTTTCTCTGACAAATATCGCTGGCTGAACTTCACGTATTCTCTTGGCTTACATAATGCCATCGTTTTTAAAGCTAGCCTTGCGCTATATATAGCACACACCATTGTGAAGGGGCTAACCCGCGAGACTGCAGCGTGCCATACTACTACGACCTGAGGTTTGGAAGCTGCACTAGCTGCACTGTCGAGTTTGTCCCTGTGATTGAACCATCGAAACTTGTCACTATTTGTAATCGAGGTTGAGAGTTCGTCTTAGATTCCATCTCCATGATTGTTGGCGCCAGTATCGATATCAATGTGTATGCATTATATTGACGACCTTTTACCACATGCACCATTACACTATGCAGCTACTGGGAATATTAAAAATAAATTAAATTAAAATATATTATATTCGAGTGTTTCATTGTAATAAACATACATTTTTGCTAATTAACTTAATTAATTGACCTCACTATCATAGTATGCATGCTAAATCTATTATCAGTAGGTCTATTGTAGTACATCTACTAGTTCAGTACAATGTACATAAATCACTTTAGCTCAAACTATATCAAATCACATATTTTGAGTAGTAGCGTTCTGCAAATATCTGTTCGTTAGGCAGTACATCTTCCCTCTTCCTTTTCTTATACCACCTCATCACAACAACTGAAGCTGCCATCACTATCAACAGGTATATCAGTACTGTTAACATGTACCAAAATCCACAACTCAGAGTTCCCGTTCCCCATTCCAATGACGTCATCTTGAAAGGCAGTAACAGCCCTTGTGAGAGCATTACAAAGAAACCTAATAGGGCATAAAAGATGCCAGCAACCAGGCCCTTCATGGAGTAGGGTACTTGGGCACAGTAAAACTCCAAAGCACCGATTACAACAAGCAAATCAGAGATAGCCATAAGAACCTCCAGTATAATTAACCATCTGTAGTCCAGGGTCTCACTCAGAAAGTTTAGGCTGTCATTTGATTTGCTAAATATACAGGAAAGGGTGGCATTGCTTGAAGGTGTGATGTGTGTGTAGTGTTGGCGAGCGTAAGTCATCAGTGCTAACATGATGGCATAACTTACTATGCGTAGTGTGAACCCTATAAAAATTTTTACGTGGCTTTGAAGGGTTGGTAGACATGAATGAAACAGAGGGTGAACAACTATCTCAAAGAGCGGTATGAGCAATAGTCCGGTTATCGAGTAAAAATTATTGAAGACATACTCTGGAGTGTGTGAGAGTGCATGTATGAACATATTTCTTAGATTTTTAGGTATCGAGTGTCTTTCAGTAGCAACACCATAGAAAGCGCACCCTACAATAAAGACCACGACTACTCGAAAAAGAGTCTTCACATCTTCTACCTGTTCTGTCGTGAATGGTCCTCCATATTGGCTCTTACCAAAGTCGATACGAGAAGGAAGGTCCTCCTCACCCGTGTATGTGAAGGCACTCCTCAGTCTAGGGCTCTTGTGCTTCAGTGCATACTTTATCACCCCATAAACTATCTTGAATGGGTTTTGAGTCACCGGCTCCTTGATCAGGACCTTGTTGAATAAAATACCCAAGCTCACAGCTAGAGTGAGCTTTAGACACACCAACAGGTGTACAAGTAGTTTGTACTCCTCACTGATGTACAAACAGGCTGTACTTACTATAGCTCTACCACTCAATATTGTCCATGAGTACCAAGTGACAAATGTCTTAATTTCTGTCGATGATGCATCACAGAGTTGGTCCACTCCAAACTGGATAACGTTGGCTTGAAAACCACCGTATCCCACTCCCAGTGGCAATAAGAATAGGTGCAATACCTTGCTTAGGTTGTGTAAATCCAGGCTTTGTAAGATGATCAAACTTGCTGTCAGCAGTAGTGAGCTAATCCACATAGTGCCTATGCTCAAACGAATCATTTTGTACCGTCCAAACCGAATATCAGCTAGACATCCAGCCAGTGGTATCGTGAGGCCCACACTGATCTGTAGCATGGCAAACACTAGGTAACTGTATACTCTAAATGCATTGTAGCTGATGTAGAAATACAGAGATGATATACAGTAGCTCCAGATTAGTATGAGAATTGCACCTCTGTTTTTAACCCTCCTCAGACGGTACCTTGGCTTGAAGCATCTCCTGACTTGCTTACTTGATTCGTTTGCTATTGATGAAGTATTGTCTGGATTAATCAGTGGACTTAGGCTTCTACCCTCTCTGTCAGCCATCGTTGCACTTTGCTGTCAGTCATTATTGAAATTTTTCTTTCTTGCTCTGAGCAACGTTACTATATAACCAATACTATGCGTGCATGACATTGTTTGAGTGTTTCATATGCATGCAATTTAAAATGTATATATAGTATACATGTATGTATATCCCATACCGGTAATATATTTATAATTCATGTTTTGTTGAAGTGAAGAGTAACAATAATAATATGTGACCTGCTATTAGAAAAGGGACCGTTCATGGTAGTATGAAACACGTCCATTTTTATCATGACAATGTCCAACTTGCTTTCTACAGATGTAGTGGTGAGTATACTTGTATCAGTGTATAGACACCAACAAAGAGCGGATACACCTACAGTACATTAATTATACAATATCATGTATTGTATACTCCATACACGCTATTACAATAAGCTACATACGACAAACACAAAGGGTCCCTTTTCTCACAGCTGTGTTAAATAAAACATGTATGGTTTAGAATACCCGGTCATTATTAGAATTTCTCTTTCATCTGCTTTAGTGAAGTATGTATGTAACTATATTATTATACCGTACCCTCGCGAAAGAGGGCTTACTATGGAATGTCGGCCCACCCCCCACTTTGGGCTCAATTTCCTGCTATTAAAGGTCTAGTGTTTACTCGAATATGCACCCATGTGTAGCTGCCATTGAAAACGCAGCTCAAATGACTGGTTTATGAGGACTGAACTTCGAACAGTCTATGTAAGATCGATAAGTAACGTGATAAACAGCCGTAAAAACTAAGCCTAGCTAGCTTTATGCCACGTTTCAGCACAAATGAACGATCGTACACGGCTAGCAATCGTAGCCATGTTCACTTAATACGGCTGCACTCAACGATACACGGTGAAGTATTGCAGCTGCTCTTGCTCTGGATTGGTAACCGTGCTTGAATAAGGCTGAAATCAATAGTAGCCGCTGCTACTATTCAAATTATGAGGATAGCGTGGGTAACTTTAATACCTGGGCGTTCTTTCGCGTCTAAATGTGATACTGATACCTCGAATATCGGCCCATCCCCTAATCTTGGCCCAATGTAAGGTGCACCGCCATGGGTCCTCTTTCACGAGGGTACGGTATATCACTTACTACAAGTAATGCTTAATTTATTGTGATGTAGGGTTATCTGCATATTCTAGTTCCATAAACTAAATTTATACACAACTCTAAACGTGGGAGTTGAAAGAGTCCCATCAATAATTGCTTACCTCCTATTGGGTATTTGTAAATGTAACCAACAACATGTTTGTGCGGAGTTCTGTGTGTATATAATATGAAATTATATCAATATTGTTCATATCCTTACAGTGGGAAAAAAATATTCATTCGGGGGAGAATATATTCATGAATTTTGCTGTGTTTGAGAGCCACCCTGGTCCCTTAAAAGTTATAATTATAACATACCATACCAATTGGTTTAGCCAGGGAGCATTCCATGAATCTTTTCACTATGAAATGACTGATTTGCGAAATTTTTCTCCCTCTAAAGTTTCTCACTATAATAATATTATTATCGTACCAAAAAATTTTTCAAAAACTGTAGAGCACTTCAAAAGTGGGTGCTGCACATCCACTAAGTGGATTGTGCCCAGAAGGATAATCAAATTACTGATTTTTTCACACAATACATGGAACCTAGATGATGTATATAGCATACAGCGAGCGACACAAAGCCACTGAATGATGTTATAAGCAAGCATTGTTGACCATTCAAGAAATGCATGGGATCTCACATTAGGAGATTGCATACGTGGCATGCCGCACAAGATGCAGCTCTAAGCATTAGTTGTCCTGACTACCAAACACCCACACTTTAGCAAATTTTTTGAGGATAATTATAGTGCAAGATTTATAGTCATTTATTAGCAAGTTCGGCTTTCTACCTATCAAGTATGGGGACTTATCACACGCAGCTGAGATTCCTAACTATGGCTGACTCAGTTAAGGTCTTGCAATTATACCTGAGGCGATTACGCCAGCATAATTTCTGGAATACCATAAAGTGACTTTTCTGTGCATGAGTTTTTCTATATAGCTATGCGAATTATGGAAGTCAAGCGGCAGTTGCATAAATTTGTATCACACAACAGGCCTATTTGACCAACTCACGCTTACACAAAAATAATCTTTACGGTACTAGAATAATATTTTACAGATAATTATCATTGTGGTACCGTGTAGCGGGGAACTTTTGACAGAGAAGATGTTCACGAATTTTGCACTTCGAGAACCACCTGCGAAGGTTTTCTCCACGAAATTTGACATACCCCACCAACCTATACGAATAATTACATGTTGTAAATTTTAGCATTCCGTGAAAGTTTTCTCCTCAAAACTCTCACTAATGATCTGTAAAAGTTTTCTCTCTCTAATGTTTCCCGCTGTACGGTACATTTTAATTTAATTTAGTTAGTAGGGCATGGGCTGAGCAACTGCTTGAGTCGTACCACTGGAGTTTATAACGATTTTTTGCCTATCATATTTGTCATATAATATGTTTATGATATATCAAATCTATAGAGTACTAAATTTATTATGTATAGGTCTGTTGCGGTACATCTACTTATGTTTTAACATGCATACAATTTTAAATTAGTTCAAACGATATCAAATCAGGATCTCATACATTTCTTGAGTAGTAGCGTTCTGCAAATATCTGTTCGTTAGGCAGTACATCTTCCCTCTTCCTTTTCTTGTACCACCTCATTGCAATAACTAAAGCTGTCATCACTATCAACAGGTATATCAGTAGCGTCAATACGTACCAAAATCCACAACTCAGAGTTCCCGTTCCCCATTCCAATGACGTCATCTTGAAAGGCAGTAAAACCCCTTGTGAGAGCATCATAAAGAAACCTGATAGGGCATAAATGATGCCAGCGACCAGGCCCTTCATGGAGTAGGGTACTTGGGCACAGTAAAACTCCAAAGCACCAATTGCAACAAGCAGATCAGAGATAGCCATAAGAGCCTCCAGTATAATTAACCATCTGTAGTCTAGGGTCTCACTCAGAAAGTTCAGGCTGTCATGTGCTTGGTAAAATATACAGGAAAGGGTGGCATTGCTTGAAGGTGTGATGTGTGCGTAGTGTTGGCGAGCGTGAGTCATCAGTGCTAACATGATAGCATATCTTACTATGCGTAGTGTGAATGCTATACAGAATTTTACGTGGCTTTGAAGGATCGGTAGACATGAATGAAACAGAGGGTGAACAACTATCTCATAGAGCGGTATGAGTAATAGTCCGGTTATCAAGTAGAAATTATTGAACACATACTCTGGAGAGTGCGAAAGTGCATGTATGAACACGTTTCTTAGATTCTTAGGTGTGGAGCGACCTTCAGTAGTCATACCAAAGAATGCACACCCTACGACAAAGACCAAGACTACTCGAAAGAGAGTCTTCACATCTTCCACCTGTTCTGTTGTGAACGGTCCTCCATATTTGCTCTTACCGAAGTCGATACGAGAAGGAAGATCCTCCTCACCTGTGTATGTGAAGGCACTCCTTAGTCTAGGACTCTTGTGCTTCAGTGCATACTTTATCACCCCATAGACTGTCTTGAATGGATTTTGAGTCACCGGCTCCTTGATCAGGACCTTGTTGAATAAAATATCCAAGCTCACAGCTAGAGTGAGCTGTAGACACACCAACAGAGATACAAGTAGTTTGTACTCCTCACTGATGTACAAACAGGCTGTATTTACTGTAGCTATGCTACTAATAAGTGTCCACGAGTACCAAGTGATGAATATCTTGATTTCTGTCAATGATGCATCACAGAGTTGGTCAACTCCAAACTGGATAACGTTGGCTTGAAAACTGCTGTATCCCACTCCTAGTGGCAATAAGAATAGGTGCAATACCTTGCTTAGGTTGTGTAAATCCACGCTTTGTAAGATGATCAAGCTTGCTGTCAGCAGTAGTGAGCTAATCCACATAGTGCCTATGCTCAAACGAATCATTTTGTACCGTCCAAACCGAATATCAGCTAGCCATCCAGCCAGTGGTATCATGAAGCCTACACTGATCTGTAGCATGGCAAACACAAGGTAACTGTATACTCTCAATGCATTGTAGCTGATGTAGATATACAGAGATGATATGCAGTAACTCCAGATTAGTATGAGAATAGCTCCTCTGTTTTTAACCCTTCTCAAACGGTACCTTGGCTTGAAACATCTCCTGACTTGCTTACTTGATTCGTTTGCTGTCGATGAAGTATTGTCTGGATCAGTCGGTGGACTTAGGCTTCTGCCCTCTCTATCGGTCATTATTCAACTTACTAGTATGGAGTAATATATAACCCACAATGTATGTGCATGTTTATATTTGCATGCAATATGAAGACTGAAATTTCCCAAATTACATGTAGTAGACGCATGTATACCACATACATTGTAAATATAACAAGTATAATATAAAACAATGAAATTGAAGGATGGAGTAAGGATGGGGGGGCCAAAAAGTACATAAACAAGATTTGTAGGGATAATCACATCCACTATGCATCCCTATGCTTGCTTTTCTTAATCATTAATTTTTGTGCCTGTTGACGGTGATTTATTGGTACTACAGTCGAGCCTTCGAACAAAGGACACTTTGGGAACGGGCCTCTTGTCCTTTGCTCGGAGGTTGTCCCTATCTCGGAGGTTCATGATTTTTCAACCCATTTTGATTGTATTATCCTTAACAAGTTAGTAAATGCACTGAAATGTATAATAAGAGCAGTAGAGATGATAATCATATGATTGGTATGTTCTGTTTTCAGTATCAACATAGCACAGGCTGAATTTTTTTTGTTTCTGAAGTACTGGCTACTCCAGAATCTAATATTATTATCGTGCATGCAGCATAATATCGCGACCGCTTAGATTGCGACAAAGGTGGGCATGGCATCGTTAATTTAAGGGCATGGTTT
This sequence comes from Cliona cf. orientalis, assembly GCA_963930775.1. NCBI lineage: Eukaryota > Metazoa > Porifera > Demospongiae > Clionaida > Clionaidae > Cliona > Cliona cf. orientalis. The sequence continues at coordinate 2,889,081 of OZ005697.1, forward strand.
CTGGATGTCCACTATTTAGAGGCAGTTTTGCTTTGAAAAGTCATGTTGGGAGCTTAGATCTTGTCCGCTGTCTGGAATCGAGAAGCGTCCGCTTCTCGGAGGTTGCTAATGTACTATAACTATGCTAAATTCAATCGGTAACATGGCACTTGTCCGCTGTAGAGATGTTATCCGCTTCTCGAAGGGTCCGTTATCAGAGGCTCGACTGTATCCTTTAACTGAGAGAAATTCATATTATCCCCTTATTAGCTAATAAGGCTCACAGGGGTGGGGGAGATTGACTATTGCATTACTGCCAGGTTAATTTATTCCTGTACCTACTCAAAAAGCAAGCGTAGGGATGTATAGTGGACGTGATTCCCTACAAATCTTGTTTATGTACTTTTTGGCCCTCCCATCCCTACTTCATCCTTCAATTTCATTGTTTTTTATACTTATTTTTGTTCTTTTTCAAGGAGACCAGAACACAGATTATTTATTTAAATTTGCTTTTTTTTTCTACTTAGTATTTAATTAACTTAGTGTTTAATTATTCGAATAATTATCTCTTTAGTGCAGTTCATCAATGCTATCTATCATGATGTTCTTATTAACTCCTAAATTCATTTTCAATGGTGCAGTGGCATAATAATAACGTATCCTGGATGATGAGCCAAAGTTGCATGCGTGCGAGTCATTGCCACGCCCCTCACTAGGTTGTCGTTTATGCTGGACTGCGACCACACTCCGCATAGGCGAGCTTTAGTTCTTCCAGCTTTCCTCTGCTCTCTGCTACACCTCCGTTGGCTACAACATGTTGGCTGGTCACAAATTTGCAAAAAACTTACCTGGAAGTGGATGTTGAAATAAATTGGAACTATTATTCGTAGTGTTAGATCAAATCATAGTCTTTCTATTCTCGGAAATCCAGATGAACTTACTCTAATTCTTTCTTGCAGCGACTAATACTATTACGCTAATGTACTCTGTTGCTCTTTTTGTGGACTGTTGATCAAATAACAGTCAGCTCAGTGACTAGCCTCGTTCCCAGGCCCAGAGAAGCTGCTATCAACAATAAACTTACTAGTTTTTATAAAAGATTCATTCCCTAAGTTTTCACGGCCTAGTGATAGCATAATCTCAGGCTTCTATCAGGTCCAGTCCACGGCCGCGCCCGTGTGATCGATCGATGCGGCGTGGTGGCGCACAGCGCCAGCGCCAATAAACTCCTGTCACATGATTTCACCATGGTAACGTATTATGAGCATGTGAATTATAGGACAAAATCGTAGAAAGCGCTGACCAAACCCACCATTACGTAACTGTCGTGATAATATAAAACTAGTGTGACACTGTACTGCATGCATTTCAAGACCAGAGGTATCATTTCTAATTACCATTCTTATATAGCAAAGCCACGGACACGTGAACAGATTAGATTAGTTGTTGAGCCTACAAGATCATGGGGTTCACGTGGGATACCAGATCTGCTTATGCAGCTATTTTTGATGTGTCTTGCACTCTATCACTGAAAGAATAAGACTTTATCATGAGGATCATCTCTTGCCATAGCTCTTCCAAAATGGTTAACGTTAGTCTGAGTGGGCAGAATGAGTTCAGGAATGCCTCTATAGTCTAATTATCTATGATCTGTGGCAGGGTTCAAGTTACTGAATTAGGTTACAGGCAGGGTATACTTGAGGGCCATCTCTTGCCATAGCTCTTCCAAAATGGGTAACGTTAGTATGAGTGGGCAGGATGAGTTCAGGAATGCCTCTATGGTCTGTACCAGCACTAATATACAGTTGATAATCAGTGATGACCCACAGGCTGTTAGCCACAAATCAGATCCTACAGAAACAAGCAGTGTGCACACTCCAAACCAGGCAGGGCAATGGCAGAACACTAACTATCCATGAATATGCTGTTAACAACATGGAACAGGTCAGTGCAGCAACAGTAGATAGTATCAATACGATAAAAGTAAACAGTCACAATCCATGAGTACTCACACCCAGTGCTAGCGCCACATGTGTACTTCCTCTACTGCATGTGTGGACAGTCAGTGTGTATGTATAGATATGGCAGCGTGAAGGCATGAATGTAGTGCTCAAGTGCTGGGGGGGTATCCTTGAAATGGTTTAGTGGTTGACAAAGAGATGAAAGGGATAACGGCCTAATAAAAATTAATAGTTGCATGACATTATTAAATTACGGTGCATTTGACCATGCATCTCCTGTAACCCCAATTAAGATCTGGAGGCAATTACGCCAGCATAATTTCTGGAATACCATATTTTCTGTGTGCATGAGTTTTATCTATGAGAATGAATTATGGAAGTCAAGCGGCAGTTGCATAAATAATTATTTGTATCATGTAACAATTCACGCCATATAGCTATTGCAATGCATAAAACGTAAAGAAAAGTTACATAAATTTTTCAAGAGGCCTATTTGACTGATTCACGTACACAAAAATAATCTTTACGGTACTAGTATAATATTTTACAGATAGCCTAATATCACAATATTTATAGTTTTTGTGGTACTGTATAGAGGGAAACTTTCGAGGAAGAAAATGTTCACGAATTTCGCGCTTTAAGAACCACCTGCGAAGGTTTTTCTCCACAAAATTTTGACACGCCCCACCAACCTATACGAATGATTTAGCATTCCGAAAAGTTTTCTCTGCAAAATTCTCACTAATGATCCACGATAGTTTTCTCCCTCTAACGGTTCCTGCGGTACAGTTCAATTTGAATTAGTTAGTTGGGCATGGGCTGAGCAACTCAGATTTTTTACCCATAGACATCACATTTATTATGATCTATGATATAATACCACATCTATAGAGTACTAAATTTATTGTTGGTAAGTCTGTTACAGTACATCTGCTTATGGTAAAAAACTCTTTTAACATCCTGCAACTTTTAAATAATTAGTTCAAACCACATCAAATCAGGATCTCATACATTTCTTGAGTAGTAGCGTTCTGCAAATATCTGTTCATTAGGCAGTACATCTTCCCTCTTCCTTTTCTTGTAACACCTCATCACAATAACTGAAGCTGCCATCATTATCAACAGGTATATCAGTAGCGTCAATAAGTACCAAAATCCACAACTCAGAGTTCCTGTTCCCCATTCCAATGACGTCATCTTGAAAGGCAGTAATAGTCCTTGTAAGAGCATCATAAAGAAAGCTAGTAGACCATAAAAGACGCCAGCAACCAGGCCCTTCATAGAGTAGGGTACTTGGGCACAGTAAAACTCCAAAGCACCGATTACAGCAAGCAGATCAGAGATAGCCATAAGAGCCTCCAGTATAATTAACCATCTGTAGTCCAGGGTCTCACTCAGAAAGTTCAGGCTATCATGTGATTTGCTAAATATACAGGAAAGAGTGGCATTGCTTGAAGGTGTGATGTGTGTGTAGTGTTGGCGAGAGTAAGTTATCAGTGCTAACATGATAGCACAACTGGCTATGCGTAGTGTGAACCCTGTAAATAATTTTACGTGGCTTTGAAGGGTTGGTAGACATGAATAAAACAGAGGGTGGACAACTATCTCAAAGAGCGGTATGAGTAATAGTCCGGTTATCGAGTAAAAATTATTGAACACGTATTCTGGAGTGTGCGAAAGTGCATGTATGAACATATTTCTTAGATTTTTAGGCATCGAGCGTCTTTCAGTAGCAACACCATAGAAAGCACACCCGACAGTAAAGACCACGACTACACGAAAAAGAGTCTTCACATCTTCCACCTGTTCGGTTGTAAACGGTCCTCCATATTTGCTCTTACCGAAGTCGATACGAGAAGGAAGGTCCTCCTCACCTGTGTATGTGAAGGCACTCCTTAGTCTAGGGCTCTTGTGCTTCAGTGCATACTTTATCACCCCATAGACTGTCTTGAATGGGTTTTGGGTCACCGGCTCCTTGATCAGGACCTTGTTGAATAAAATACCCAAGCTCACAGCTAGAGTGAGCTGTAGACACACCAACAGAGATACAAGTATAGTTTGTACTCCTCACTGATGTACAAACAGGCTGTACTCACTGCAGCTCTGCCACTCATTATTGTCCAGGAGTACCAAGTGACAAATGTCTTGATTTCTGTCGATGATGCATCACAGAGTTGGTCCACTCCGAACTGGATAGCGTTGGCTTGAAAACCGCTGTATCCCAATGCTAGTGGCAATAAAAATAGGTGCAATACCTTGCTTAGGTTGTGTAAATCCAGGCTTTGTAAGATGATCAAACTTGTTGTCAGCAGTAGTGAGCTAATCCACATAGTGCATATATATGCTCAAATGAATTATTTTGTATCGTCCAAACCGAATATCAGCTAGCCATCCAGCCAGTGGTATTGTGAAGCCCACACTGATCTGTAGCATGGCAAACACAAGGTAACTGTATACTCTCAATGCATTGTAGCTGATGTAGAAATACAGAGATGATATACAGTAGCTCCAGATTAGTATGAGAATTGCACCTCTGTTCTTAACCCTCCTTAAACGGTACCTTGGCTTGAAGCATCTCCTGACTTTCTTACTTGATTTGTTTGCTGTCGATAAAGTATTGTCTGGATTAATCAGTGGACTTACTAAAGGCTTCTGCCCTCTCTCTCTGTCATTATTGAAATTTCTATTTCTTGCCCTGCTTTACTAAGTAATTACGTACCTAGCAAAATATATAGTCATATTATGGTACATGCGTATAATATTATTATATCTCGTACTACAAGTAATGCACAATTTATGATGACACAAGTCCATCTTCATAATATTATTCTAGTTTCATAAGCTATAATTATGCACAACTCTAAACGTGGGTATTGAAAAAGTCCATCAATTGCTTATCTCCTATTAGGTATTTGTAAATGTAACCAATAACATGTTTGTGCGGAGTTCTGTGTGAACATACCATGTTTATATATGCTAATGGAACACAAGCTAAAAAAAATTGTACAATTTTCTGGTAAAGGTTGTCACATTTTACATTATTAAGATACATTATGAAAAGTTCTAGAATGCAAATTTTCTTGTGCTAATTACATCTTGTATTTCATTAGCATAAACACAGTATGTCAATATTGTTCATGTATAAAAAAACAATGAAATTGAAGGATAAGGTAGGGATGGCAGTGCCAACAAATACACAAACAAGATTTGTAGGGATAACGTATCACATGCATCCACTATACATCCCTACGCTTGTTTTTTTTTTTTTTTCGATAATTAATACCATACACTTCTGATTCAGTATGTAAAGTGTCGCTATAATATTTTGATATTGATCCATGGGTATAATTATTATATCCTCAGTATGTAGCAATTTATTTTTCTGTGGTTATGACGTACCATATAGCGGGAAATTTTTTTGCCGCTATTTTTTGTGTGATTGACCAAAACACCATCACTGGCTTCCTTGATCGTAGCGGCCGGGGCCAATCAATGCTGATAGTGGTCCACTGTGATCAGGAAGGTCACTCCGTTTCGACGCCATGGCAAAGAACGGATAAAGAGACATCATTCAGTGAGCTAGACTTGCATTTAGCACCTGCCACTAGCGACCGCGTGTGGCCGTGATAGGCCTATAGGTCAAAGGTCATGCAAGAAAAAAATTCGACTTACAAATTTTCACAGTTTTTATTTTCGCATAAGGCATGGAGCGTACGAAATATACGAAAATTACCACCACACAAAAATTTCCTGCTATGATGAAATTATGATGCAATCTGTGAGATAATTATGAGAAAATTCAGGGCCTTACTGTAGCCTTTCTAGAATCTGGGACTTAAAATTCGGTAAAATAGTATGTAAAGTATCTTACGCGTGTATCCAGCAAATATGTTACAGGCTGAGTGCTACTTTCTCTGACAGTACCACTGGCTGAACTTTACATGTTCTCTTGGCTTACATAATATTAATGCTGTGGATTTATAAAGCTAGCATTTAAGAGACCTGAAGGCCTGAGACTGTAGCATCCCGAGCGAAGTGAGGGTGCTACTAAGGGCCTGAGGGTCTCTTAAAAGCGTAGAGACCATTGGACGAGGTCTCTAACTGATTTAGAATATAGCTAACCAATGGGTCACCATCAACAGGCATATGATAATCGAAAAAAGCAAGCGTAGGGATGTATAGTGAATGTAATTATTAAGGGACCAGGGTGGCTTTCAAACGCAGCAAAATTTATGAATATTTTCTCCCTAAAAAGTTCCCACTGTAAGGACATTGACATAATTTTATATTATACAAGTATAAAAAATAATGAAATTGAAGGATGAAGTAGGGATGGCAGGCTCAAAAAGTACACAAACAAGATTTGTAGCGACGACTCAGCTCCAGTTGCAAGATCAGGGAGCCTGGGAACAAAGCTCCTGTAACGTACATGTAAGCTAAGGCATCACTAGTATAAAATTTACTGGTGTAAAATTAGCTGTAATTTTTGAGTATACTATTGGCATTGGGTACTTTATTTTTTAATTGCGTAAATCCCTGTTACAAAATTTAAAAGTTAAAATTATAACATACCACACCAATTGGTTTAGCCATGCAGAGAGCATTCCGTGAATCTTTTCACTATGAAATGACTGATTTGTGAAATTTTTCTCCCTCAAACGTTTCTCACTATAATATCGTACCAAAAAAAATTTCAAAAACTGTAAAACACTTCAAAAGTGGGTGCTGCACATCCACTAAGTGGATTGTGCCCAGAGGGATAATCAAATTACGAATTTTTTCACACAGTACATGGAACCTAGATGATGTATATAGCATACAGCGAGCGACTTAAAGCCACTGCATGAATGATGTTATAAGGCAAGCATCATTGATCATTCAAGAAATGGGATCACACAATTGTAATAAAAAGACTTACATTAGGAGATTGCATACATGGCATGCCACACAAGATGCAGCTCTAAGCATTAGTTGTCCCGACTACCAAACACTCATACTTTAGCAAACTTTTTGAGGGCAATGTGAGATTTATGGTCAGTTATTAGCAAATTCGGCTTTCTACCTATCAAGTATGGGACTTATCACACGCAGCTGAGATCCCTAACTATGGCTGACTCAGTTAAGGTCTTGCAATTATACCTGAGGCGATTACGCCAGCATAATTTCTGGAATACCATAAAGTGACTTTTCTGTGCATGAATTTTTCTATATAGCTATGCGAATTATGGAAGTCAAGCGGCAGTTGCATAAATTTGTATCACATATTAACAGGCCTATTTGACCAAGTCACGCTTACACAAAAATAATCTTTACGGTACTAGAATAATATTTTACAGATAATTATAACCAGCTAATATGATTGTGGTACCGTATAGCGGGGAACTTTTGAGGGAGAAAATGTTCATGAATTTCGCACTTTGAGAACCACCTGCGAAGGTTTTTTCCACGAAATTTGACATGCCCCACCAACCTATACGAATAATTAATTTTAGCATTCCGTGAAAGTTTTCTCCTCAAAATTCTCACTAATGATCTGCAAAAGTTTTCTCGTCTATAGAGTACTGAATTTATTATCTATAGGTCTGCTGCGGTACATCTACTTATGTTTTAACATGCATACAATTTTAAATTAGTTCAAACGATATCAAATTAGGATCTCATACATTTCTTGAGTAGTAGCGTTCTGCAAATATCTGTTCATTAGGCAGTACATCTTCCCTCTTCCTTTTCTTGTACCACCTCATCACAACAACTAAAGCTGCCATTACTATCAACAGGTATATCAGTGACGTCAATATGTACCAAAATCCACAACTCAGAGTTCCCGTTCCCCATTCCAATGACGTCATCTTGAAAGGCAGTAACAGCCCTTGTGAGAGCATTATAAAGAAACCTGATAGGGCATAAATGATGCCAGCGACCAGGCCCTTCATGGAGTAGGGTACTTGGGCACAGTAAAACTCCAAAGCACCGATTGAAACAAGCAGATCAGAGATAGCCATAAGAGCCTCCAGTATAATTATCCATCTGTAGTCTAGGGTCTCACTCAGAAAGTTCAGGCTGTCATTTGATTTGCTAAATACACAGGAAAGGGTGGCATTGCTTGAAGGTGTGATGTGTGTGTAGTGTTGGCGAGCGTAAGTCATCAGTGCTAACATGATAGCATATCTTACTAGCTATGTGTAGTGTGAATGCTATACGGAATTTTACATGGCTTTGAAGGATCGGTAGACATGAATAAAACAGAGGGTGAATAACTACCTCATAGAGCGGTATGAGTAATAGTCCGGTTATCGAGTAAAAATTATTGAACACATACTCTGGAGAGTGTGAAAGTGCATGTATGAATATGTTTCTTAGATTATTAGGTAAAAAGAGCGACCTTCAATAGTCATACCAAAGAATGCGCACCCTACGACAAAGACCAAGACTACTCGAAAGAGAGTCTTCACATCTTCCACCTGTTCTGTTGTGAATGGTCCTCCATATTTGCTCTTACCAAAGTCGATACGAGAAGGAAGGTCCTCCTCACCTGTGTATGTGAAGGTACTCCTTAGTCTAGGGCTCTTGTGCTTCAGTGCACACTTTATCACCCCATAGACTGTCTTGAATGGATTTTGAGTCACCGGCTCCTTGATCAGGACCTTGTTGAATAAAATACCCAAGCTCACAGCTAGAGTGAGCTTTAGACACATCAACAGGGGCACAAGTAGTTTGTACTCCTCACTGATGTACAAACAGGCTGTACTCACTGTAGCTATGCTACTAATTATTGTCCATGAGTACCAAGTGATGAATGTCTTGATTTCTGTCGATGATGCATCACAGAGTTGGTCCACTCCAAACTGGATAACGTTGGCTTGATAACCACCGTATCCCACTCCTAGTGGCAATAAGAAAATGTGCAATACCTTGCTTAGATTTTGTAAATCCAGGCTTTGTAAGATGATCAGACTTGTTGTCAGCAGTAGTGAGCTAATCCACATAGTGCCTATGCTCAAACGAATCATTTTGTACCGTCCAAACCGAATATCAGCTAGCCATCCGGCCAGTGGTATCGTGAAGCCCACACTGATCTGTACCATGGCAAACACAAGGTAATTGTATACTCTCGATGCAGTGTAGCTGATGTAGACATACAGAGATGATACACAGTAGCTCCAGATTAGTATGAGAATTGCACCTCTGTTCTTAACCCTCCTCAAACGGTACCTTGGCTTGAAGCATCTCCTGACTTGCTTACTTGATTCGTTTTCTATCAATGAAGTATTGTCTGGATTAATCAGTGGACTTAGGCTTCTGCCCTCTCTCTCTGTCATTATTCAACTTACTAGTATGGAGATATATTTACCCCCCAATTTATGTGCATGTTTATATTTGCATGCAATATGAAGATTATGAAATTTCCCAAATTACATGTAGTAGACGCATGTATACCACATAAGTAAAACAATTATATAAAACAATGAAATTGAAGGATGGAGTAAGGATGGGGGCCAAAAAGTACATAAACTTTTCTTAATCATTTTGTGCCTGTTGACGGTGATTTATTGGTACTATCCCTTAACTGAGAGAAATTCATATTATCCCCTTATTAGCTAATAAGGCTCACAGGGGTGGGGGGATTGACTATTGCATTACTGCCAGGTTAATTTATTCCTGTACCTACTCAAAAAGCAAGCGTAGGGATGTATAGTGGACGTGATTATCCCTACAAATCTTGTTTATGTACTTTTTGGCCCTCCCATTTCTACTTCATCCTTCAATTTCATTGTTTTTTTATACTTATTTCTGTTCTTTTTTTTATTCGAATAATTATCTCTTTAGTGCAGTTCATCAATGCTATCTATCATGATGTTCTTATTAACTCCTAAATTCATTTTCAATGGTGCAGTGGCATAATAATAACGTATCCTGGATGATGAGCCAAAGTTGCACGCGTGCGAGTCATTGCCACGCCCCTCACTAGGTCGTCGTTTATACTGGACCACGGCCACACTCTGCATAGGCGAGCTTTAGTTCTTCCAGCATTCCTCTGCTCTTTGCTACACCTCCGTTGGCTACAACACGTTGGCTGGTCACAAATTTGCAAAAACTTCCTGGAAGTGGATGTTGAAATAAATTGGAACTATTATTCATAATGTTAGATCAAATCATAGTCTTTCTATTCTCGGAAATCCAGATGAACTTACTCTAATTCTTTCTTGCAGCGACTAATACTATTACACTAATGTACTCTGTTGCTCCTTTTGTGGACTGTTGATCAAATAACAGTCAGCTCAGTGACTAGCCTCGTTCCCAGGCCCAGAGAAGCTGCTATCAACAATAAACTCATTAAAAGATTCGCTCCCTAAGTTTCACGGCCTAGCGATAGCACATTCTCAGGCTTCTATCAGGTCCGATCCACGGCCGCTCCCGCGTGATCGATCAATGCGGCGTCGTGGCACACAGCGCCAGCGCCAATAAACTCCTGTCACATGACTTCACCATGGTAACATATTATGAGCATGTGCATTATATATGATGAAATGGCATATAAGAAACACCCAATCGTAGAAAGCGCTGACCAAACCCACCATTACGTAACTGTCGTGATAATACAAAACTAGTGTGACACTGTACTGCATGCATTTCGAGACCAGAGGTATCATTTCTAATTACCATGTTGCTAACAGCGTATTCATGGATAGTTAGGGATCTGCACCTGGTTTGGAGTGTGCACACTGCTTGTTTCTGTAGAGAATCTGATTTGTGGCTAACAGCCTGTGAGTCATCACTGATTATCAACTCTATATTAGTCTGGTACAGACCATAGAGGCATTCCTGAACTCATCCTGCCCACTCATACTAACGTCACCCATTCTGGAAGAGCTATGGCAAGAGATGATCCTCCTGATAAAGTCTTATTCTTTCAGTGATGAGTGCAAGACACATCAAAAATAGCTGTGTAAGCAGATCTGGTATCCCATGTGAACCCCATGATCTTGTAGGCTCAACAACTAATCTAATCTGTTCACGTGTCCGTGGCTTTGCTATATAAGAATGGAACAAGTCAGTGCAGCAACAATAGATAGTATCAACACGATAAAAGTAAACAGTCACAATCCATGAGCACTCACACCCAGTGCTAGCACCACATGTGTGCTTCCTCTACTGCATGTGTTTACAGTCAGTGCGTGTGTGTGTGTAGATATGGCAGCGTGAAGGCATGAATGTAGTGCTCAAGTGCTGGGGGGGGTATCCTTGAAATGGTCAGTGGTTGACAAAGAGATGAAAGGGATCACAGCCTAATAAAAATTAATAGTTGCATGACATTATTAAATTGCGGTGCATTTGACCATGCGTCTCCTATATTATATGTAACAGGTAGTTAAGGTCTTACAATTACACCTGAGGCGATTACGCCAGCATAATTTCTGGAATACCACAAAGCGACTTTTTTCTGTGTGCATGAGTTTTATCTATGTGAATTATGGAAGTCAAGCGGGAGTTGCATAAATTTGTATAACATAACAATTGACACCATACATTACAATGCATAAAACATATAAAGATAAGAGGCCTATTTGACCGACTCGCATACACAAGAATAATCTTTACAGTACTAGAATAATATTTTACAGATAGCCTAATATCACAATACTAATAATAGTTTTTGTGGTAACGTATAGAGGGAAACTTTCGAGAAGAAAATGTTCATGAATTTCGCGCTTTAAGAGCCACCTGTAAAGAGCTTTTTTCACGAAATTTTGACACGCCCCACCAACCTATACGAATGATTTAGCATTCCGCGAAAGTTTTCTCTGCAAAATTCTCACTAATGATCCACGAACGTTTTCTCCCTCTAACGGTTCCTGCGGTACAGTTCAATTTGAATTAGTTAGTTGGGCAAGGGCTGAGCAACTCAGGCTTGAACGATTTTTTACCTATAGACATCATATTTGTCATATAATATAATCTATGATATAACACATCTATAGAGTACTAAATTTATTGTTAGTAGGTCTGTTACTGTACATCTACTTATGGTAAAAAACTCTTTTAATATCCATGGATCTTTTAATTAGTTCAAATCATATCAAATCAGGATCTCATACATTTCTTGAGTAGTAGCGTTCTGCAAATATCTGTTCGTTAGGCAGTACATCTTCCCTCTTCCTTTTCTTATACCACCTCATCACAATAACTGAAGCTGCCATCATTATCAACAGGTATATCAGTAGCGTCAATACGTACCAAAATCCACAACTCAGGGTTCCCATTCCCCATTCCAATGACGTCATCTTGAAAGGCAGTAACAGCCCTTGCGAGAGCATCATAAAAAAACCTAGTAGACCATAAAAGATGCCAGCAACCAGGCCCTTCATGGAGTAGGGTACTTGGGCACAGTAAAACTCCAAAGCACCGATTGCAATAAGCAGATCAGAGATAGCTATAAGAGACTCCAGTATAATTAACCATCTGTAGTCCAGGGTCTCACTCAGAAAGTTCAGGCTGTCATGTAGTTGGTAAAATGTACAGGAAAGGGTGGCATTGCTTGAAGCTGTGTAGTGTTGACGAGCGTAAGTTATCAGTGCTAACATGATAGCATATCTTACTATGGGTAGTGTGAACCCTATAAAGAATTTTACATGGCTTTGAAGGATCGGTAAACATGAATGAAACAGAGGGTGAACAACTACCTCATAGAGCGGTACTATCAATAGTGCAGTTATGGAGTAAAAATTATTGAACACATACTCTGGAGTGTGCGAAAGTGCATGTATAAACATATTTCTTAGATTATTAGGTATCGAGCGATCTTCAGTAGTCATACCAAAGAATGCACACCCTACGACAAAGACCAAGATTACTCGAAAGAGAGTCTTCACATCTTCCACTTGTTCTGTTGTAAACGGTCCTCCATATTGGCTCTTACCGAAGTCGATACGAGAAGGAAGATCCTCCTCACCTGTGTATGTGAAGGCACTCCTTAGTGTAGGGCTCTTGTGCTTCAGTGCATACTTTATCACCCCATAGACTGTCTTGAATGGGTTTTGAGTCACCGGCTCCTTGATCAGGACCTTGTTGAATAAAATACCCAAGCTCACAGCTAGAGTGAGCTTTAGACATATCAATAGGGGCACAAGTAGTTTGTATTTCTTACTGATGTACAAACAGGCTGTACTCATTGTAGCTATGCTACTAATAAGTGTCCATGAGTACCAAGTGACAAATGTCTTAATTTCTGTCGATGATGCATCACAGAGTTGGTCCACTCCAAATTGGATAACGTTGGCTTGAAAACCACCATATCCCAATGCTAGTGGCACTAAAAAGAGATGCAATACCTTGCTTAGGTTATGTAAATCCAGGTTTTGTAAGATGATCAAACTTGTTGTCAGCAGTAGCGAGCTGATCCACATAGTGCACATACTAAAACGGATTACCTTGTATCGTCCAAACCGAATATCAGCTAGCCATCCAGCCAGTGGTATCGTGAGACCCACACTTATCTGTAGCATGGCAAACACTAGGTAACTGTATACTCTCAATGCTGTGTAGCTGAGGTAGAAATACAGAGATGATATACAGTAGCTCCAGATTAGTATGAGAATTGCACCTCTGTTCTTAACCCTCCTCAAACGGTACCTTGGCTTGAAGCATCTCCTGACTTTCTTACTTGATTCGTTTGCTATCGATGAAGTATTGTCTGGATTAATCAGTGGACTTAGGCTTCTGCCCTCACTATCAGCCATCGTTTCACTTTCTCATTCTTTCTTTGCTTTGCTAGTACGGAGAAATGTTGTTATATAACCAACCCCATGCTTGCATAACATTGTTTCATTTGTGCGCAATATAAAATTTCCCAATGTGCATGTAGTATACATGTATGTATATCTCATACCAGTTTATATATTGAAACAGATAATGTTTAGAATATTTGGTCGTTATTGTAATTTCTCTTTGATCTGCTTTACTAGTATCAAGCGAAATAAGTAGTAACTATATTATTATTATATATCACTTACAAGTATGTTTTAATGTCAGGATAACGTGGCTAGTATGTATGATCAGTACATACTCACAAAACATACACATTTAGCAAACATTTTAAGGGCAATGCAAGATTTATGGTCAACTATATAATATAATTTTTATTAGCAAATTTGGCTTTCTACCTATAAAGTATGAGCTCTTATCACAGGCAGCTGTGATCCCTAATATGGCTGACTCAGTGATTTAGTATGAGCTGTACTACCAGTCATACTTCTACTGGTGAAACAAGTGACAGCAGTACATACTTAACCTGAGAAGGAATGAGTCTAGAGATTCAAGAAGTGCAGAATAGAATAGCAAATTTTGAGCTCAATTGCCTCAACCCTATATACTTGCAAAGTTATGCTCAAAGATTCACGGGGTGGGGGGGGGGGGGGGGGGGGGGGTTGGGTGGTTAGCATTCTAAGAAGCCAACAGTTGTTTCATCAGAACCAGATTTCAAGATCAGAGATATCATTTGTAATTACCATTCTTAGCAAAGCCACGGACATGTGAACAGATTAGATTAGTAGTAGAGCCTACAAGGTCGTGGGATTCACGTGGGATGCCAGATCTGCTTACACGGCATTTTTTTATGTGTCTTGTACTCTATCACTGAAAGAATAAGACTTCGTCAGGGTATACTTGAGAATCATCTCTTGCCATAGCTCTTCCAGAATGGGTGATATTTGTCCGATTGAGTGGGCAGGATGAGTTTAGTAATACCTCTAATTTCTTATTATCACGTCCAGACTACACTGTGGGAAACCACTCTAATACTAATAATTATTTGTAGATTGCATTACTATAATTTAAGAATGTGTGGGTGGATTGGTAGATGGAGGTAGTCTTAATTCTTACAGATATGTAGTATCGAGAAAATGCATTACAATAATTATTATGTTCAAGTGTTTCATTGTAATAAACATACATTTTCGCTAATTAGCATTAATTGACCTCACTCTCATATAATCAATACGCTAAATCTATTATTAGTAGGTCTAGCCTATTGTAGTACATCTAGTTAGACACAAATGTACATAAATCACTTTAGCTCAAACTGTATCAAATCACATATTTTGAGTAGTAATGTTCTGCAAATATCTGTTCGTTAGGCAGTACATCTTCCCTCTTCCTTTTCTTATACCACCTCATCACAACAACTGAAGCTGCCATCATTATCAACAGGTATATCAGTAGCGTCAATAAGTACCAAAATCCACAACTCAGAGTTCCCGTTCCCCATTCCAATGATGTCATCTTGAAAGGCAGTAACAGCCCTTGCGAGAGCATTATAAAGAAACCTAATAGGGCATAAATGATGCCAGCGACCAGGCCCTTCATAGAGTAGGGTACTTGGGCGCAGTAAAACTCCAAAGCACCAATTGCAACAAGTAGATCAGAGATAGCCATAAGAGCATCCAGTATAATTATCCATCTGTAGTCTAGGGTCTCACTCAGAAAGTTCAGGGTGTCATGTGGTTGGTAAAATATACAGGAAAGGGTGGCATTGCTTGAAGGTGTGATGTGTGCGTAGTGTTGGCGAGCGTAAGTCATCAGTGCTAACATGATAGCATATCTTACTATGCGTAGTGTGAACCCTATGAAAATTTTTACGTGGCTTTGAAGGGTTGGTAGACGTGAATTAAACAGAGGGTGGACAACTAACTCATAGAGCGGTATGAGTAATAGTCCGGTTATCAAGTAGAAATTATTGAACACATATTCTGGAGTGTGTGAAAGTGCATGTATGAACAAGTTTCTTAGATTATTAGGTATAGAGCGTCCTCCAGTAGTCATACTAAAGAATGCGCACCCTATGACAACGATCAAGACTACTCGAAAGAGAGTCTTCACATCTTCTACCTGTTCTGTCGTGAACGGTCCTCCATATTTGCTCTTACCAAAGTCGATACGAGAAGGAAGGTCCTCCTCACCTGTGTATGTGAAGGCACTCCTTAGTCTAGGGCTCTTGTGCTTCAGTGCATACTTTATCACCCCATAGACTGTCTTGAATGGGTTTTGAGTCACCGGCTCCTTGATCAGTACCTTGTTGAATAAAATACCCAAGCTCACAGCTAAAGTGAGCTTTAGACATATCAACAGGGGCACAAGTAGTTTGTACTCATCACTGATGTAGAGACAGGCTGTAGTCATTGTGGCTATGCTACTCATTAATGTCCAGGTGTACCAAGTGACAAATGTTTTGATTTCTGTCGATGATGCATCACAGAGTTGGTCCA
The DNA here is from genome assembly GCA_963930775.1 of Cliona cf. orientalis. Classification (NCBI taxonomy): domain Eukaryota; kingdom Metazoa; phylum Porifera; class Demospongiae; order Clionaida; family Clionaidae; genus Cliona; species Cliona cf. orientalis. The sequence continues at coordinate 2,905,282 of OZ005697.1, forward strand.
CTCCAAACTGGATAACATTAGCTTGAAAACTACTGTATCCCACTCCTAGTGGCAATAAAAATAGGTGCAATACCTTGCTTAGGTTGTGTAAATCCAGGCTTTGTAAGATGATCAAACTTGCTGTCAGCAGTAGCGAACTAATCCACATAGTGCCTATGCTCAAACGAATCATTTTGTACCGTCCAAACCGAATATCAGCTAGCCATCCAGCCAGTGGTATCATGAAGCCCACACTGATCTGTACCATGGCAAACACAAGGTAACTGTATACTTTCCATGCATTGTAGCTAATGTAGAAATACAGAGATGATATACAGTAGCTCCAGATTAGTATGAGAATAGCTCCTCTGTTCTTAACCCTCCTCAAATGGTACCTTGGCTTGAAGCATCTCCTGACTTGCTTACTTGATTCGTTTGCTGTCGATGAAGTATTGTCTGGATCAATCAGTGGACTTAGGCTTCTGCCCTCTCTATCGGTCATTATTCAACTTACTAGTATGGAGTAATATATAATCCACAATGTATGTGCATGTTTATATTTGCATGCAATATGAAGACTGAAATTTCCCAAATTACATGTAGTAGACACATGTATACCACATAAGTAAAACAAGTATATGAAACAATGAAATTGAAGCATGGAGTGAGGATGGGGGGCCAAAAAGTACATAAACAAGATTTGTAGGGATAATCACATCCACTATACATCCCTATGCTTGCTTTTCTTAATCATTAATTTTTGTGCCTGTTGACGGTGATTTATTGGGACTACAGTCGAGCCTCCGAACAAAGGACACTTTGGGAACGGGCCTCTTGTCCTTTGCTCGGAGGTTGTCCCTATCTCGGAGGTTCATGATTTTTCAACCCATTTTGATTGTATTATCCTTAACAAGTTAGTAAATGCACTGAAATGCATAATAAGAGCAGTAGAGATAATAATCAAATGATTGGTATGTTCTGTTTTCAGTATCAACATAGCACAGGCTGAATTTTTTTTGTTTCTGAAGTACTGGCTACTCCAGAATCGTTATCTGGATTCAAGGCTAATATTATTATCGTGCATGCAGCATAATATCGCGACCGCCTAGATTGCGACAAAGGTGGGCATGGCATCGTTAATTTAAGGGCGTTGTTTCTGGATGTCCGCTATTTAGAGGCAATTTTGCTTTGAAAAGTCATGTTGGGAGCTTGGATCTTGTCCGCTGTCTGGAATCGAGAAACGTCCGCTTCTCGGAGGTTGCTAATGTGCTATAACTATGCTAAATTCAATCGGTAACACGGCACTTGTCTGCTGTAGAGATGTTATCCGCTTCTCGGAGGGTCCGTTATCAGAGGCTCGACTATATCCCTTAACTGAGAGAAATTCATATTATCCCCTTGTTAGCTAATAAGGCTCACAGGGGTGGGGAGATTGACTATTGCATTACTGCCAGGTTAATTTATTCCTGTACCTACTCAATAAGCAAGCGTAGGGATGTATAGTGGACGTGATTATCCCTAAAAATCTTGTTCATGTACTTTTTGGCCCTCCCATCCCTACTTCATCCTTCAATTTCATTGTTTTTTATACTTATTTCTGTTCTTTTTTTATTCGAATAATTATCTCTTTAGTGCAGTTCATCAATGCTATCTATCATGATGTTCTTATTAACCCTAAATTCATTTTCAATGGTGCAGTGGCAAAATAATAACGTATCCTGGATGATGAGCCAAAGTTGCACGCGTGCGAGTCATTGCCACGCCCCTCACTAGGTCGTCATTTATACTGGACCACGGCCACACTCTGCATAGGCGAGCTTTAGATCTTCCAGCTTTCCTCTGCTCTCTGCTATACCTCCATTGGCTACAACACGTTGGCTGGTCACAAATTTGCAAAAACTTACCTGGAAGCGGATGTTGAAATTGGAACTATTATTCGTAGTATTAGATCAAATCATAGTCTTTCTATTCTCGGAAATCCAGATGAACTTACTCTATTTCTTTCTTGCAGCGACTAATAATTTACTTTACTATTACACTAATGTACTCTGTTGCTCCTTTTGTGGAGTGTTGATCAAATAATAGTAATAACAATAATAAACATGCAGTCAGCTCAGTGACTAGCCTCGTTCCCAGGCCCAGAGAAGCTGCTATCAACAATAAACTTACTAGTTTTTATAAAAGATTCACTCCCTAAATTTTCACGGCCTAGTGATAGCATGTTCTCAGGCTTCTATCAGGTCCGGTCCGTGGCCACGCCCGTGTGATCGATCGATACAACGTGGTGGCGCACAGCGCCAGCATCAATAAACTCCTGTCACATAACTTCACCATGGTAACGTATTATGAGCATGTGCATTACCGTATAGCCGGAAATATTGGCGGGAATTAAATTTGGCGGTTGAGGCCCAAATCGCTATTACAAGAATATTGGCGGATTTAAATTTGGCGGTTCGGTACGGGATCGCCATACGTATATATGCGAGTAGGAAATTTTGGCGGATTTTAATTTGGCGGTTGTAATGTAGACCGCCAAACCGCCAAATTTAATTCCCCGCCAAATTTTCCGGCTATACGGTATATGATAAAATGGCGTACAAGTCACACCCAATCGTAGAAAGCACTGACCAAACCCACCATTACGTAACTGTCGTGATAATACAAAACAAGTGTGACACTGTACTGCATGCATTTCGAGACCAGAGGTATCTTCTAATTACCATTCTTATATAGCAAAGCCACGGACACGTGAACAGATTAGATTAGTTGTTGAGCCTACAAGGTCATGGGGTTCACGTGGGATACCAGATCTGCCTACACAGCTATTTTTGGTGAGTTTTGCACTCTATCATTGAAAGAATAAGACTTCATCAGGGTATACTTGAGGATCATCTCTTGCCATAGCTCTTCCAGAATGGGTGACGTTAGTCTGAGTGGGCAGCATGAGTTCAGGAATGCCTCTATGGTCTAATTGTCTATGATCTGTGGCAGGATTCAAGTTACATAATTAGGTTACAGGCAGGGTACACTTGAGGATCATCTCTTGCCCTAGCTCTTTCGGAATGGGTGATGTTAGTATGAGTGGGCAGGATGAGTTCAGGAATGCCCCTATGGTCTAATTATCATGTCCAGACTACACTAAACTACGCCTGTGAAACCACACTCTAATACTAATCTGTAGATTACATTACTATAATTTAAGAACTTGTGGGCAGGTTGGTAGATAGGGAGGTAGTCTTAATTCTTATGGATATGCAGTATAGCGAGAAGGATCTTATGTGGTGCTAGCACTGGGTACGTGTGAGTGCTCATGGATTGTGACTATTTACTTTTATCGTGTTGATACTATCTACTGTTGCTGCACTGACCTGTTCCATGTTGCTAACAGCGTAATCATGGGTAGTGAGGGTTCTGCCCATTGCCCTGCCTGGTTTGGAGTATGCACATTGCTTGTTTCTGTAAGATCTGATTGTGGGTCATCACTGATTATCAACTTTATATTAGTCTGGTAGCTATGGAATATACCCCGGCCATATACTAGGGATATCCTCCACTTAACTGCTCCATTGAGCACCCACTAAAGTTATTACTTTATTCTTAGTGGGGCCAGGAATATATGAAGGGCTCAGAAGCAAAGTGGGCTAACCCACAAATGGTGATTTAGCCCTCCGAATCTTGAAAACATGTTTAAAATATGTTTCATGAGGTATAGAAAATTCAATTTTTTTTAATTTTGGCAACTTGGTAGAGTACAATGTATAGTTTTTAGTCCATTTTTGAGCTTTTTAGACAATTCCCTACATTTAATTCGGGGTTAGCCCACTTTGCTTCTGAGCCCTTCATATATACTGCCAGGACTTCCTACCTGAAAGTATTGTTGTTGTTTAATGTTTTGTACCCGTTTTAATATTTAGGTTAGTTATTGTGTACTTCCTCTACAGTCTGGTAGCAACGTTTGAGCAGAGCGAGAACGTCGCCATTGTACACGTACACTTAGTTGCTATGAGGGGTGTAGCCTCTGTAACCGCTTCCATCTGTGCATGCACACGGTACTATAATGGGCAATCTTGCCCAGGCAGGATACTGTTTGTGCATGAACTACGTCTCTACATTTTGTGAGCATGTACTGTTAATAGAGGATCATACATGTAACCACATTATCCCATGATTGTGACCTTGTATAATGTATCACATCTATAGAATACTAAATTTATTATTAGTAGGTCTGTTGCAGTACATCTGCGTATGGTAAAAAAATCTTTTAATATGCATGCAATTTTAAATTAGTTCAAACGATATCAAATCAAGATCTCATACATTTCTTGAGTAGTAGCGTTCTGCAAATATCTGTTCGTTAGGCAGTACATCTTCCCTCTTCCTTTTCTTGTACCACCTCATCACAACAACTGAAGCTACCATCATTGTCAACAGGTATATCAGTAGTGTCAATAAGTACCAAAATCCACAACTCAGAGTTCCCGTTCCCCATTCCAATAACGTCATCTTGAAAGGCAGTAACAGTCCTTGTGAGAACATCATAAAGAAACCTACTAGACCATAAAGGATGCCAGCAACCAGGCCCTTCATAGAGTAGGGTACTTGGGCACAGTAAAACTCCAAAGCACCAATCATAGCAAGCAGTTCAGAGATAGCCACGAGAGCCTCCAGTATAATTAACCATCTGTAGTCCAGGGTCTCACTCAGAAAGTTCAGGCTGTCATTTGATTGGTAAAATATATAGGAAAGGGTGGTATTGCTTGAAGGTGTGATGTGTGTGTAGTGTTGGCGAGCGTAAGTCATCAGTGCTAACATGATAGCGTAACTTACTATGTTTAGTGTGAACCCTATAAAGAATTTTACGTGGCTTGAAGGATCGGTAGACATGAATAAAACAGAGGGTGAACAACTATCTCAAAGAGCGGTATGAGTAATAGTCCGGTTATCGAGTAAAAATTATTGAAGACATACTCTGGAGTGTGTGAGAGTGCATGTATAAACATGCTTCTTAGATTTCTAGGTATCGAGCGTCTTTCAGTAGCAACACCATAGAAAGCGCACCCAACCAAAAAGACCACGACTACTCGAAAGAGAGTCTTCACATCTTCTACCTGTTCTGTCGTGAACGGTCCTCCATATTTGCTCTTACCGAAGTCGATACGAGAAGGAAGGTCCTCCTCACCTGTGTATGTGAAGGCACTCCTTAGTCTAGGGCTCTTGTGCTTCAGTGCATACTTTATCACCCCATAGACTGTCTTGAATGGGTTTTGAGTCACCGGCTCCTTGATCAGGACCTTGTTGAATAAAATACCCAAGCTCACAGCTAGAGTGAGCTGCAGACACACCAACAGAGATACAAGTAGTTTGTACTCCTCACTGATGTACAAACAGGCTGTACTCACTGTAGCTCTGCCACTCATTATTGTCCATGAGTACCAAGTGACAAATGTCTTGATTTCTGTCGACGATGCATCACAGAGTTGGTCCACTCCAAACTGGATAGCGTTGGCTTGAAAACCACTGTATCCCAATGCTAATGATACTAAAAATAGGTGCAATACCTTGCTTAGGTTGTGTAAATCCACGCTTTGTAAGATGATCAAACTTGCTGTCAGCAGTAGTGAGCTAATCCACATAGTGCCTATGCTCAAACAAATCATTTTGTACCGTCCAAACCAAATATCAGCTAGCCATCCGGCGATTGGTATCGTGAGGCCCACACTAATCTGTAGCATGGCAAACACTAGGTAACTGTATACTCTCAATGCATTGTAGCTGATGTAGAAATACAGAGATGATAATATTATACAGTGGCTCCAGATTAGTATGAGAATTGCACCTCTGTTCTTAACCCTCCTCAAACGGTACTTTGGCTTGAAGCATCTCCTGACTTGCTTACTTGATTCGTTTGCTGTCGATAAAGTATTGTCTGGATTAATCAGTGGATTTAGGCTTCTGCCCTCTCTCTCTGTCATTATTGAAATTTCTATTTCTTGCCCTGCTTTACTTAGTTATTACGTACCTAGCAAAATATATAGTTATAATTATTATGGTACATGCATATAATATTATATCTCGTATTACAAGTAATGCACAATTTATGATGACACAAGTCCATCTGCATATTATTCTAGTTTCATAAGCTATAATTATGCACAACTCTAAACGTGGGAATTGAAAAAGTCCCATCAATTGCTTATCTCCTATTAGGTATTTGTAAATGTAACCAACATCATGTTTGTGCGGAGTTCTGTGTGTACATACCATGTTTATATATGCTAATGGAACACAAGCTAAAAAAATTGCGCAATTTTCTGGTAAAGGTTGTCACATTTTACATTATTAAGATACATTATGAAAAGTTCTAGAACGCAAATTTTCTTGCGCTAATTACATCTTGTATTTTATTAGCATAAACACAGTATGTCAATATTGTTCATATATAAAAAACAATGAAATTGAAGGATAAGGTAGGGATGGCAGTGCCAAAAAATACATAAACAAGATTTGTAGGGATAACGTATCACATGCATCCACTATACATCCCTATGCTTGTTTTTCTCGATAATTAATATCATACACTTCTGATTCAGTAAAGTGTCGCTATAATATTTTGATATTGATCCATGGGTATAATTATTATATCCCCAGTACGTAGCAATTTATTTTTCTGTGGTTATGACGTACCATATAGCGGGAAATTTTTTTGGTGCTATTTTTCGTACGATTGACCAAAACACCATCACTGGCTTCCTTGATTGTAGCGGCCGGGGCTAATCAATGCTGATAGTGGTTCACTGTGATCAGGAAGGTCACTCTGTTTCAACGCCTTGGCAAAGAACTGATAAAGAGATATCGTTCAGTGAGCTAGCGATCACGTGTGGCCGTGATAGGCCTATAGGTCTAAGGTCACCCGCAAAAGGAATAAAATTCGCATGTTCAAATTTTTGCAGTTTTATTTTCGCATACGGGATGGAGTATATGAAATATACGAAAATTAGCACCATACAAAAATTTCTTGCTATACGGTAATTATGGTGAAATTATGATACAACCTATGAGGTAATTATGAGAAAATTTAGGGCCTCACTGGAGCCTTTCTGGGACTTGAAAATCAGTAAAGTAATATGTAGAGTATCTTATACATGTTTCCAGCAAATACATTACAGGCTGAGTGCTACTTTCTCTGATAAGTACCGCTAGCCAAACTACATGTGTTACAAAATATTAATGCCATGGATTTATAAAGCTAGCCTTGCACTATATATATAGCATGCATCATTGTTAAGGGGCTGGCTCGCAAGACAGCAGTGTGCCATAGTTGTACCACTGGAGTCTATAACGATTTTTTGCCTATATCATATTTGTCATATAATAATATAATAATGATTATGGTACAATGTATTGTAGGCTGACAGCAGAGTTCTACAATATGACCGATCAGTCCTATTACTCTTAAACCTGACCTCCACTTCACAAACATATATATGCCAGAATTTGGATGTACACACTTACAGTGTAGCTATAACATGAACAACATCATAATTATTGTACCCTTTCGCTAGTTTGCTTAATTAATTGACCTCACTTTACAATCATAGTGTACTAAATCTAGTCTATTGTAGTACATCTAGTTAAACACAAATGTACATGAATCACTTTAGCTCAAACTGTATCAAACGATATCTTTTGAGTAGTAGCGTTCTGCAAATATCTGTTCGTTAGGCAGTACATCTTCCCTCTTCCTTTTCTTGTACCACCTCATCACAACAACTAAAGCTGCCATCATTATCAACAGGTATATCAGTAGCGTCAATAAGTACCAAAATCCACAACTCAGAGTTCCCGTTCCCCATTCCAATGATGTCATCTTGAAAAGCAGTAATAGTCCTTGCGAGAGCATTACAAAGAAACCTAATAGGGCATAAAAGATGCCAGCAACCAGGCCCTTCATGGAGTAGGGTACTTGGGCACAGTAAAACTCCAAAGCACCAATTGCAATAAGCAGATCAGAGATTGCCATAAGAGTCTCCAGTATAATTATCCATTTGTAGTCCAGGGTCTCACTCAGAAAGTTCAGGCTGTCATTTGATTTGCTAAATATACAGGAAGGGGTGGCATTGCTTGAAGGTGTGATGTGTGTGTAGTGTTGCCGAGCGTAAGTCATCAGTGCTATCATGATAGCATATCTTACTATGCGTAGTATCAATGCTATGAAAAGTTTTACATGGCTTTGAAGGGTTGGTAGACATGAATGAAATAGCGGGTGGACAACTATCTCGTAGAGCGGCACAATCAATAGTACAACTATGGAGTAAAAATTATTGAACACATACTCTGGAGAGTGCGAAAGTGCATGTATAAACATATTTCTTAGATAATTAGGTTTAGAGCGATCTTCAGTAGTCATACCAAAGAATGCACACCCTACAACAAAGACCAAGATTACTCGAAAGAGAGTCTTCACATCTTCCACCTGTTCTGTCGTGAATGGTCCTCCATATTTGCTCTTACCGAAGTCGATACGAGAAGGAAGGTCCTCCTCATCTGTGTATGTGAAGGCACTCCTTAGTCTAGGGCTCTTGTGCTTCAGTGCATACTTTATCACCCCATAGACTGTCTTGAATGGGTTTTGAGTCACCGGCTCCTTGATCAGGACCTTGTTGAATAAAATACCCAAGCTCACAGCTAGAGTGAGCTGTAGACACACCAACAGGGGCACAAGTACTTTGTACTCCTCACTGATGTAGAAACAGGCTGTACTCACTGTAACTACGCTACCAATGAGTGTCCATGAGTACCAAGTGGTAAATGTTTTAATTTCACTCGATGATGCGTCATAGAGTTGGTCCACTCCGAATTGGATCACATTGGCTTGAAAACTGCCGTATCCCACTCCTAGTGGCAACAAGAATAGGTGCAATACCTTGCTTAGGTTGTGTAAATCCAGGCTTTGTAAAATGCTCAGATTTGCTGTCAGCAGTAGCGAGCTAATCCACATAGTGCACATACTAAAACGGATTACCTTGTATCGTCCAAACCGAATATCAGCTAGCCATCCAGCCAGTGGTATCATGAAGCCCACACTGATCTGTAGCATGGAAAACATAAGGTAACTGTATACTCTCGATGCAGTGTAGCTGAAGTAAAAATACAGAGATGATATACAGTAGCTCCAGATTAGTATGAGAATTGCACCTCTGTTCTTAACCCTCCTCAAACGGTACCTTGGCTTGAAGCATCTTCTGACTTGCTTACTTGGTTTGTTTGCTATCAATGAAGTATTGTCTGGATCAATCAGTGGACTTAGGCTTCTGCCCTCTCTCTCGGTCATTATTGAAATTTCTCTCTCTTGCCCTGCTTTACTAGTATGGAGGAATATATAACTAACAATGTATGTGCATATTTGAGTTTTTTTATTTGCATACAATATGAAGACTATCAAATTTCCCAAATTACATGTAGTACACGCATGTATACCACATATAATACACATATTATACAATATGATTTTTATCATATTCAATTCATGTTTTGCTCAAGTGTATAGCAACAAAGTTACTTTTGCTTAATAAATCAGTTTATATATTATAGAATATTTCAAGATATGAATCAGAAGTGTTGTGTGTACAATATCAATGATAATTCATTCACATAATATCGTGTAGTGGGAAACTTTTCAGGGAGAAACCATTCATGAATTTTGCTGTGTTTGAAAACCACCCTGGTCACATGAAAGTTGAAATTATGGCATGCCACACCAATTGGTTTAGCCAGGAAGTATTTTGTGAATCTTTTCTCCATGAAATGCTCATTTCTTACCGATCTGTGTAAGTTTTCTCCTTCAAATGTTTCTCACTATAATACAGTATGTTCCTACTGTTCATTATAATAACTCGGCTCTCAGCTCTACACTTATCAGCCAATATTCAACACTCAGTGCTCTTAGGATGACTAGAGTATCTAGTTAATTTGTACTGACTCTAGTTCTGCTACCTAGCTGATTGGTTCCTACGTGTAGTTAAATCAGATGTATTTTTCTTAGCAATTACGATGTCCAATAGGCACTAGGGTTTTTTTAACTCCCACATACATGTGTTATGTTTATAGAGTTATTAGTTTATGTACATCAATAACATTAATATGCAGATAGCCTAATATCACAGTAAGTATAGTATATTTCAGTTTGATTTAGTTCATTGGGTACAGGCTGAGCAACTATAGTTATATTTAAGTTGAATCTACTGTACTCCTGGTTGTACCACTGTACGGGGTTTGTAACCACGTTTTGCCTATTTACCATGCATATAATATTATCATGAATTCTACATTTTCACTGACTAGCTTAATTAACATACAAGCAGGTGGGATTCTAAAATGTATAGGTCTGTTACAGTAAATTTGTTTTGTAGTGAAATAAAAATCTGTTAATATTATACTATGTAATGTATAATCAGCTTTAGTTCAAATCGTATCAAACTGTAGCTATTTCACAGATTTCTTGAATAGTAGCGTTCTGCAAATATCTGTTCGTTAGGCAGTACATCTTCCCTCTTCCTTTTCTTGTACCACCTCATCACAATAACTGAAGCTCCCATCATTATTAACAGGTATATCAGTAGCGTCAATAAGTACCAAAATCCACAACTCAGAGTTCCAGTTCCCCATTCCAATGACGTCATCGTAAAAGGCAGTAACAGCCCTTGTGAGAGCATCATAAAGAAACCTACTAGACCATAAAAGATGCCAGCGACCAGGCCCTTCATAGAGTAGGGTACTTGGGCACAGTAAAACTCCAAAGCACCGATTGAAACAAGCAGATCAGAGATAGCCATAAGAGCCTCCAGTATAATTAACCATCTGTAGTCCAGGGTCTCACTCAGAAAGTTCAGGCTGTCATTTGATTTGCTAAACATACAGGAAAGGGTGGCATTGCTTGAAGGTGTGATGTGTGCGTAGTGTTGGCGAGCGTAAGTCATCAGTGCTAACATGATAGCATAACTTACTATGCGTAGTGTGAACCCTATAAAAAATTTTACGTGGCTTTGAAGGGTTGGTAGACGTGAATGAAACAGAGGGTGGACAACTACCTCATAGAACGGTATGAGTAATAGTCCGGTTATCAAGTAGAAATTATTGAACACATATTCTGGAGTGTGCGAAAGTGCATGTATGAACAAGTTTCTTAGATTATTAGGTATAGAGCGACCTTCAGTAGTCATACCAAAGAATGCACACCCTACGGCAAAGACCAAGACTACTCGAAAAAGAGTCTTCACATCTTCCACCTGTTCTGTCGTGAACGGTCCTCCATATTTGCTCTTACCAAAGTCGATACGAGAAGGAAGGTCCTCCTCACCTGTGTATGTGAAGGCACTCCTTAGTGTAGGGCTCTTGTGCTTCAGTGCATACTTTATCACCCCATAGACTGTCTTGAATGGATTTTGAGTCACCGGCTCCTTGATCAGTACCTTGTTGAATAAAATACCCAAGCTTATAGCTAGAGTGAGCTGTAGACACACCAACAGGGGCACAAGTAGTTTGTACTCATCACTGATGTAGAGACAGGCTGTAGTCATTGTGGCTATGCTACTCATTAATGTCCAGGTGTACCAAGTGACAAATGTCTTGATTTCACTCGATGATGCATCACAGAGTTGGTCCACTCCAAACTGGATAACATTAGCTTGAAAACTACTGTATCCCACTCCTAGTGGCAATAAAAATAGGTGCAATACCTTGCTAAGGTTGTGTAAATCCAGGCTTTGTAAGATGATCAAACTTGCTGTCAGCAGTAGCGAACTAATCCACATAGTGCCTATGCTCAAACGAATCATTTTGTACCGTCCAAACCGAATATCAGCTAGCCATCCAGCCAGTGGTATCATGAAGCCCACAATGATCTGTACCATGGCAAACACAAGGTAACTGTATACTTTCCATGCATTGTAGCTAATGTAGAAATACAGAGATGATATACAGTAGCTCCAGATTAGTATGAGAATTGCACCTCTGTTCTTAATCCTCCTCAGACGGTACCTTGGCTTGAAGCATCTCCTGACTTTCTTACTTGATTTGTTTGCTGTCGATAAAGTATTGTCTGGATTAATTAGTGGACTTAGGCTTCTGCCCTCTCTCTCTGTCATTATTGAAATTTCTATTTCTTGCCCTGCTTTACTAAGTAATTACGTACCTAGCGAAATATATAGTCATATTACGGTACATGCGTATAATATTATTATATTTCGTACTACAAGTAATGCACAATTTATGATGACACAAGTCCACCTGCATTTTTTTCTAGTTTCATAAGCTGTAATTATGCACAACTCTAAACATGTGGGAATTGAAAAAGTCCCATCAAGTGCTTATCTCCTATTAGGAATTTGTAAATGTAGCCAGCAACATGTTTGTGCGGAATTCTGTTTGAACATACCATGTTTATATATGCTAATGGAACACAAGCTAAAAAAATCAACTTTCGCGCAATTTTCTGGTAAAGGTCAGCACATTTTACGTTATAAAAAATCCTAGAACGCGAACTTTCTTGCGCTAATTAGATCTTGTGTTTCATTAGCATAAACACGGTATGTCAATATTTTTCATATTTTTATAGTGGGAAACTTTTCAGGGATAAACCATTCATGAATTTTGCTGTTTGAGAACCACCCTGGTCCCATGAAAGTTGAAATTATAGTGTTCCACACCAATTGGTTTAGCCAGGGAGTATTTTGTGAATCTTCTCTCCGTGAAATGCTCATTTCTTACCGATCTGCAAAAATAATCTCCCTCAAAAGTTTCTCACTATAATACAGTATGTTCCTGCTGTTCATTGTAATAACTCTGCTCTCAGCTCTACACTTTCTGTCCAATGTTAGACACTTGATACTCTTGTGATTTTCCTTTCGGATGACTAGAGCATTTAGTCAGTTTATGCTCTAGTTCTGCTACCTAGCTGATTGATTCCTATATGTAATTAAATCGGATGTTTTTTCCCCGAACAATTACAATGTCCAATATAGGAACTAGGCAAATAATGAGGGTTTTTTAACTCCAGGACCCACGTATATTACATTTAGAGTGCATTTACATATATTTTCGAGAATTCACTGACTAGCTTAATTGACTTCATTTACATACAAGCAGTTGGGATTCTAAAATGTATAGGTCTATTACAGTAAATCTGCTGGTAGTAATAAAAATCTGTTATATACAATGTCATGTATAATCAGCTTTAGTTCAAACCGTATCAAATCAGTATTTCACTCATTTCTTGAGTAGTAGCGTTCTGCAAATATCTGTTCGTTAGGCAGTACATCTTCCCTCTTCCTTTTCTTGTACCACCTCATCACAACAACTGAAGCTCCCATCATTATCAATAGGTATATCAGTAGCGTCAATAAGTACCAAAATCCACAACTCAGAGTTCCCATTCCCCATTCCAATGACGTCATCTTGAAAGGCAGTAACAGCCCTTGTGAGAACATTATAAAGAAACCTAATAGGGAATAAAAGATGCCAGCAACCACGCCCTTCATGGAGTAGGGTACTTGGGCACAGTAAAACTCCAAAGCACCAATCATAGCAAGCAGTTCAGAGATTACCACAAGAGCCTCCAGCATAATTAACCATCTATAGTCTAGAGTCTCACTTAGAAAGTTCAGGCTGTCATATGATTTGCTAAATATACAGGAAAGGGTGGCATTGCTTGAAGGTGTGATGTGTGTGTAGTGTTGGCGAGCGTAAGTCATCAGTGCTAACATGATAGCACAACTTGCTATGCGTAGTGTGAACCCTGTAAAAAATTTTACGTAGCTTTGAAGGATCGGTAGACATGAATGAAACAGAGGGTGAACAACTATCTCAAAGAGCGGTATGAGTAATAGTCCGGTTATCGAGTAGAAATTATTGAACACATACTCTGGAGTGTGTGAGAGTGCGTGTATAAACATGCTTCTTAGATTATTATGTATCGAGCGTCATAGGCGTCATTTGCACTAATAAAGTGGGGGGGGGGGGGGGGGGGGGGGGTGAGCCTCTCAGATAACATAATGATACTTCATATAAGCAAACATAAAATATATCATGTATTAAGTCTATAAGTCCATTCTTCTTTCCTTGGAGGCAAAAATATCTATAATATCAGAATAGTCAACTTTATTAGCAATCTCTTGCTCAATATGAACCATTGCAAGGTTTGACAATCGTTGTTGTCCCATAGTGCTTCTCAAGTAAGTCTTAAGCCTTCTTAGTGCACTGAAAGAGCGTTCAGAAGATGCAGATGATACAGGTATACAAAGAGCAATTCTTACTAAGTCCCACATTCCGGGAAACATAGTAGAAATATCCTTTTCAACAATGGCATTAGCCAGATCATGAAATGTCTTCACATGAGTTAAATTTTTTCTGGCATAAGCATGAAAAACTTGAAATTCTGCTTGTAAACCTGACAGTTTGTAAAATGTTTCAAGCTCCGATATGTGATTGCTGGTTGCCTCATCCCACTTGAGTAAACACAGATGGAGAAGTTGTATCCAATGAATGTCATTCTCTTTGAAACGGTCATTAATTTCTTCTATAATACAATCAAGTAGAGCATAATACAGAGTGATGCGGATTCTTTCCTCACAAGAAGTGAATGATATTCCCTCAGAACCATCATCAATGCGCCTAGGAACTTTTCGTCGACGGGGAAGTGATGGAGGTTCAAAACCTAGTTGCTGACTAACGGCATTAACTTCATCCCATAGACTCTTAAAATGCTGCTCTGTCCTTTTTAGCTTTAAACTATCAGTTACTGCATCAATTTTTAGCCGCAGATTTGAAATATCTGCTCCCTTTTCTTGAAGTTGTACAGATAGCATGTTTGTTAGGCTAAATACTGCCTCCAAAGCAGTATTACTAAATAGAAACTCAAAAGTAGAGATGCTATTAAGTAAAATCATAGCTTCAGCACCAGTTTGATTAGATTCTTGTTCACTTATTTCACTCAAAGTAGAACATAGTGATTTGAAACTCAGCTTGATGGCACGAACAGATTCATACCTGCAGTGCCAACGTGTTTCACATAATCGCTTCAAATTAACCGTCTTGTCACCACTCTCTTTCATTATGCTCTGAAATACATGATGCCTTTTGGCTGATCCTTCAATAAAGTTGTAGATTGAGGCAACAATACCAAATGCATTACGGATATCCTGAATACTTTGGCATGCATGACTCAACACAAGATTGAGAATGTGAGCATAGCAATGTGTATAAATGGCTCTGGGTTCAATTTCCTTAACTCGAGTACTAAGACCAGAATAGCGCCCACGCATGTTTGAGGCTCCATCATAACATTGAGCTCTCATGTTTGAGAAGCATAAACCAACAGCACCTAAAATCTCTTTTAAAAGCTCTAAAAGGGCTTCCCCAGTAGTACTGTGAGTCGACCAAAATCCTATAAAGTGCTCTTCCACCATACATCTGCCATATTCAACTGCAATAAATCTAATTACAACAGATACCTGTTCAACACGAGAGATATCCGTTGTCTCATCGATTATGATTGAGAAATATTTAGAACTAATGCAACGTTCTATAACTTTAGAGCGCACGCTGTTGCCAATTATATCAATAAGCTGGTTTTGATATGCAGGAGAAGTATAAGGATAATTCTTCCTCGTTAAGAATTCCTGTAAAAGAATGTTATCCTTTGATCTTAGATCAAGAAGATCCAGGAAATTACCACGATTTGTTGACTGCAATGATTCATCATGGCCTCGTATAGCTACGTTATGTTTAGCTAAGAACATTAATGTTTCAATAATAACTGTCAAGTACTCCCTATTCTTCTTAACCTGCTGATGGTAAGCCGAGTCTAGACGAGCAGCAACTGAACATGGTTGTGACTTGGCTTCCATCCACATGACCCACGCACTCCTATGAACGGTGGATTGAGCATGACAAGTGAGTTTGCCATCTTTTCCCAGTGCCTTCTTCCAGTTTTTCATTCCAGTGCATATGAAGGCTGGCTCAGCACATCCAGGCATGCTTGCAGCATATAAGCGGCAGCAAAAACAGAATGCTGCATCTAATTTAGGGCTATATTCTAGCCAGGGGAACTGTCCATACCAGGTGGCCTGAAAACTACGTAGTTTACCTCCTTGAAGAGTAGCTGGAAATCGCAATTCAGGTTGATATGGGCCATGAACAAATGAAGCCGACGTTGGTCCATTTGCTGGATCATGATCATGAGTACTTGCCTGGAGTTCTGGCCCATCACCACTCTGATTTCCTTCAGTAGTGATGGTGTCCTGTGTATGTGCCCCTTCATCAGTTGTACGTGCTGATTCATTTGTGACACCTATACCACAGTAAACCAGTCAGAATTAGCCTTACTGAGACTACAAAACCCAATAAATGACTTACTACTAGTGTCAGAGGTATCAGATACCACAGAAAAGAATGATTTGATAGAAGACTGTGCCATTTTTGGCATAAGCTAGCTGAGCCATTTCAGGTCAGTAGCTACTAGCTAAGCATGTGCTAAAATTCAGAACTAACGGAGTTAATACGGATTTCTCTCTTAACCCCATGAACACCCATTTCATCAGTTACCCTGACTCATGCCAGGCTCTGATGCACAGGTAAGCTCACCAGCTAGTACTATTCAAGTAATATATTAAATAGTACTAGGGGTGCAGAAAAGTGAGGGGGCATGAGCCCCCCCAGGCCCCCCCATAATGACGCCTATGTCGAGCGTCTTTCAGCAGCAACACCAAAGAACGCGCACCCTATGACAACGATCAAGACTACTCGAAAGAGAGTCTTCACATCTTCGACCTGTTCTGTCGTGAATGGTCCTCCATATTTGCTCTTACCGAAGTCGATACGAGAAGGAAGGTCCTCCTCATCTGTGTATGTGAAGGCACTCCTTAGTCTAGGGCTCTTGTGCTTCAGTGCATACTTTATCACCCCATAGACTGTCTTGAATGGGTTTTGAGTCACCGGCTCCTTGATCAGGACCTTGTTGAATAAAATACCCAAGCTCACAGCTAGAGTGAGCTTTAGACACACCAACAGGGGCACAAGTAGTTTGTACTCCTCACTGATGTACAAACAGGCTGTACTCACTGTAGCTGCGCTGCTAATTAATGTCCAAGAGTACCAAGTGACAAATGTCTTGATTTCACTCGATGATGCATCACAGAGTTGGTCCACTCCAAACTGGATAATATTGGCTTGAAAACCACCATATCCCACTCCTAGTGGCAATAAAAATAGGTGCAATACCTTGCTTAGGTTGTGTAAATCCAGGCTTTGTAAGACGATCAAACTTGCTGTCAGCAGTAGTGAGCTAATCCACATAGTGCACATACTGAAATGAATTACTTTGTATCGTCCAAACCGAATATCAGCTAGCCATCCAGCCAGTGGTATCATGAAGCCCACACTGATCTGTAGCATGGCAAACACAAGGTAACCGTACGCTCTCAATGCAGTGTAGCTGATGTAGAAATACAGAGATGATATACAGTAGCTCCAGATTAGTATGAGAATTGCACCTCTGTTCTTAACCTTCCTCAAACGGTACCTTGGCTTGAAGCATCTCCTGACTTTCTTACTTGATTTGTTTGCTGTCAATGGAGTATTGTCTGGATTAATCAATGGACTTAGGCTTCTGCCCTCTCTCTCGGTCATTATTGAAATTTCTCTTTCTTGCTCTGCTTTACTAGTATGGAGGAATATATAACTAACAATGTATGTGTATATTTGAGTTTTTTTATTTGCATACAATATGAAGACTATTAAATTTCCCAAATTACATGTAGTACACGCATGTATACCACATATAATACACATATTATACAATATGATTTTTATCATATTCAATTCATGTTTTGCTCAAGTGTATAGCAATAAAGTTACTTGTTCTTATTTAATCAGGTGATGTATAGAATACTACAAGATGTGCATCAGAAGTGTTGTGTGTACAATGTCAATGATAATTTATTCACAGAATATTGTGTAGTGGGAAACTCTCCGGGAGAAAGCATTCATGAATTTAACTGTGTTTGAAAGCCACACTGGTCCCATGAAAGTTGAAATTACAGCGTGCCACACCAACTGGTTTGGCCATTTGAATGTTTCGTCCGCAAAATGCTTTCCCTTCGAAATTTTCTCGCTATTATAATACAACAATGTCATGTTCTTGCTATTCATTGTACACATACCTCAGCACTCGCTCTACAATTTGCCAATATTTCAATGCTCAATGCTATAACGATTTTTCCTGACTCAAGTCAAAATATGTTTTTCACTATAAACTTAATATCTACCAACTGAATGCAACAATAATGAAAGTAGTCACTGGCATTGTACACACAGGGCTCCTGATGCTCCTCTTGTAGCATTCTAAACATCAACAATTTTGTTTAGCACAAATAAAATATTATTGTTACTCTTCACTTCAAAACATGAATTAAATATTCCTGGTAGGACTGATGTTAGGTAAAGGGTAACAGAAATCTACCACCCTATACTTTATATAATCACCAATTACTTCAATAATATTGTAGGCAAAATATTGTCAGATCTGCTTGCAAGCACATCGGATTCCGTTATAGATGTAAAGTCTCTCGTATAGGATCAATTTGTTTAGTTTCAGTTTATATTCACTTGTGAACTTATAATTACTCTTCAGTGACCATAGTTGAATAATTAATATCCCTGGTTATTAGGTGTATGTATGTAACCATAGTGCATGTATGTATAATTATTATACCGTGTTTATGCTAATAGAATGCAAGCTAGAAAAATATTTAAATTTTGCGTGATTTTCTGGTAAAGGTCGTCACGCGCTCCGTTAAGATACACTATGAAAAATCCTAGAATGCAAATTTTCTTACACTAGTTAGATCATGCGTTTTATTAGCATATATAAACACTGTAACAATAGCCTCTACTGTCCTGACAATAGGTCTACTCCGTTCGAGTTCGAGTCAACACGGATCATGTGCTGGGTCTACTGCTGGAGAAGGAGCAGTTTAACATCGCTAGAAAGTATGCTGAGCTGGTCAACTCAACCAAAAGCCAAATATCCATCAAAGAGGTACTCCATGCATTGCTAAAAATATTCAATTTGCCTATGTACTTTTGCATATTTCAGTGAATTTCTTGGTTTGGGAGTTTGATGCATAATAGAGTATTTAGTCTTAGTTGAGACACCAAGATGGTACTTTACGTTTCACATAAGTTAAAATTATAATTCAGGATAGTGCATGAATGTGATGATGTTAGACCATACAGTGTCAATGTAAGGTTTATTCTCGGAGTTGGGGGTGGGGGGGGGGCGACTTTCTCCCTCTACCCCGTTCCCAAACACAGTTATTTAGGCAGATGACCATATAGAGAATGTAATGACCAGGGTGTGCACTATTGATATCAAGAGTAGTGATTCCCAGTGGCAGAATATTAAGCTTTATCGTGGGAGCACGTAGTCCAGCTAATTATAACAGGGGCTTGTTTTTGTTGATGTATCATCTTCCCAGGCCACTGGGTGTGGTAGGCAAACACATCAACACACTATACATGTACATGTACATGTACATAATAATATTTAAAAGTAGCATGTAATGTGAACATCATGCGTGTTGATCTGTGCGTATATAGCATGCATAGCCACAGTTGCCTATAGTCACATCGAGCAATTATATATACTAACTGAATATGGTAAATTCAAGCTACTTAGGTGGGAGGGAGGGTAAAGTATTGTGATGTAATGTGATATAATGAAGAATGATGTGATATAATGTGATGTAATGTGTTATGTAAACTTACGAAACTGTTTTCAGTGGTCAGTGGGCCACAGGAATTTTGTTATAGTAGGAAATGCTGACCCACATGCATGCACGTACATTGCCTTTTACAAATTTGTGGGATAAATTGGTCGCACCCTATCGTATGATATAATTGATTTCCATAGTCGTACTAGGCTAACTAGGAATGGATAGTTCATAGATTTCAACGATGCTGTATGTACATGTACAATACAAAGTCATGTATGTATAATATTTCTTGCACTACATGAAAGTACATGTATGTACTATACATTCGTGTATGATATGCGTGGGTTGCACTCAATTGTGTGCTGAGGTCAATTTTCCTTTTAAAGAGACCCCGGCATATTCCCCTATAATTGGTGATAGCAATAATAATAAGAGGAACTGATGACAGAACAACTTATCCATAAGCATGTGCTCTATTCATTAAGCTAGACCCTTCCTGGCGCCTGTTGTACCTGTCATAGTGTATAGCATAGCACCAGTATAATGGAAGCTCAAGCTTATTAGATTGACAACATGTGCTCCTAATACGTACCATTTTGTTACTCTATCTAACTTGTGCATAGTTTTCTGATAGAGATCATCTGTCGCTACATGATAAAAAATTCTAACTTATCATGCTCAGATCTTACATTTTGTTAGCATAACTACAGTAGTCATTAATTCCTGTGATCAAGGGCCGGTATGTTCACCTCCTAGCAATCATGTCTGTTTCCATTGATTACAGGCTGAACATAATCTCCGAAAGATCAGTAGGTCGAGCTACTGGCGTTACGAGCAGGCCAGGCTGAACTTTTGGTACCAGTGTGACTCCAACTTTCAAAATGCTGAGGTGGATGCTGAGCTGGCTTCAGAGTTCTTTGAGGTATGTGTACATGTATACCGTACTAAATCTAATACTACGTATAAAAAATAATGAAAGACGTGCGATTTTCTGGTAAAGGTCGTCAATCGCTCCATATATATACGTTATGAGAATTCGTAAAATGTTAATTTCTTAGATCATACGTTATATTCGATTAACTACGGTATATATAATATAACATACAACAGTATTCTAACTCATTAACAGGCTATAACTACTCATATAGATGCTTGGCCAATCTTAGTGTCTAGGTATGCACCCACGTACACATGTTCGTGTATTTGATAGGTTACACACATGCATGTGTGTGTACATTGAGCTGACCCTAATGTGTCCACATCTGAGGAGATCCACCAGCTCAAGTGGGCTGTGCTGTGTAAACAGTTAGTTTAGTAATTTTGTGGTACAGCAGTTTGCAAGTTGGTTGTCTCAGCAATACTGTGCTTTGCAAGTCAGTTGTCCAGTGGGAAAGGGTAAATAGGCAGTGGCTCTCAAGTGCTTAATTCAGTTACACTACAAGTCACAAAGGTTTTCATGATCAGTTTATCTAGTGACAGAGACAGGTGCCATTCCCTAACTTTCCTAGACAACTGACCTGCAAAGCACAGTAGTAGTACATGTAGTAAATGAGTGGCTCCAGTTTATACAGTGACTTAGATGAATATCTTAACTATACTAGTGTACAGCAAGATTTAATAGTAGTTATCTGATAGTATAACTGCACATGGGGTGCATGAGATGCATGGTTGAATGCACCCCAATTACTGTCAGATATTAACTGTTTTGTTGGTAGTTGACCTCTGTTCATCATTGGCCTACTTTATGATGACCCACCCCCTTCCCATAGCGGCAAATAAATTGTCTATAAAACTTTGGTTGATCGATATACTGGAGCAGATTGGTAGATAAAATAGGATGATTATTATAGTTTATAGTTATGATTAATAGATGGATTTACCAACAATTTGGAAGCTAAGCCACCATCTATACACACTTAGTCTATTCAGCCACTATAGATCCATAGTGATACAATACATTAATTAAAAAGGGTTTACAAACATAAAACCATGCACTTCTGCTGTTTTTTTTTGGGGGGGGGGGGGGGGGGGGGGGAGGGGGATTACAATAAATAATTATATTGGTACATGTAGCCTTGCCAAGGAGTATAATTGATTGATTATATAGATTTAAAACACACCTCAATCATAATGTTATACTAATGCATGCATTTATTCTCAGTCCATAGTTAGCAGCCTGAGTGAAGATGTTCCTCAGGAAGGTGCCATGGAGAGTGAGGTACCTACTCCCTCCCTCCCCGCCTGCTCAGCTAAAGACAGAGCCCTGCTGCTAGCTCTGGCCCTAAAGTGGAGAAAGGAGAGTAAAACATCATCTCTTACTCTCGACCAAGTACAGGAGTGTGAGAGGGAGATCTGGGTAGAGCACATCCGCGCTGCAATGGAAGCATCTAATGTTAGTTCAGTGTGCTATTTTGTCTATCTGTGTGCTTCTTTTGGGCAACCCTGCCATTAATGTTAATTTGTAAGTAATGTTACGGTGACTGGTACAATGTATTCAACAAGAGAGCTGAATCTCTCTCCCTCTTCCCCACCCCCCCCCCCTCTCCCTCTCTCCCTCTCTCTCTCTCCCTCTCTCTCTCTCCCTCCCTCTCTCTCTCTCTCTCTCTTTCTCTCTTTCTCTCTCTCTCTCCTTCCCTCCCTCCCTCTCTCTCCCCCTCTCTCCCTCCTCCCATTAGAGCATTGGCAAGGGTTTCTCCTCTCCCCTTCCCTTCCTGCCTGAGGTGGAGCACTGCTCCTCCATTCTGCCAATCTACAACCAGTCCTCTCTTCTCTCCTCCCTCTCCATCTCGGCTCTTGATGAGTACAAAGGTCGTCGTCAGTTGAGCGAGCTCCTTCTCCCCGACAGTGGACCTGTGGCTCTAGAGAAGAAGGGAGGTAGGGGGTCTTCCCTCACTGATAAGGTAATTAGTTTGGCTGTGATGTACGTATAAGCTAGTGCATATGCTCTTAATAAGTTCCATGATGGTTTACTCTCTACTATCAATCCCAAACCTAAATCTAATTCGGTATTCTAGGCTATGAATAAATATTATGCTATAGTATTTGGGGAAATAAATTCTACAGGTAGCAAAGTGCAATATGCACAATACCACTCCTATTCTCAAGGCTAGGCCCCTAAAGTGGCTCTGCCCTTTCCTTGCCTGAGCAGGCAATGGGATGTAGGTCATAATGAAACATGTCAATTTGAATATTAAGGTGGGAATTACACACAATATGCATTTACTCTTATGCCCAAGCTTGATGTAAAATCCATTTTCTTGCTACATCCTCCATATCTTCCATGTAAGGCCTCCAGTGGTGTGTAGGGTGTCCAATCGAGTCATGCATGTCACTGTAGTATATCATGTGTCAGTGGCACACACTCTGCATGTACATGTAGGTACACATGTAGCTAAACATGCATGTTGTGTGGGGGAGTTAGCACTAAGATTATGATTGTCCATTAGCTATAGTATATAGTACTAGTAGTGTTTTCATTTAAGGTCAGAAATTAATGTAATTATTGATATTGATTTCACTTTACGTGATAGCTTCATTGTTGCTTTGCCACACTGGACTCTGAATATCAAAAAGTGGCCTTTTCGTAAAAGTATTTCAATAGCACCTCAATCTCTTGCTTCTTGTGTCTTAAAATCGGAATACCATCTATTACGATCCTGAAACTGCTATATATTTTGCAGGAATGTGAAGCTTTTGACCAGATCTTGGGTCGTCTTCTCAATGCTGGCCTCCTCTCCCAGGCCAGGGAGCTGGCAGACATCTTCAATCACAACTCAGCAGACCTCACCATTGTACTGGTAAGCACCAACTCCATATAATATACTAATTAGCCAAATTCAATTAAGTACGTATCCTTTGGTCATGGACTGAGTAGCCAAACTGCTAGACCACTACATCTCATGTACTCCATAATCATTATTATTGTTTGGTACCTGGTACAACCCAATAATGTTCTAGATGATGTGAAATACACTGATATAGTGAAAATAATAATAATATGTTTAAGGCTGCTTTAGATAACTGAGACCGTGGTTGGGACCAAATATTCAGGGGCAGTCAGCTGGGAGTCCAGATGGCTCTTGTGGGTGCTGACCTTTTTATCAATAGTTAGTGGAATGTTATCTTTACTAGTTCTTTACTATAGCTCCTCCTTTTCTGGGTGATAGGCTGAGATCCAGTGATAAGGAGGAGAGGGGTGGTGAGGTGTGGCTGCTGTTTGTGAGTAGAGTTTGGGTGTATACAATCGGTGGACTGGACTGGTGGACTGGACTAGTGGACTGGACTACTGGACTGACCTGTTTACATCAGAAACACAGATTTAGAGAGTTCAAAACAAGATATGAAGAGGCGCAGTAGAGGCTAAATGTGCTAGCAGTCCCGAACTCATGCGAGCTTGATCCTTATATTGGCCCCGCCTATCTACCACGCCCATTATTAACTACTGGTGATACTACGCATGCTTACTGCATAGCAAAATGCAGCAAGAATGTGCTATAGAGGGGTTTAACTATGTGACCAGAGTAGCTTAACCTTGGCAAGCTATTTTTCATCTCCAGGCCAGGCTATCTACCTCACCCCTCCCTCCAAAGTGTGCCTGTGCACGCTCTGAGACTATAGGCTTTACTGGAGAATATAGCCTACTGAGAGCCCTAAGTTATGCGCACTCAGTTCCAGTATTAAAGAACTGCTTTCTATATGAAATGTACTAAGTCCATGTCAAATACAAACTTAAATTATTATTATTATTATTATTAGCTGCTAAATCACACATGTGTGCCCGATCGATGATCATGCATAATCAGTTCCATATGTTAGCATTATAATAATATATTATATATTATTGCTTCATGGTAGGCCTAAGGCTAACTTGAGCAACATGCAACCTCAGTGGCCATGAGCTAGCTAGAGATGCAAGTTGATCCAGAAGCATTATTCCATGGGGGGTGGCTACATGTACTTTACGTACCATTATGACTGAACTATGGGGGGGGGGGGGGGGGGGGGGGTGGCTGACAAGCATTGAAGGACCTATTCTCACAAAGGAGGGTAGCTAGCCACTGTATACCAATAATGAGCTTTGCTCTGCACACTAGTAATATTATGAGGCTCAGGGAGTGATTGGCACTTGAATTAGCTACTGATGCTATTCATATATACATATATTGCTTAACAGTGTTACTTAGAGAAGTGCAGTGTATTAGCAGTGACTTTGGTTATGGTCTGCACATGAAATGCAATACATGCGCATGCTCCATATAGCCCAACGAGAAGTAAAATATATGGTAAAGGTCGTCACACCCTAGTCTAAATCGCCAAACATAGAAGACAAGATCGAGGACAAGAGTGATGTTGGACACAATCAACTCCTGTGGTAGTTTAGAAAGCATCCCTGTGTGTTTTATACGAAAATTGGTCAGTCCAGTAGTCCAGTCCACTAGTCCAGTCCACCAGTCCAGTCCACCGATTGTATACAGCCGTAGAGTTTTCTTGTCTACAAACCCTTGCTTGTTTTTTCTCATGGAAAAATATGTGATAACTTACTTAGTGTAAACCTCAAACTACATGCAATACTAAAATTAGTATTTTTCCTTTAGGTTTGGAAGTGTGGGTCACATGTAATAGTAATATTCCACAGGCTCTTACATCTTTGCCTTTTACCATGCAATAGGTAATAAACTCTGATTTATTAATATCCCCTTGTTAACACAATTTAATTTGTATGCATAATGTATTCATGGATGCATTCCATGCTTAATAGAAGCGCTCTAGATTTATCCTCACCACCCACTAGTACAAGCTATGTAAGCATGCTGTAGCTACAATTTAATTAGCTTAGCTACTAACATTGTCAATTTGGTATATCAACCATGACAGTGCAGTTGTGACTGTATTTCACTCTCTGGGCCTGAGTTGTGGTGGAGGGAGCTTGCCTAAGGGTGGGAGGGGGGATGGGGAGCAGGGATAATAAAAGTGCATTACTGACAAATATATTGACAGCATGGTATATTACCCTTTCTAGCATATTAGCTACAATTTATGCTTCAAAAATACATTAATTTTACAGTGCCATGGGAAGTGAGTTACATATTTCACTACCTTTTCCAAGAACACTCATTGACAATCCTCCCATCTTTCCAAGAACATTCGATCCTTACATTGACATAAAACTATGTAAATAAGCTTGCTTGCATGTGGTACCAGTATATCCTGCCATGGAGCAGAAGGGAAATTTAATTTAATGTACTAATTTATATACGTTGAATATTACATGTCAGCATGCAAGGGATACAGCCTTTTGATTGCTAATAGATTGTGCTTCAACACTGTACAACTTGAGAAAATGAGGGTATGTGTTTCGTTGTTTACTAGTGACGAAGTTTAATGGACATATAGTCATGTTATATTGTACGTTCATGGGTATGTCCACGCTTGAGTGGGATAAAGAGAATCCTTGCCACCCACTTTACCCACTTTAGTACAAACTATGTAAGCATGTTGTGCCTACAATTTAATTAGCTTACCAACATCACACTCCTTGTTCGTCATGACTGCATGAGCATGCAGTCCTGACCTGAGTTGTGGTGGATGCTGAGTGGGTGGGATATTAAAAATGTATTAATTGCTGGCTAATATTGACAGCATGGCAATATAACATATTACCACTTACGCTTCAAAGTACATTAAATTTTTCAGTACACATACAGTGTGGGATGTGAGTTGCATATTTCACTACCTTTTCCAAGAACGCTCCATCCTTATATTGACGTAAATTATGTGACGCAGGATTACGTATATAATACTATGAAGCGTGCACGTGCTATATCCTACCATGGAAGCAGAAGGGACATGTACGAATCTGTATAGCACATGTCAGATTAGAAGGGAATTTACCTTTTTTGGTCTGCATGATTGCTAGCAGCTTAGTACATGCTCCAACACATGTACAACTTGAGAAAGTGGAAGTGTATATTTCACAACAACAAGCCTTATGTAAATTTGGGTATATTCTATATGGCAGCATGCTCCCTGTACATGTTGGAAGAGGAATTATTGAAATCTGCACACAGTGGTCAAAAGAAGGAATAGTATTATCCCTAATCTATTCTTGATATATTTATTTTATTGTTGACATCATTATAATTTTGGAATTATAATAATATTATATCAGTGACCATTGTAATAGTCGAGAAGAGATTCTACTGTACAAGACTGAAGCTTAGACATGTACACTTATGAGCTTTGTATAATATTATGACCCTCACATAAATAATTATTATGGTAGTGATGCATCGATCCCTCCCCTAAAACCACAGATAGCCCCTTGAGAAACATGATTTCACAGCTGCAACTTGCTGTAAACATGTTTTTCTTGGGAGATATTGTTCTGTAATATATGGTATTGTCTGCATGTGGCCAGTTGTTGGTTAGACCTGATCAAAGGCTTATCGAGCCACCAACGCACACTCTACTTCGGAGGCTCAACATCCCCCTTGATCTGATGTCATCCATGCACGAACTAGCTCGTGCTGGCATGTATAGCTTCAGTGCAATAGTTCAGGAGTGGGTGTCCATTATCTGTGGGCCAAGTGGCAATGACCTTTGCAGGATGGGGGTGGGTTGGGAGTTAGGGGATCGGGTCTACAAGCCTTGTAGGGTGGCTAAGAATCCCTATCTTGATGGGGATTCTCTTAGCTATTTCTTTGATGAATATGGATTTGGCTCCCTACTAGGATAATTACCGACTACCCTAGCTATTTCCTTGATGGATACAACTATCCTAGCTATTTCCTTTGTGGATACCTGACATTTATGGAAGTCAATATAGCATTGCTAATCAGTTTCTCTCTCACACTCACTGTCTCTCTATCTCTCTTTCTCTCTCTCTCTCTCGCTCTCTCTTTCTCCCTTCCTTTCCCCTCTCTCCTCTCCCCCCCTCCCTCTCCTTCTCCCTCCCTCCCTCCCTCTCCTACAGTGCTGTATCCAGCTGGCCATGGGTAAGCTAAAGCCAGACCAGTTGATGGAGAGTGTGTTGTCCCTCGTGTCTGCACGTCCCCCTCAGCAGCTGACTGACCCCTCCCTCCTGGCCATGCCCAATGACTCCCAGCATAACCGTCCCTCCGCTGAGATTATCAAGATGATGGTGTCTCTCTCCGATAGGGCCACCTATGCCCAGCAGTGCTGCACAACCATCATAGTCTGCTTTAGGCTAGCAGTGGTAAGTTTTCATATTATTATTGAAGGTGATGCAATATTGAAACAGCGTAGAAAAATGACAAGGGAAAAGTTAGAGGCCAAGTGTACATGCGATATTTTTGTCACAAATTCACGAAAGTCCCCCCCCCCTCCCCCACCTTCCCCCAATTGAATCTATGAAGGGAATAATTATTTGCTGGACCCACCCCATTCCCCCAGAAACTCTCACACACACTCACATTCCTATACAAAATTGGCTAACATGACATATTTATAGTCGACATGTCGTATGATACACCCACTGATACTTTCGATGTGCGCCTTTGTCTAGAATACCCGTGCACATTTGTCTGTCATGCCTAGCCACATGCCTGTCTATGCAGCTACTCTATCTATATTTAGCCACATTAAGGGCTGGTATTTGCCTGTCTAGCCACATTAAACACTGACATTTGCCATATTAATGGCGGATATTAATTTGCCTGTCTGTCATGTCTAGCCACATTAATGGCCGATGTTTGCCTGTCTGTCTAGCCACATTAATTCCTCTCCCTCCCCCTCCTCACAACGCTAGTTATTGATCTGACAGCTATGTGGCCTAATTAATCACCGACACCACAACCTTGCTGACACCATAATCTTGCTGCCTACCAGTGTCATGTCTTTGTGATTCTCCCGGACTAGAGACAAGCACAATGTGCTGGTATTGCTTTGGTGGGCATAATAGGTGGTTTGTTATGCCAGTATAATGCATATGCTGACATAATAGGATGGTAGTCAGGTAATCAACCAAATACACAGTATTTTTCTAACGTTTAGTGAGTAATGTAGTCTAGTATGGTCGTAGCTTGTGTTTTCTGTGAAATCAAGGTACAATTAAGTTTCCGAATGAATTATTATGCAGATTAGTATCAAAATACTGAGAGAAATTGAGAGCATATATTATAATAATAGTACAAAACAATGAGCATATAATTAGTTTGGTATTGGGAATTAGAGCATAGCATAAGCATCGTCCCCAGACCACTCCCACGTTTTCAATGTTGCACGCAGAAAACGTGGAAGTGGCCTGGGGATGAGGCTAAGCATAATGTGCGTGTCCCTACCCGGGACTCTGCATTGGATGAGGAAAAGAAGGAAGGAGAGATGGAGATGTAGGATAGAGCTTAGAGATCGAAGGATGGAGAATACACAAAGCACCTGTAAGACCTGTTGACTGGTCAGCCAACCATTTACTATCATGCAGCCATTATAGGTTAATTAATGTGGCTAGCACCATGGAGTGGGCGCTGACTATAAATGCATGTGTCATGTTACCAGCATGAGCATGTGTGAGTGTTTCCAGGGCTCTGGGCTATGGGACCACCAGTTAATTACCTTTCAGACTCTAGTCTACACGTACATGTAGGTAAGGGGGAAGCTTGACTGTTGCATTAGTATCATGTCTTTTGTGGTTCTCCAGGGACTGCATTGGATAGGGAGGGATGGAGAGTAATAACCATTGACTGCATGGTATGCTGACTGTTTACTATTGAGCTTTCCCCATACCTAGACCTAGAGTCTGGAAAATAATTAGACCCACCCCGGCTCCATGGCCATGGAGAGCCCTATAACTGTCACACACACTCACACTCGCTCGTGCACAACACATTGATTAATATGACACAAACAGTCAACATGTCATATGACACGTGTACACCCACTGTACTGATACTCTTTCGACGTGTGTCTCTGTCTAGCCACATTAATGGCCAACGATTGCTCGCTAATTGAGTTCCCTTTGATCTGCCAAGTGGCCTGATTATTATCTCCAGCGCCCACATCCTTGCTGTGTACCAGCACCATGCCTTTTTTTTGTAGTTCTCATGGGATCCTGCATAAATTGGCTGCTAATGTGGGTATCTAATTTCACCTGGTCACCAGGCTGGGTTTCTGACTTTACTAGGAAGCATAATAGAACGCACTGAAATTACATTTATGTGTAATTGTCTTCTATTACATCAGTCAGACAAGATTTGTTTTCGTTATAATATTACAAGCATATACACGGCTTCATGCATTAACATCAAGTGCTCGATGGGATGTTTCGTATGGGTATATTCAGCCTACACCCATGGCAGTATGGTCAGATAATATATTGTTTTGGTGGCCAATCTGGTCTTCTGGTCACTCGCCCAATGACTAGGTAGTCCAGCATCTTCCCACCGTCTCCTCCCACCCACCGCGTGGCCCAATGGCTAAGCTCATTCTGGCACTGAGGAAGACAACCAAATAACCACTGAACCGAGATATGCATGGATGGGCTCGTAGACTCTAACCACATGTGGTTACACTATGAAATACTTGATTCCCAAATTTCCCAGAGAGTCAGCTGGGCTCTTGTGCAGGCTGACTCTGGCACCCTCAACACACACCAGCTACGTTAGCAGTAACATTATTAGCAGTCTATTTGAGGATCTATATATAGTGGCCTAATTCCATGCAAAAGCTGAAGAGCATGCAATGTCTTAACAGAGAGTCTGATGATAATGTATAACAGTATATAATGTACGAGCATTGCCTTGTAATCGTTGCTTCAATATGCACTTAGGAACATACGGACACAATTTTCCTACACATAAAATCAGTATTCATTTTTGCTACTTAACATTTAATTTAATGGCCACATCCAAGGAATTCGAACCAAATATCAATCAAGAGTTAGATTGTATACTCTTGCAGCAGATATCATGAGTGAAGTTCTGCAGGTTCCTTAATTAGCCTAAAGTAATAATAATCTATAACAAGTATGTTTGATGTCACAATCATGGAATAATGGCTAATATGCATGAGTTACTCAAGACTACATACTCAGAGAAAGTCTCATCTCCCTAGCTGTACACATGTCAATCGTATAATAATGTAGTACAGTGCACATGCCAGCTGCAGCAGCACGAACTTTGAGCCTATTAGTATTACTTCGTAGACCACACCCCTCGATGCAGGTCAACAGCAGCTGCTCGAACTCGCCATTGCAATGGCGACGTCCTTGCTCTGTCGAATCTACCACCAGGCTATGACAAAGAACAGACCTCGTCTCTCGCTTCACTCGAGGCTCAGTGGCCTGCTGAGCAGGCTTCTTGAAATGCGTGGCGCTTTGCGCCGTTTGTTCGAGAATGCATCTCTATGGCCACCCTTGTTTGCAATTGTGCACACAGCAGCTCCCCTGTGCATAATAGAGGTTCACTGACAATTAAGTATCCGCATATAGCACCTTAATCGCATTAGTGGTCCACATTCGTGACATAATGCTGATAACTAGATACTGGATTCCAGAGTATTTCGGATTAAAACCGCACGTTTATGGACATATGGAGCATGAAATTAATTCAGCTTGTATGCAGGCAATGTCAAAACGTAATTTTTACAGCTTTGTCCTTATTATTGTTAATTATCATGTGAAATTAAGTTGCTCCTGTCCCAAATTTTGATGGCGCCGTGCATATAGCCTCATACTAATTCAGATCATTGACTATAATAAGCATGGTTGTATAGTCATCACCAGCTTGCAAAAATGAAACAGTATTGTGCTAATTAATGTACCTAATCATTGACAAGTTAACGTCGTAATGGGGTATTATATTCATTTAGTGTGCATATCATACCCATTAACAAAACTATAGCCCTTGCATTTAAGCATGTACAGAATTACTGTAACAGTCCTTTAATTTGTAACTGTCATGTCCAGATAATGTATTTAATCTGAATTAGCACATATTATAGTCGGGCTCATTATAATGCTATTCACATGTTCGGAGGTGTAGTCCTGGGGTATGGGATATAGCTAGTGTACATAGCGAGCACATATTTGGAGTTATAGCTAACCTCCTTGGGGCACATGGGTATAATATTGTGATACCTTACATCCTGACTGAGCACCACTCGCACCCATCCACATAGGAGTAACTAGAGGTGAAGCATGGATGTTTTAGTTCCCATTAGAATGTTCTCGACCATACAGCCTCATACTAATTCAATACAATAACCGGCACAAGACAATGCCTTGAATAAAGACAATGACCCAAAATGGCATTAACACATGCACAGATCGGACGCAAATTAATGCTATGTTGCAATCTTGTGCACTGCAAATCTGACCAATCGTGGGCCTTCTAAACTAGTAGAAGAGCGCATCTTTCATGCCCTCCGGGTTAGGACACAGACTATAATTATAAGAAAAATGATCATCTGAAAAATATATTTCGTTGTATATAGTATAACTAAGGAAATATCTTGTAGATACACATTCTAAAATATCACATCATATACAAAATTATTTTCCTGATGAATGATTGTGTTCTAAAATTAATATATTATCAGTGGCTACCATATTTATTCAAATACTAGCCGTGGCTACTATTAATTTCAGCCGTGCTGGAGTGTGGCTACTAATCGAGAGCGGCTTTTATTAATTTTGGAGCGACACCTCTTGGTGATATTGATACGATAGACTCGTTTTTCAGGACTGATCTTCGAATATTCTAGCTATATAATAATATATGATCAAGAAAGAAGCAACAAAACCAAGCCAAGAACGTTTCTGTTTTTTACCTCAAACTAACAGTCATTTGTGGCTTGCGATTGTGCCAACACTTAATTGTGTTAGTGCATGCATGCGGCTACTATTCGAGGGCAACTACTAATCGGGGTGTGGAGTCTATTAGAATAAATACGGTATTATAATAATATGCATATGCTTATAAGAATGGCCCTTATGTTTGTTGTAAAAAGCTTAATACTGACTAGATCACGAGTGCATGTGGGGGAGTGCATGGTATAGATCAAAGAGCACGTACTCCATAAGCATGGTTATGAGTAGCTATAGCTAGCTGACAACTGCAGATCATTGTATATGCTGTGCATGCATCCTGGCGCCATATGGCTATAGTCACGATTAATTTCAGAAGCGGTGTAAATGTACTAATTAAGGCCTATCATCATTGCATAGCTAGGCTGAGCATACACTGTCTGTCACGTTTCAGAAGTATAGCACAAAGAGCTATTGTCATTGTATGGGCTATGATGCATGCTGGTTATCATGTTTCAGAAGTAGTATAAGTGCACCAAGGGGTATTATCATTAATTGGGTAGACTATCCATGCTGGCTCTGAGCTACCATGTTTCAGAAGTAGTGTTCTGTGGAAATTGAGTGCTGCAGTGACAATCTGGAACGTTGGAATGTCAAGTTTATGCAAATGTTTTCCCCTCTGTAGCTACATGTATATGTGTGTAATAGCTTTGGTTCCTATGGATAGTTCCAATGGATAGTTCCATTTACTTGCTACTTTGGCATAATTATGTGAGATCATCATGATTATCATACTTTTAATTTTTAATTAAATGTAGCTAACCGCAGTCAGGTTTTAGCCTACCTTAGTCACATTGCTTACTAGTTGTATATATATTATACGAGCTCTTGAGGTTTCTTTTAATAAGTTACTGCGTCGAATCTGGAGGCTACCTGCTCGCAGTCACACTACTGTCACAGTTGTGCATCATATTATTGCTAGGCTTCCCAGCCTTTTTAATGTAATACATAGTCGCTCTCTCTCTGCTTCATTCCGCTGATCTTTGTCCCTCTCATCTGGTTAAATTTATCTTTCGTCAGTCATCTCTCTGCTCCTTTACGTTCTGTGGTTTTAGCTCTCTTTATGGTCAACGCTACCCAAGTTCTGTGATACGCAATATGCCATGTGTGCAGACATCATCCGCATTATTCGACTGAGTGGACAATCAAATGCTGGCTTTGAATATATTAGTTATATCACGGGCGCGAGGGATCTATGCGATATATTGCACCGAAGCCCGAGGGCGCTTTGCGCCCGAGGGCTGAGTGCAATATGTCGCCATAGATCCCGAGTGCACGTGATATAACTAATTTATATCCCGAAGGAAGTAAACAGTGGCCCCCGCAGTGTTTTATCTCACCGCTGATTGGTCAATGGCTCTTCTCCATGGAAACAGGCCGCTCCATAGAAACAGATTCAACTTTGATAGTGACAAGACAAAGAACCATCCAACTCGAAATCGCTGACTGAGCGAGGTTAGCTGTTGACTGTGAGTTGCCTAGCTAGCTAGCTACGAGTGTTTTGAATAGCTATCTGTCTGTACAACTAGCCAATAATAGTCCAGCGTCAGTTCGGTCAACAATAGTGGCATCCTTTTAGTTTCTCGATCGAGAGAAGCGCCGTACACTGTACCAATTAGCTAGCTAATTCTTGCACGTGGCAAGTATCAATTGAATGATTGCTAAATTGTATCCTGTGTGGTATCAATTAGTGCGCGTATGCTTCCTGTACCTGTGTAAACCAGTGTGGTCTGTTGGTGTGTATGCACACAGCCAGCTGGCTGCATTCTTGACTGGTTGGTCA
Source organism: Cliona cf. orientalis (assembly GCA_963930775.1). Classification (NCBI taxonomy): domain Eukaryota; kingdom Metazoa; phylum Porifera; class Demospongiae; order Clionaida; family Clionaidae; genus Cliona; species Cliona cf. orientalis. Next base: position 2,939,633 of record OZ005697.1, read on the forward strand.
CCTACATCTATATTCCTAACTGTTACCTCATTATCAAGTATACACTACTAGTACACCCTAAAGGAATTAATATCGCACTGTACACCCTAAGGGGGTTAATATCGCACACTTAGCAGTGCGATATTAAGAATAATTGTTCTAGAAAAGTATGTAAAAGGGATATAATATTAGTCAAATTATTTCATGTGACTAATATTAAAATAATATTATTATAATCTTAATTATTGTTGTTTGTTCTACTACACCTCTGTTGGTGTGTCACATAATAATAATGTATAGTAGCAATAAATCTGTAGATGAGGATTTCACTGCTATAATGGTAATATTATACTTATAGAAATTAATTATTATTAGTTGCCACATGTTTTTTTAATCCTATTATAATACTGTACATAATAAATGAAGATATGGCCACAATGGCAAAAAAATTCCCCCAAAAGTTTATACAATGCAAATTAAAGGTAGCAGGGCTTAGCAATATTTTTATCCAGCGAAAATTTCCACATAATACATACAGTATAAGACTATAATTTCACTGGCCCAGCAGACTCTCTTATCCCCCGGGCCCTCCCTTTTCCCAGTAATAGACTCAAGGCTACTTTAATGCACTCTCCCGTTGATACACTTCTCTTTGACAATGTGCTTTTGTACTCACTGCTTTTCCAGGCACTGAAGGTCCCCTATGCCTCTGTCATTGTCAACGATGCCTTTGAAACTCTCACCAAACTACTTAGCAGTAAGCTATCAGAGAAGTACCAACTGGCATCCAAGTTTGTAAATGTTTGCAATTTGGAAGCTTCTGAGGTATTGAGGTCTCTCCCCCCCCCCCCCCTCTCTCCCTTTCTCCCTCCCTCCCCCCCCCCCCCCTCTCTCTCTCTCTCTCTCTCTCTCTCTCTCTCTCTCTCTCTCTCTCTCTCTCTCTCTCTCTCTCTCTCTCTCTCTCTCTCTCTCTCTCTCTCTCTCTCTCTCTCTCTCTCTCTCTCTCTCTCTCTCTCTCTCCCTTTCTCCCTCCCTCCCTCCCACCCTCTCCCCCTCTCCCCCCTCCCTCTCCCTTCCCCCCCCCCCCAACTCATTCACTCTCTCCCCCTCTCTCTCAAAGTGGTAACCTATAGGACTATTAACTGTGCAGGTGGGTGGCTTCATCAGCAACAAGGTCGCTGAAGCACTCCGACTACAGCATCTACATTCACCTGGTAAATGCAGTACAGTTTTAGGTTCATTTGTCTGAGCACACAGTCCTTAACTGAGGATCTATTCTTTAAAACTGTATCACACCATTTGTACTAGCTATTATGATCCTGGTCCAGAAAGAAATACTTTAGTTCATATTTACGTATATCTTTCTCTGTACGCCTTAGATAGTAGAGGGTTCTCATTTTGCGTGGGGTGGATGTAGGAGTTCCCATTTAGACACTGAAAAGCTGTTTCTTAATTATTAGTCCTGTGGTTTAATGACTATCACCCCTTAATGTTTATCAAAATTTAATCTTGTTTGTGTACTTTTTGGCATGTTACTGTTCTTTTAGCTATAATTTTATAATATTATGTGAATGGTTGTTTTTTTATTCCAGCTGAAGTGAGGGACTCTCTTGAGGCACAGGTCTACAACCCGAAGATGACCAGCACTGAGTTTGCTGAGCTGGCCAAGCTGTGTCAGGATCAGAGTGCTCTTGGCTCCAACCTGCTCTCCATGGCAAAGTCACTCTCCGATCAACCCTCCCTGCAGAGTAAGTCGAGTCCGCAAACTAAGGTGCTGCATGATATGATCATAATGATTATGAGACAGTGATTAAATTTAACCCCTTAATCAGTGATGCCCTGCCGTGGGAGAATTTGCTAGATGATACAATATTAATATATGTACTTCTGGGATAAAAAAATCTAGATACCGTATTTCTTCTAAAAATTCGGTCCTTCTAATTATTCGGCACCCTTTACCGAATGATTGTATATAGTCTCTAATATTTCGGCAAAGGTCGTCATGCGTATATGCTATAAACGGGAACGGAATGCGCACGCAGACAGAATGTTGAATATTAAATTCGGCGAAGCTAAAGCAATATTATTATTTTCATGCCGAATTTTTAGAAGAAATACGGTAACTAAAATTTCGTGTTTATTATTTAAAGATTGAAGGGATGCTATAATTAATAAACCATTGATGCATGATTTTGTAAGATTTTCTGAGCGCCACTACATGTACATCCATAGAGTCACCAATTGATCATGTGACCATCTTTTACCTATAATAATATTATTTAGACTATACCCATTTTTCTATTGGAGCCATGTTGACAGGTACAGCTACAACCCAGCATGTTGTGATATAAACATTCCTTGATCCATAGCTGAGTAAGCATACTATTAGTGTGGGAGTAGCCTGATTCCAAGATGGTGTTTCTGTTGAGAGGAACATCACCCACCTACTATACTAGCTCCCAAGGTACATGTTTCCTTCTCTCCTTAATTAATTTGTGGCCTCTATCAGTGCTGATCCCAGCTAGTACACAATTCCAGGTATTCCTGTAGCTAGTTGAGTAACACTGTAGCCAGTTTGTCTAATACTCTGGCCATGATGGCTGCAGTGCTTGTTACAACTGAAACTTTTGGTATAATCTAGCCACCTGCTGCTTGGTAGTGTGCATGAATATTCAACAATATTTTGTGTACCTGTGTTGTGTGTGTATAATATTATGCTTGTCAGTGTGTAACTGGTGGAGGAGTGTTTCACTTGAAATGTAGCTTTTAATTTGACTGCATTAAGAATCTTTTAGCTAGCTGTAATTGAGAGCTTAGCTTCTGATGTTTAGACATGCATGTCGACAGTAGTAGCTACTGGACTTGTGGATTACGTAATTCTCAGCTGGTGTATTGTGGTATGTCGTGGCATGCATAATTAACATTCCAACGTTTGACAATCACCAGCCTGAATACCCAAACAGCATGGAAGCCATGCATGCATGTACATATATACCACCATATTATGTAGGTGCTTGCATGCATGTTATTGTAGCTAATAAGATATCTACATTTATTTATAGTGCAAGTGTCTATAAGGGATGAAATTTATGATTCAAAATGCTATAAATCAGCTGCTGTACATGTTGTCATGTTATGAGGGGGTGAAACTGATGGTTCAGAGTGATAACTTATACTTATATCCCGTTACTACATTGTTGCTATGTGCATTAAAATCCATATAGAATAGCTACAGGCAACCACAGTGCAATATGAGTAGCTTTGGGCAACCACAGTGCAATATGAGTAGCTACAGGCAACCACAGTGCAATATGAAGTACTCTAGGCAAAACGGTCCCAGGATCAGCGACTCAGTGCTCTGTAAACTGTTTCAAAGGAGCGTATGGCGGCAGGATATCGAAGTACTGAGTGGTTTGGTGCGAAGGGCGGAGTCCAGCTCGAGGAGTCGTCTATCGATTGAAAGGTACGCTTACTGCGTATAGCCACTTTAAATAGCATGGAAATGCGTAGACTTGTTTCTAGGATAAGTAACAGCTCGAGCTTTGTTTCTTGGCTTCTAAAGTCGATGATGCTTGGTCACACTTCGATGGTCGTGTCGATTTGACCACACCCCTCGGTCACGAGACCATCAGAAGTTCGACTGGCGTTCGAGCTGAACCCCACTCGGAGAGCGGCTTTGTGTGTCTGTTTTGAGTAAGAGACGAGCCTGTTTTTCTTTATTTTCTAGTGTTCTATGCGTATCCATGGTAGCTATGCCCACGGGATATAAAATAGTTATATCACGCGCACTCGGGATGCATGGCATTTATTGCCCTCAACCCTCGGGCACAAGGCCCTCGGGCTTCGGTGCAATAAATGCCATACATCCCTCGCGCCCGTGATATAACTATTACATGTGTACATCCATGTGGTATATGCATATGTACATGTACATACACACATGTACATACACGTACACACAGGCATGAAATTGTACATGCATGTGCACACATGTACACCATGTACCAATAGGGGCACGCTACATCCCAGGAAGTACACTATCAACCAACATCAACTTGGCAGTCTCCAATCACTTGCCAATGGGTTTGACCATAAGGGAAATTTAACAACTCATTAGTCTAATTAGGGACAATACCACTTAGCTTAAACTGATCAATGTTGCCCAGCGTAGTTTAGTAAAGTGTTCATTTCAATGGAGTCACAAGCGTTCCACTTACTTACCTTGTCAATGCTGAGGTTGAACTCCCTGAGATAATTTCCACACTCCTCATAGTTGCTTCTCAGCACAAATTCTTCATAAAATCTGTCCAATATAAAAAAAAAACAACAACAGCAATGCATGCACATGTTATACAATCATGCATTATAATGCATTATAATGTTATGTCCCTTGACGCTAATAATCAGATTAACCAATCTCCCATTAGTAGACCCTAGCTCTGATCTACTGAAACATATTAAGTGAACTTCCCACTGGCTGTTAATCCATGAACATGCAGTCCTGGGAAATTCAGTGGGAAGTAAGGAACAAATAAAATCATAAACAGTGAGTTTCCCAGAAGGCTATCTATGGGAGGAGAGCCATGGATGCAATTCCTGAGTATCCCAGTGTCAGGTAGGCAGCCCAGTAAGGTCAAAGTAACACACCCAATAAGGTAATGATTACCAAATCAACAGTAAGATCCACAGTAGCATGCATACACCATGCTAGTCAATTCAATTTTTAGCAATGCATTATCACCAAATTCAGATGGGCATAAGGGTCAGGTACACACATGTACAGGTGTCTTAGAGCATGTTGGGTTGGTATTGTTGTGGGTGAAAGGTTACTGCTGTTGACTGAAAATCATCCCCTTAAGTACACTGGAGGCCAGATATTGAATTCAGAAGCTCACCTAATTACTGACATCACATGATGTACAAATACAAAGGTCACAAAAATTTAGAAGTGTATAATATTATTATAGTACAGGATTTGGGCAATTAACCTACCCATACCATACCTCCATTGACATACTGAAATAAGCATAGTAGGGCTTCCCCCTCCCCCAGTAAATCAACAGTGAAAATGGTAAGGGATAGGGGATATAATACCTTTATGAGCACCTACTGTTTATCCTATGATTATGATATCAAATTTACTTGTATAAATTCTGGTGGGATACAGCTAATCATTGCATCCAGCTTTTATATAAAATGCTATTAAGTTTATGCTATAGTTACATCCCTAGTTTATAGCAACTTACTTTTTTGAAACAAGCAATATTTGCCCAGTAAGGGTATTGAGTCGTGAAATTTGGTACAGACACAGGTTAATGGTTCTATAAAGTTTATCATCTGTTTTCATTTTCATGTTACATCACTTTAAAGCAATTTTGATAATTACATAATATTGCATAACCTAAGTATGCCACTTATGTACATAGTGACCCTTTACCATAATGATATACAGTGATGCTACTAGGGATGTGGCAATTGTTTCATACAAACAACAACCAAATATTATTCCAGTTGCACTCATAAAAGTGTGCTAAACAAGCCATAAAAGTGGCATGCAGGCTGAGATTATGCATATATATGTAGATGACTTCAAAAAATAACTGCTGAAGCACTAATTATAAGCTCCAATTAGTAGGATAGCTGGCTATAATTAGATGAACCACTTAGGGCCGGGGTGCAAAGGATGTTTTGTCTATTTGTCGCAAGCTAAGACTGGAGGATCTCATATAGAGAGAAGGAGGAAACACTTGGCCATGCATAATTCCGTTTTACGTAGTCAGGTCCCAAATGAAATGATGGACACACTGCAGCTCTGTACTATCAGTATATCTATAATTAATTCTAAATACTTGCTTCACAAAGAAATTAAATCTGAGCATACAAAACAGAGAGAGCCTAGGAACAAGACCTTTGGGGAGGGGGGGGGGGCAGTAGCCTTGGTGCTAGTCAGCATGTGGCTGTCCTGTGTGTATAGAGGGGAGCCTGACCACTTACCACCAGCTTAATGGGGACAAACAGAGCTCAGTAGGATGAATCTCTGCCTATAAACCACCTGCCAATTAGTGGGCTGGCTAATCACTTGTATGGGAGGGGGTGGGGGGTTACAAAGGATGTTTTGTCTGTCTGTTGCAAACTAAGCTAGGATTGGAGGAATCCCATACAGGGAGAAAGAAGATAAACTTGGCCATGCATGCATACTTCTGGTTTGGTAAGGTCCCAAATGAAATTAATGATGGACACACTGCAGCTCTGTACTATCAGTATATTTATAGTTAATTGTATATACTTGCTTCACAAAAAAATTAAATCTGAGCATACATGTAGAACAAAGAGAACCTAGGGACAAGACCTTTTTGGAAGGGGGGGGGGGGGGAGGGGGTAGCAGTAGCCTACCCCCTAACCGCTAAACAAGAGCCTGCATGAGTTGCATGCTCGACTGGAATAGCCACCTGTGGGTGATTGTCTACCGTCAAGGGCTTATAGACCCCAAGCCCTTGCCACCGTGTAATAGCTATAAAGTTATATATGATGACTATTGATTACCCATACCCGTGGGACATCCCTAACGCAACAATCCATGCCACCTACGTAACTACATGTTAAAATTGAAAAGATTATGTTATATACACAGTAAATTTGAGTATCAGTGGGAGGCTCTCATGAAACAAACTCAAATACTTGACCTCTGATTCTGGCTCATAAATTTAGGTTCAACCACATCAGGTGATGCTGCTTGAGCTAATGAAGTGTTAAAATTTAATATGCATGGTCCAAAAATGGTGGTGGGGGGTTGAAAAGAGGGCTGTGCATTAATTTTGTAGAAAGTCTGGATGTCTCCATTAATGCATTAGTGTATGTAGTTTTTGTGTAGGGGGATTAATTAAAGAGTACTAGTGGTCCTCTCAGTCCAGTAATTAAAGTAGTTGCCTCAGAATCTGCTGTGTCATGGTAGACTTTCTTGGAATTGTTGACTGCATGTTTCAAGCCATACTATTTATGTAACTGTACAGAGTGCCTGACTGAAATTGGTTATAATATTGCACCATAATCACTAATGAATGCTTTAAAGTAGTCAGTATTAAATTTTTATGGCTGAAGCAAGGTAGTGAGAGTTCTTATGTAGCCTTGTGTTGACGTCCGAGCTGAAATGTACATTTCTTTGATATTATGCAGCTAATTTAAAACGGGAAAACCATAATATTATAGCAGGGAAATTTTGCAAGGTCCAACTAACCTTTTACATGTACAGAAGCCCAGTTTTTAAATTTTCTTGCGGTTTTAAATTTCACAGATGTGCACGATCATGCCCACTGTACAGTGTACGATCGTGCTTATTTCGTGGGTTTAATTTTCATGGTGAGTCAATTATTTGTGAAAATTGGACCCCTTGAAAATTTCCACTGTATGGTAGCCAGAACACCAGCATGCACACAGCAGCTAGAGTCAGAAGCCATGACACTACTGCTCTAATATTATATTATGGCTGGGGGGTTAGAGTGTATTTGGCAGCCACTCCAGTGTTGCCTTGTATGGCTACCAGTAATAACAGTATTATTATTATTACCTTACGGAAGCTAACTTTCATTCACACGTGAAATCGTGTTGTTGAAGGGGAATCAGCTGATCAGCTGATTACAGTGCCGTGGTAACCAACTCCGGTCATGGAACTATGAGAAGTATGAAGCCCTAGCTTACATGAGCTAGCAGTTTTGCTTGGGAATTGCATGGAGTGTGACTTGGTTTTATCTTCACTGGTTTGATAATATTTCCTGCTTGGAACGTGTGTATATAGATAATAACTTTTCAGTGAACTTCTAGCTTGATTAGGTGTTTGTCATATTAATAGCCACGATACTGGATTATATTACACCAAGCTGGCAATATGCTTTTCATAGATAGCTAGTGCAGACGGTTAGTCTGCATGCCATGGTCTTATTCCCATGCATGGGGACAGTTGTTCTCGCCACTGAAAGATTGCCTAATTGTTTGTCCATGTCACCTGCTGTTATCATCTTTCAATCTTGAGCCTTTGAAACGAATTCCCCCCCCCCTCCCCCCAAAAACACAGTTAGAGACCTCGTCCAATGGTCTCTACGCTTTTAAGAGACCCTCAGACCCTTAGTAGTACCCTCGCTTCACTCGGGATGCTACAGCCTCGGTCCTTCAGGTCTCTTAAAATGTACAGAGACCTAGGACTCGGTCTCTAACTATTATTTATGGTCCAAAATGGAAGCCACGCCTATTCTATAAAATTAATGATCAGCATCTGTCATGACACAATCGAAAATGTAATTCTTGTGAGGCAATTAATATTTTTTAGGCTATTTCAAGTCACAAAATTATAGCTCCCTTCAAAAGCAGTCTAATAACTTTGCTAGCTGTATTATAGTATATCCTAATATTAGTTGTGATATAAACATTCTTCAATCCACTGTTGAGTAAGTATACTAGCTACTCCAAAGATGGTGTTTCTGTGATAAGAACATCACCAACCTACTTAGCCACCCAGCTAGGTACATGTTTCCTTCTCTCCTAATTATCAGTGGTGATCCCAGTACACAACTCCAGGTATTCCTATAGCTATTTAAGTAACACTGTAGCCAGTTTAATTTAAATTTGTGGCCATTATGGCTTCAGTGCTTGTTACAACTGAAACTTTTGGTAGACTCTAGTACGGTGGTCCAGAAGGGCCATGTCCATTACCCAATACAATATTTCCCATTACTAATTTCGACTTTTCTCATTACCATCTTCCAATTTGGTTATTTCTCGTTTCCGATTTTGAGTTTTCTCATTATACTAACTTCTAATTTGGGTATTTCTTATTTCCAATTTCACATTTTCTCATTTTATAATTAACTTGCATAATTATTTCAATTTGGGTAGGTACTCTGCGGGGATAGTGAACTATTATAGTATTGATAGGCGTGCACACATGGAAAGCAAGAGAGGGTGGACAGGTATGCGTTGAAGGCGGTAACTGTGCAACATACTATTTATACGGTAACATGTAGCTTATACTACATGTTGCACAAACGTGGATCAGAGGACATTGGCGCATGCACACAACTGGCGCCTACGATAGTAAGCTATACTTGCAAACAGAAATGAGAAATACCCAAATTGGAAGATAGTAATGAGAAAACTCAAAATCGGAAACAAGAAGTAACCAAATTGGAAGCTGGTAATGAGAAAAGTTGAAATTGGTAATGGGAAATATTGTATTGGATAATGGACATGGCCCTTCTGGACCACCGTACCTCTGGCCACCTGCTGCTTAGTACTATGCATGAACATTCAGCAATATTTTGTGTACCTATATGTGTATATGCTTGTTTGTGTGTAGTTGGAGGAGTGTCTCACTGGAGATGTAGCAACTGCATTAAGAATCTTGTTAGCTAGCTATATAGCTAGCTTTTGATGTTTATCCAACTTGTTTGAGAGGACAGGAGCAGCTACTTGACTTGTGTTACCTAATTCTCTGCTGGTAATTTTTGTGGTATGTGATTGTACGCATAGGGGCTTTTGGTCAAACCCACATGCTCTATATCACCTGAATCCAGATATTACCATATTATGCTTGACGTACAGTACATGTGTGTTTGTTTATAGTAGCTAAGGTACCTATTGTGTTTATAGGGGGCTTTTCTAGCATGGCAGCATTTGTAGACATTCTGGAGATGTATGTAGTTTGGTTTATGTGGGAGGATAGGAGGGTGATTCAGTTGTCTCTGTACATGCATGTGTCCATTAATTATTGTTCATTTATTTGAATCTGTTAGATAACGGGAAATATGGGTGCTTCTTGGAATTGTTGATATTGTTGATAAAGGTGTACTAGCTAGCTGAATTGTTATCCAGCTTTATGTGAACTTATGTAACTGATCTGTAAGCAGTATGTGACTGCAATTATCATTCCACTATAAAGCCTACCTACAATATTACCGTAATAAATAAAAATTTTGCACTTGAACATTGGATTCATAATATTAGTTATGACGTTTGCTAATGAATCTAAGACTCACAAATAGCATTTACTTTTGGCCTGTCGATTGGTATATGCTATATTTGAAGAAATAATATATATGGCTGAAAAGGTAAAGAAATTGCTGTAACTAAGCTGGAAATGTGTGTTTCTTTGCATCCATACACAACTTTATTCCTTTTAATTTTTGTTTGACTTGGAATCAGCTGGTTAGCATGTGTAGCTGTTCCAGTCATGAACAGTGAGAACTGTGAAGCCCTAGCTTGATTGTGTACGGGGATTGCATTGAGTGCAAGTCCATGGACTGGACTACAGTTAATCCAGTGCTCTGTGTGGACCAGGTGCTTTGGGGTAGTTCCTTTCGCCATTGAAAGGTTGCCTGTTTGTCCATGACAGCTAGATCATCATGCATGCATGCAGCCACCTGTTCTTATCGTGCCCATCTTGTAGCAGCTCTTTCAATCTTGAACCACTATAGGCCTTCTAATTCCCCTATAGCTACCTGGTAAGCCATAGCTAGCTGATGTGATTACAGGTCACCCCAAATGTCACGTATGGTACATATTGACGAAGGGAGGGAGTGGCAACCTGAGATCTGTGTATTGCTATCTTACTCTGGCCCACTTGTGTTCTTTTGGCAAGAAAATGTGTGGATAATTATTGTCAACTTCTGCTACACCTTTGCTGCCTAAAGTAATGCTGTTTGTTCTTTCAGCTTCTCAATAATAATATTATTATTATTATAGATTTTGTTGTGAAATGTTAGTCTAATCTGTATACACAGTGAATGATGGAGTTAGAGGAAGCTAATCGTAATGTTACAATGCATTGTGACGAGAACATTGATTTAGAACAAATGTGCAATGCCACATGTATCCAGTTTTAAGAGAGCTTGTAGTGGCTGTAAAGGCCAATGAAATGACTAGAGCATGTGGAGGCATTCAAGCCAAGGCAAGGCATGTGCAGACATTCTATTCAAGCTCATGTAGTAGTGCATTTCGGGTATTATTATACTATTCATAGATCTCTAGCTTCTATCTATGCAAGATACAGTAGCACATCTAGATCTACAAGTTTAGATGTATGAATATATATCCAATTTGGTAACATAGCTACCTAGCGCGTGTATCGATTACATCATCGTTTGTGCAGTGCCACGCCCCTGGACTGGGGTGCTATCATGAAATATAGCCATTCTGAGGGCCTTCTCTGACTTTCCACAAAAATTAGCCCCTCCAAAAATATGGTATTATGGAGTATAATCATGCTAAGAACTCAAAGAGACGCTGTAAGCTAAACAGGAAGAGGTAGCAGCTAATTATGGGGCAACAAACAGCGAGAGGAATTAATATATAAGGAATAATTGTAGTATGAGTAATTACTTATAATTATACTAATCATGAACTTGAGACAAAGGTGGTATTCATTTCAATCAGGTGATTATTCCTTTGCTCAGGCTGTTTGACACCATACTTGGCTTCATGTTAATTCACAAACAGGAAGCTTACTAGGATGAGAGCCAAGTGAAGAATGCCTAGCTAAGCAATAACCTATGACTGGCGAAGTGACTGTTTTCCTTAATAGTCTTTAAATTATCAGTGCGATCTGCTGATCCTATACATGGGAGCTTATAGTTGTCATGTGCACTAACTAGCAAGCTAGTGTTCCGGTAATGTCTTTCTTTTGAAAGGCTTGGTAATTGGAGCCAGTGAACAGTGGGTATATAGCCACCTGTTCTTATCATGGTTGAATGAATCTTGTAGAAGTCCCGTCATTTCTTTCCCATGGTAGGCTGCCAAATAAAAGTGACATCATACATATATAACATGACTGGGCAAGAGTCTGCAACTTGATAATTAATTTTAGTCCGTGCTGATCTCATACTGCTGATGGAATATGTACCTCAGATTGCGTGGACTAATCTGGTGCTCCTTTGTGTGGGAATTAATCCGCTCGCTCTTGAAAGGCTACTTGTTTATTGTGAATGCTGGCTATGGGTAGCCACCTGCTCTTGTCATGGCTGAGTCAATCTTGTAGAAGTCCATTCATTAGAATAGTGCTTTCCCAGGGTTACCAAATATGCGAACAAACACACTAGTTACTGTGTGAATGTTAAAGACTACGTACCCCAATCTTAGGCCGGTCAGGGGATAATCCAGCAAGCTGCTGTAGCTACTCTTCTGGTCACGGAAAAGTAGTGTTACTACTTGCGCTACAAGCAGTGCATGGGAGGAAGTTTTAGACCGTATAATTATTTCCTTGAATACTTCCCACAAATACTATTAATTTTATAGTGTTCCAGGATGTAGGTGCAATTTGAGGGTGGGAACTTAACAATATTCCACACCAATTTAACAAGGGTCGTTGCATAGCAACACGCTACTTAAGTAATTAGATATTGAGCCACGCCTACCAAATAGTCACGCAGGAATTATTCCAGGGTGGGGTTTAATTTGTTCTACTTGAGCCGTGTGGAAGCAATTATATTTATATTCAAGGGCAGGGAGAATTCAAGGAAATGTGATATTTAATTATCGTCTGATAGAGCTAGAATTTAAACATAAATGGAGCTAGCTATGATTATGCCTTCCCATGCAATATTATTATTATTATGCTTCAAATAATAATTGCTTCAATTCTACATTCAGCAATTTTCACTGTCAATATGGAACCACGGTTTTGTGGTGTTGCCTTAATAGGTTCTGCATGGTCTGGGGCAGCTAAAGAGTTAACAGAGGAGCCAGCTGTCTTAGCTGATTGTTATCGAACTGCATGCACGCATTACATGTATTGATCTTTATTGGGGGGAAAGTCTCTTAATTTGGTAAGCTTAATTACGTATATCCTCACTGGCACAAAGCAGTTACGTATACCTTATTACCTTAAATTTTCAAATCCAAATGTTACAGGGATAGAAATTTTGTCGTCTATATGATTTTCAACAGTGCTGTATAATTATAGTAATGAACTTAACGTTTTGTGGGAGTTAAATTCCATGCAAATTTAACTAGGTATACTATACATAACTAGGAGAATAAGGGAACAATAATATTTAAGGCAGAGTATTTATATGTACATGTACCGTAGATCGGGATGTTTTCGCCGATAAAATTGTAAGTAGTCTAATTTTCGTCACATACACGAACGTACGTAATACATCATTGTATTAACTAACGTGCACAAATATTTTGTGTATTTAATTTTCATCAGGAAAGATCATTGACGAAAAATTTTTAACGATGAAAATTTCCTGATCTATGATAGATACTGTACATAGTATAAAATTTTTCCCTGACTTTCAATAATTGGGGCGAGCCTGAGCGAGCCCCACATAGACGAGGTGAATGCTCGCAATCCATATATTATTATTATTATTATTATGTATGGTACGTCCGTCACGCGCGAACCGCCATAGACATTGTACAGCGCTGCGCGGTATATTTCAAAAGGCCGCATGAAAACATTTGCGTCAGCATACGCGCCGTATATACGCCTTTCTAATTTAGTGAATTGCAAATTTACACTCGTGCCTGCATGTAGTGCATGTAGTAAGCTAGCTAGGAGCTACCGCGTACCGTTGGTATCAAGCTGTACCGCGCCGGACTCCAAAGGAGGAGAGAGCGAGACAGAGCTCGTCGTCAGCTCAACAGCGCAAGGACCAGCTAAGAATGCGATAAAGATAGACGTGCTGCTAACTGACTCTGACAATAGAGGCAGGCTAAATTTAAATTAACTTTCTCTTGATTGTTAGCAGACACTATGTCGAGGGAACTAGCTATCGTGCAGATGTATAGGCCTACATAGCACTATGAGACTGTCTGTCATTGTCTGCTTGCATGGATATGTATAGGTGGTCTGCATGATCTATTGTGCTATGGCTTTGTTAAAGTTTTCGAGTCTCAGCTACTGACAGAGACTTTCAGAGGCTCAGCTCAGGCTAGCTCGCCCCAAACAGGCCCTGCATGACACTAGTAATAATATTACCCATCCTCCCAACATGCTATGTATGTAGGCACCACTGAGTCTCCTTTCGTAACCACTAATTAATACCACACAGCTGGGCAGCTGGGTTTGTAGACAACCCATCAGCTGTAGCTACATGTGGACAGTGAAAACAACCAAATACATGTACCCTACGGTAATTAGTGTAGTGTTTCAAGGGGAGATGTGGTCCACTCCAACGAGCCTAAAATGGAGCTGTTTGTCTGAAATTCTATAGATATCCAATTTACACGAAACCCACGTTATAGAATTAGCTGCACACTCCCCCTATTGTGGTGTAGCTATAGTATGATTATGCAATGAATGGTGTAGTGCAAGTGTGGCATGGGATGACACCAAAGGCAGGGAGCTCTCACTAAAATCTAAATGCTTAATGTGATTGAAATTTTTTAGCTCAAGAGTAAGGCTATAGCTACAAACTCAATTATAGACAAGATTATTCAATTATGAACGTAGGGGATATTGCTAAAAGCTTAATAGAAAGTGATTAAAATTAATTCTTTTCAGATTGGCTAAAATTTAATAATTATATTATTATAATTAATAATCACTCAATAAAGCCATCGATCACCACCATATTTGTATTACAGCCAAGTTTCTAAGTATTGCAGATATTATAATAATATTATTATAATATGAAACTTGTACATCATGGAGCACAAAAGCCAGCATTACATCGGTTCTAAGTTGAAGCAGACGCTAAACATGACTACAGCTGTTTCTTGGAATTGCTGATTAATTTTGGCAATTGATCACTCGACCGATGCAACTAACAATGCAGCAAGACCTGCCCATTGATTGTTTGCTTTAAGTTAGCTACATGCACAGATTTGGCAAGCAATACTAGCACACTACAGCTATCTCAGCTGCTGTTTACATTCAAAGGCCTATAGCTACCCTACCAGGCGTAATCACATGGAATTTTATAGCCTCAGGGATACACATGTAGGTGAATATATACCTCTTTTATTGCAATCTGATTGGTTAGAATGTTATAGCCGTGTGCATATGGATGAGCATAATTATTATAGTACAAGTAGAGCAGTTGGGGACAGGAACCATCGATCCATTTATCGATTGTTCCTGTCCCCAACTGCTCTAAACATTTATGTACATTCTATGATTATAGTAGTTGCCGTGGTAAAGGTGTACTAGTAGTGTAACAGGATATTCTATACCTTGCACTGCTTCACACTGCAAGGTAGTGATATCTGAAGACTGTTAACTGACATGTAAACATTCACTAACTGTGTCTGTTCTTCACTCAAGTACCGTTTGTTCTTAGACTAATTTTGCTGACTTACAAAATTCATTTTGCAAATAGCACTAGTTTACTGAATTAAATGTTTCCTGCTTTACATCTGCTCACTATAAGGAAGTTACATTACAGGTGCATGTTACAGACCAGGTACTAAAGTGGTTACTTCGAGATCTACGTAGATTTTACAAACCTACATGTACATGTGCAATTCTTGAGGGGAGGTTTACTGCTCTATAATGTGTACATAGCAGATACAATGTATAGTCAACACCACGTCTTCTAGCTGGGAATATTTGTTTCATAAATTTAAAATTTTTTACTCACCTCCAAAACACTACCAAAATGAATATAATTATACTTATCTCCCATCTACAGACTTGACAATTCAAGTGGAATTTCTTGTACGAGCTCACGACTGCTACACGCTTGGCTGTAGTGTTGGAGGCATAGCTGACCTGCTGGTCACGGCACAGAGCACTACCACGAAGCTCGTGGCTGGAAAACACTTCAAGCTGATGGTAGGTATAATAGGTATTGTGTTTTCTGATTAATGGTTACGGTGGAATCCTTCATTCCAAACATCCTATGGGGATAGCTTCAAGTGTCCTGGTTAAAGGAGGTATCCTCATTTCAGGGGTTGTTTTGTACACATGTTAGTGTAGCTGGGACATGCATGGTGTCCTGTTTAAGGGAGATGTCCTCATTTCAGGGGTGTCCTTATAAAGGGTTCCACTGAATTGCACAGATGAGCAGGTGTTTAGCTGAGTGTGGAATGTGTGGAATCTCATATATGTCTTAGAGAGAGGGGGAGAGAGAGGGGGGAGGGAGAGGGAAAGAGGGAGAGAGAGAGAGGGAGAGAGAGAGGGAGAGGGGGAGAGGGAGAGGGAGAGGGAGAGGGAGAGGGAGAGGGAGAGGGAGAGGGAGAGGGAGAGGGAGAGGGAGAGGGAGAGGGAGAGGGAGAGGGAGAGGGAGAGGGAGAGGGAGAGGGAGAGGGAGAGGGAGAGGGAGAGGGAGAGGGAGAGGGAGAGGGAGAGGGAGAGAGGGAGAGGGAGAGGTGAGTGAGGGAGGGAGGGAGGGAAGAAGTGAGTGTGAGAGAGAGAGAAAAGGAAGGAGGGAGGAAGAGAGAGTGGGTGAGGGTGTTCATACCAAACTTCATATGTAGCATCATACTGCCTCATAATTATACTCTCAGCACATACATGTACATCTAGCTGATACTTGTGTTACCCTGTATGGCATTTCAACTCCCTCACTATTCAATGACAAAATACTTTGTTGCTTTAGGTGAGGCTTCTGATTGGAATTGGTCGATTCAAGGAAATGTCATATATAATCGGTCTACTCATGCAACATGATGAATTTGAAAGCCTCCTCTCATACAAGGGATCTGAAAAGGTACTGAAACTATTCAATAATTATTAGGCACTTGCCAACCTCTTGGCATTTCTACATAGCTATCAGTAGCTACATGCTCTGCCTAGCTGATAATACAGCCTATAGTAACTGTGATACCTCCAACTGTTCTATGTGAGATTACAGAAAACGTCATTGCTGAGTATTGATGTGGGTCACATGATTTCGTAACAACAATTATTTTATTTGATTTTCCCATATTTGATATGTAAATGAGTAACTTGGCCAGTGTGCATGACATTACATGATTATAGTTATTAGTTATAATTGAATCATAAAGTTATCATGATAGTACAATGTATTGTATTATCGTCTAAGATTAATGAGACATGACCACATCATCCTATGGGGTGATAAATTTGCGGCTTAGGTTCAAATCGAGGGTACGGATGATCGATATTCAGATAATGGAGAGTAATGGAGCCTAGCTCGCTCAATTCTCCTTTTCACTGACCTTGGAACTCAGTGCTGCCTTGTGGTATATAGGCGTCAATGGAATCCACTGATAACACAAAAAAATCACAATTCCTTGCTTTACCTCCAAGTGTGCCACTATATATTTTGCTGTATGAACTACGTAGCAGTGCTTGATGATCACAGTAGTCTACACGAGCATTGCATACTAGTCTACCACTTTCTTCATAATATTATATGACATCATATGAAGTCCTGTATTATAAACCACCCCCACCCCCTCCTCCCTCCCCCCTCTCTCTCTCCCTCCCTCCCTTCCTTCTCCCCTCTCCCTCTCTTATGCCCCTACAGAAGGAGCAGCTTCGTATTGCCATCATGGACTACCTCAACCATCACAGCAGAGAGAAGGAGAAGCTGGAGCGACTTCAACTGGTTGCCCTCAAGTTTAAGATGTTCAGAGAGCTGGCCAAGGTCAAGGAAAAACAAGCATTGAAGGATCTGAAGAAGATAAAGCCTAAAAGCTTGGGTGAGGATATAATATTTTCATTGCTTCCATAGTTTGTACATATTTACAGGGTTTCATCCAGTTTGGAGGGAGGGGAGAGGGGGAACAGGGAAATTATCCCTCCCCTCCCAGCATTTTAATTTTTTTCATATAATCACCCATTACACAAAATCACTAGCTATGCAATATATAACTGGTCCTGCCTGAGGCTTAAGACTCTCCTAAAATACGACATTGTTACAGTGCCCCTCTCAAGTATATGCTATTTACCCACGACCATTCATTTGTCCCCCCCCCCAATAAATATAATATAGCTGAAGCCCTGATTTGTTGCTTAGAACTGCATATTATAATCATTTTTTTCATCTCAGCCCCAAACAACCCAGAAACAGTGAAGAATTTGAAGAATGTCTTTGAAGGATTCAAAGCAGCAGCCAAGTTCTATTCACAGGTGCATAGTTATAATAAAATAAAATTTAATACATCCAGTTCTTAGAAATAGACTAGCTGACCAACCAGTGTATGTAAAATTATTGCTTTGAGCATTAGAATTTTATTGTGCATTTTTATCCCTCCCTGTAGGAGGACTGTCTAGCCAGTGCTGAGCAGTGCTACTCAATGGCCAGGCTGGTGGCCCTGCAGCTGTCGGTGCTGCAGCAAAGCAAGCAGGTCATCAACTTGGAAGCCAAGGGAGTCCGTACTCAGATGGAAGAGCTGCCCTTCACTGAGGTGAGGAGCTCAAATAGTTGTAGCTAGATTGACAACAACTGTAATCTCTCTCTCCCTCCCCCCCCCTTTCTCTCTCTCTCTCTCTCTCTCTCTCTCTCTCTCTCTCTCTCTCTCTCTCTCTCTATCTCTCTCTCTCTCTCTCTCTCTGAACTGTACAATATTATGATATCTAAGTATTGAAACAACTTGAAAACTCTCAGTAACTGTTATGTATTCATTTCTCTCTGCCTCTGACAGTGTACTGTAGCTTCATTAACCCCCCCCCCCCCCTTGCCAAACACATGCAGGCTCTCATTGTTTCTGATGCCTACAAGCAGACCATGTGGATTGACTGGATCTCCCCTCTCTATAAGAAGGTCATCATCCGTGGAGACTTCCAGTACCTGGGCCAGTACAAATCTGCATTTCCACTCACACCATCACTCTTCCAGGAACTGGCAAGCAAGTACGTCTGTAAAACAAATTGTAGGATAACCTCCAAATTATGTGTAGACAGGTTGCAGCACATAGTACTCTATGTAGGAAGTGCCCAAGGTAGATAGGGTATATTTCATAGTATTCCAGGTGTAGGAGGTTGCCCAAAATTTAATTAAGGGTGGACTGATTGTAGCTCATAGCAGTCCAGGATACTAGGAAGTTGAATGAATGTCCCACAAAACCATACATGGCTACTAATGCACCTAAAAAAATGCATTCTTATTAGGGGATATAACCACCTATTTTTGTGGACTAAGCTGTACTGCATATAATATAGTACAGGCTGGCAAGCATGTATGGCTATGGTTAGAGGGGAAGAAATATGAGCCATCAGTATTTATATTCTGAAGCCATATCACTTGCAAGCTAGTGCACTCACAGTATGCCATATGCCACATGCATGCATGCATGCATGTGGGAGTTAAAGAAAGGAGTTTAACTGGGTAATTTTTGTTAACATGTTGCTCAGGGTTAGTACATGTGTTGGGTGGCTGAGTATCTTACCTCCCTACATTTATTTGTGTTTTGTAGTAGGCTATAGCTAAATTTTTTATTTTATTTCTTGTGGAATAGTTAGCCTCGTTCCCAGGCTCTCCCCCTCCTCTTTATTTTATACGTGCGATTTTATTTACGCAAAATTATTTCTTTGCACAATATATATTCATTTTCACATAAATAAAGTCACGCGTATAAAATAAGGAGGAGGGAGAGAGCCTGAGAATAAGGCTATGGATTAGTGTCATTAACCCTCGGCGCATGCGCCGTAAGGTTACAGTAGTCGTCCTGTGTGTCTGTCTGTCTGTTACCACGCTAGCTGCTACATACCTCGTTTGCGAGTCCATTTTTCGGTGTTGCAAGGTTCCTTATGACGTTCCAAACGTATGATTTGTGTGGATTTCGCCGAAAACGCTTCGTTCGCCAGTTTTGGCGTCATTTGCTGATTCCAAGCTTCTTGGCTTTTCCAGGCTACCGCTGGTATGCCTCTACGTATAAATAGAACATTGTGTGTCATGCGCTATATACGGTAAGTTTATAATTATTACTGTGCTAATCCTCAGTGCATGCGCAGTACGTTGATGCTGGTCACCGCCGCCTTCTTCCGCTCGTTGGCGAACTTTGACGGATGAAGCCGACGACAGTGGCTTCCTTTCAACTCAAAGGGTATGTACGGTTAGCTATACTTATAGATCCAACAAGATGACTAGCTCATCACTGATTGGAGCACCGTGGCAGCAGCTCAGTGGGCATGACAGTCATTTGCTTGCATATTATGGTCATTATCATCAAGGAAGCTGATTTGATGCATGTAGGCACTGCCATGAGTGTGGAATTCGATACAACACATCAAAGTTGTTGCTGCTGTGAGCCATTAAACCTTGAACAACACATTACCCCCAGCCCTCATGCAGTTGGTCCTTTAGCTACCCTTTTCTATGTGCAACATTGAAACTGGGCAAAGGGAAGCTACTATAACATTTTATTATCATCGCCTGTTTGTGCAGCTAATGCCATGCAACGCGCCGAGGGTTTTGTGCTCTAGAGAGCTCTAGTTCTTAGCTGTTATTATAGTTGTCTGAATGACTACAATAAAATTTCCCTGCATTTTTAAGATAATTATTGTTATGGGAGCAATAATGCAGAGTATAGGTTAACTAGCATGTGTGTGCAGTTGTGTCTTGTTATAAAGTAGATGATGATCCACATTAGGAGACGTTTATTTGCACCGAAGCCATTATCATTCTTGGCATGCCACATGCGTGTGCAAGATAAAAGAAGTGGGATACATGTTGTAGTACATTGTGGCCGTGTACCTTCTCTCCCTGTTGTATTTGATGTGTTTGTACTGTGCTTTGCTGGTCAGTCACCCAGGGGAAGGGATAAAAGGCACTGGCTACGACCAAGTGCTCTTAATTCAATTAGGGTACGTCACAAAGGCTTTCAGCTTACCTAGTGAAATAACCAGGTGGCCTTTTCCTACGCCCTCTAGACCACTGAGCATAGTAATATTATCTTCCCCTATTGGCTATGTTGTGGTCATGACCTCATACACTTGAGTATGCACTATAATAGCTATAGACAGTACCCCTCAAGCACGATACATAAATACACCCACTGGCAGCATGCGTCGTTTACTAGCAGTATGTAGTGTGACCATACGCGTGATCTTGTGCTTTGCCCACTAGGTACACTCACGATCGTGAGAGATCTCCAGAGGCAGCTAGTAACATGAAGAAGGTGCTGACTCATCTCAAGAATTTGCCTCTCAAGAAGAGCATCGCCCAGCAGCTAGGTATGAACGATTTGCTTCAGTCTCTGTCTGCTACCCACAGTGAAGGCTTCCTAAATGATATTGCTAGACTGTGACTTATATTAATTTATAATACGTGAGCGAAACATTGCTATGTTCAATATACAGGTATGCTTTATTAAATTTTAACTTTGAAGTTTGCGGATAAATTGAATTTTACAATAATAATTATTAATGAGTTTGGTATTACATAATAAATTCCACAAAATAAAATGATAGTGAATACTTGTGATTGCATGAGGTGCAGAGTGAGTACTGTGCCGTCTGTATTATGATAATGTTGTACTTAAATGGTGAATTTCCAGAATGTCTGTCTGCTAACATTCTCTCCAAAGCGAACTTTAACAGTAATGTAATAATTCTTGATCTCACAGCTGCAGCAGTTGTGTCTGAATAACCGATTACTTGTAGGTATTCGTACGATATCAAGTCTCTTTATTAGCAGGTCGACTGCTACATCAGAAGTAGAGTTTTGAATTTCAATTTGCACACCTAATTGCATTAGACAGCTACAGTTCGGACATGCCATTAGTCGGCTACTATAAACAGTGGCAGTGGTCTCCATCGGAATGTGCTGACTGTTGTTTGAGCTTGTCTGTTGGGATAGCCGAATACTCCAGACCACACCTACTCCACGGGAGGTAGCAACCTTTATTACAGCACTATCAGTGAAGTGCACTGGACACTGTTGAATGCCCAAGAAGGTATGGCCTTGCTTCTGACGTGAAGATGGAGTGTCCTTGTGGGGTGATTGCTGAGCCTCCAAGGTAGTCAGAGTCTGCCCTAAGCATTGAGCAGTGCTTGCACTGAAATCTCTTTCTTCGCACTTTTTTGCTTCCCAAAAATCCATTCTGACATCAGCCATTGCATAGGGACCTGAGGCACCCTGTGATTAGGGCATGAGAGAGTGTAAGCTATAGATGTGTGTGTACTACAATGACATTGTGTGATACTATGCAAAGTAATTAGACATACCAGTGGTGTTTCTTGTTGGGGGGTTGTGATATTGAAACCAGAAGTGCATATGGTTAGCCGATCCATAGCCTGCATGCATAATAAAAATAATAAAATTAATTAATTTTTTCAATTAGGTCATGCATGCAATGAAATTATTGTTTCTCAGACAAAAGGGAGCTAGAAATAGACCCACGGTGGTCAGCAGTACTAGTGTCACAAAAATAAACTAATAATTAAAGGAGGCATTTAATACCACACTGGTCAACTATACAAACAGCGGCTACACTATAATATAGAGCTTTATGGGAATATTGTGGTTTTTCTGTGGCATGCATGCATAATATCATTAATTGCTATAGCTATAGCTAGGGATTAGTGTTCGACATCTCAAAAATGATTTTCAAGTTTGAACCCACCTAAAAAGTGACTTGAAATCCGAGTAAGAATACATGCATTTAGCTATAAGTTGGTATGGCCTAACAATCGTGATTATTAGCTATAGCTATTAAAGTTTTGCATGACATTTTGCATAATAATAAGTTAAGCTTGTACATGACATTGTACCATATGCATGCATAACAATTACCGTGTGCAAGTTGCTCACACTGTCTTCTATTCGTCTGAACTGGTCTGCGAATGACCTTAGCCCGGTCTCAATTCTCACCAAATCTCCACTGGACACGGCAGCAACTGGGAGGGAGGCTTGGCTCTCTGCAGCTGCTACATTCTCTTGCATATTCTGACCTCCCTGTGAAAAATGATAATTATACGGAGTTTTTGCAACAATTATCGCCACGTAAGCTTATACATGCAGTGTACTATGGGTATATCTAACTACTATTATTTTACAATAGCCAATAGTTTGCATGATAAATAAATCATTAGTGATTCATTAATCACTCACTAGCCACGAATATCGACATCGGAAACGTGCAGGACTCAAAAGTGCACCGGAATCTGGAGGCTGGGTGTCCTCAACTGGTCGTGCATAAGGAAAACAATTCTCACATTCTATCTCGTCGACGCCTTCACCCTGCATGCAGCATAAAAATTATCATAAAAATTAGCCGGATTCCACTGAGCTGATGATGTCATGCACATGCACTTACCGCCGTTGATTCAAACGATATCGGCGATCCAGTATTCGATTCTCTATAGGTATCCCTGTAGCTATAATAATTATTGTTTCAGTTTTCATGTGTAGACAGACTATATGCTGTTTTCATCAGGTACGTATACACCATGCACGATCTATTCTTACCTTGCCATGCTGCAGGACCGGCGATTATAAAATATAAACAGAGCGACTTCCGAACGGTTCTGACACCTTTCAACACAGCTAGGAGCTTTGTAATCGATTTTATAAGTTTAACTCAATGATTTGTATCGTTTAGTGTTCAAGATTAAGTATATGGATCGCTTTTGTTGGCCACGCCTACATTATGTACAGGTACAGATAGATTATTGGCGCGTGGTTATGACGCAATCATGCGTCGGTTACAGATCCGGATGATCGATGGGAGGGGCTGGGGGGTCAGCGATAACAGCGATGTCTAGTGAGCTCTTGTGTGTGAAACAGAATGTAGCGGGTTCAAATCTCGCTTTTCTTCCTCTCCGCGAAATTTTCAAGACTACAGTGGTGCCGCGCATGCCATTGGTCCCATATATGCAGGTAAGGATCGTCACAACTTGCGGATCCAATAATTATTATTATTATTATTATCATTTTGCAGGCTGCCTGCATGTATATATCACTATAAAGCTCCTCGCATAACGTATTATATATGATATATTTATGCATAAATGCAAAGAAAGGATACAATGAATAGTGCAAAAAACAAACAAACACACACACACTAGTACAAAGCATGTACCCATAAACTTAAAGTAGTTAGTGTAATTATAATAATAATAATATTACATACATTTCCTTATTCTTTACCCTTCATATAGTGATTAATTTTAGTCTGTTCTGTAGCTAACGTAGATAGTTTTCAAAATAGGCAGAGGGAGCAGCTTTAATCACTTTCTGCCAGGCATGCATGCGTACATGTATAAGCTATATACTATTCCAATAGGGGCATGGCACATAACATATTTATTGCTATGGAGGCCTATAACTCAAAAACTATATTACTGATTGAAATGTAGCTAGCATGTAAGTACACCGTTCTGTTCTCTACAATAGTTTTAAATGGCCGTATCTCCGCAACCACTCAATTTTAGCTACAGAATAGACTAGAATTAATCACTATATGAGCGGTAAAGAATAAGGAAATGTATGTAATATTGACGACCATTTACCATAATATTATTATGTACCATTATCAAACAAGCTTATGATAAACTGATAATAATTAGAAGAACATCAATGTTGATAGCTAGCTATCAAATAAACTGTTACATTGGTCAATCATTGTAGCTAGCTACCGACAGTTTGATTAGTCTGTTGCTGTACACTGGCTCAGTTTCCCTTATGAATGTGATTACAACAGCCACCGATGTATGTCTCCTCCACCTGAATAATACCAGTATCAAACTTCATGGGATCGACCTTATATGGATTTGTGGACAGAATCACCAAATCAGCATATTTCCCAACCTCCAAGCTGCCAATTTCATTCTCCCTGAAGAGCTGATAAGCTGGACCGATGGTGTAGGCCTTGAGTGCTTCGTCGACTGAGATGCCGTACTGCTTCCCGTACACCGTATGATCTGGATTACCAACTCCCTGCGAACGAGTGATGGCTACCTTCATATTGGCAAATGGCATGGGTGGGCCGGGAAAGAACGGATGATCTTGGTGGATGGAGATCTTGTCTGCACCAAGATACTTGATGGCAGTTGCTGTTGGAGCCCAGCGATCTGTCTGATCAGGTCCTAGGATGTACTGAGCAAGGGTGTTGCCATAGAAGTAGAGATGATACACAAACATGGACGTAGTCACACCAATCTCACGACACATTTGGAGCTGGTCTTCCGTGATGAGCCCAGCATGCTCAATTCGGTGTCTGCGATCGTCTTCGGCTTTGGTTAGTTGCTTGTAGGCGTTCAATCCTTGCTGTAGCTATAGCCCTTCCGCCCTGCGTGTGAATTGCTATCTGCTTTCCCTGATCATGGTAGTGCTTCATGCTTTGGAATAAATCTTCATCGCTCCAGTCGAGATGACCATTATTGGTGGGAGAAGGTGGAAACGAGAGCCTTTTGGTGAGGTCGTTGTGCAGATATGGCTCGTTTATCGCAGCGGTACCGGCATGAGGAGAACCATCGGCCCAATACTTTACCCCTGCCAGCCACAACTTGCTGCTTTCAATGATGTGGGGTTCCGTTTTGCTCTCAACATTCATATAGAGGGCCAAGTGAATGGGGCAATCGATCATACCTGCTGTAGCACTGATGAATAGATCCTGGATCAATTCAGGTCGACAATCCATTTCTGTCACGGTCGTAAACCCGGTCATTGCATAATCTCTCCACTGGTCGTGCACTGCTTTGGCTCCTTCAATGAACATTCCGGCTGATTTTGGATATTTACTGACTACACTGGAAATGGCCGACTCTTCTAGCAACTGCCCTGTCAGTTTCCCATTTGAGTCTTTCACATACGTTCCACCTGGAGGATTTGGAGTGGCTTCGGTTATATTACAGACTTCAAAGGTCTTGTGGTTGACCCAGGCCGAGTGAGCAGTTAATTTGTGCCAGAATCATGATTGGAATGTCTTTTGAAAAAGTTGTCATCGATGTAGTCGGCATTCAACTCCGGCAAATCTTGAATTAGCTCGATATCCCATCCTAGAAACATGCACCATTCACCTGGCTTTGCCTGCGATACTTTAGCTGAAATTATATATGTCCTGCACTTCAGCTTCAGTGCGTAGATGGCGATCCCTGCTATACAGGCCCGTAGCCAGACTTTTTAAAAGGGGGGTGCACATGTGTATGGGTTTAATTACTATAATGTACTCGCAACAAGGGTTGGAATATTTCTTGCTGTTATACTATACAATTTCAATGTACTACAGTAAAAAAGGGGGGTGCACGTGCACCCCCCTGCACCCCCCCCCCTGCCTACGGGCCTGCTATATCCAGCAATATCTGTGAACATGGAGTTGGCTATGGCCAGAAGTATAGCGTGCTGGTGAGCCTCGATGAATCCAGAGAGAAAAGTCTTCCCATCATTTCAGTGTATATAGCTAGCCTTTCCTGATTTTTGATCGGCGATGTCAGGGTATCTACCGACAGTAGCTAAGTATTTATTCTCCTTTCACAGCTAGAGTTTCAACTTGTTAGAGTTTCAACTTGTGGATTTTATCATCATTTTAAACTAGCTATTAATAATTGTAACTTCATTTGATGTGGCCTGCATGTATCCATGCATGATCATACTGTTTAATGTATACTGTGTATGCATTTCAGGTAGAAGTAGCTAGAATATTATGCAATGTCATGCAAAGCACAACTACTGTCAGGGACCATCAAAAATTGGTCAGGGGCCGCATTTGGCCATTCCTGTCTTGATCAAATGTTTAACCAGCTCAGCAAAATTAATATTGATAGATTTACTGCGCACACGCACTTGGCTATAGCATAATAACCCACACGCATCTACAACAGTGCATCTCTGCACATTGATCAGCCCCACCCTCGTCAGAAACATTCAGAAATCTGATTGGTTGGTTGGTTGGTTAGTTTAAGCAGGCGCAGGATTCATGCTGCAACAGTAGCTTACAGGTCATCACTGCATACTGTATATGGCTACGTATACAAGGTTGATAGCTATAATAATAATATATTATGTCAATATTCTTATGTAAAATCTTCCTATGTCTCTATTCTTTCTCTCGACTGCATAAGTGATATTAGCCTGGGATCAAAGGTCAGCCTACATATGGCTCACTCACATTGAGCACATTATCATCTTTTGCTGGCATTAATGTCATCCCACAATACATTCATTGTTTATATATCTGGGAAGGTTTTACGTGAGGTTAAAGTCCATCTGTATGAGCAGTGTGCTATTGCAGTATTATCAGCCCACATACCTACATTGTATATATCTGGGGAGATTTTACGTGAGGTCAGAGGTCACACATAAATCAACCCCTGATTATTGTGTTGGTAAGTCAGTATTGATTTTACGTAAGATCAGAGGTCATATATAAATCACCCCCTGATTATTGTGTTGGTAAGTCAGTATTACATGGGAAGATTTTACATAAGAACTTTGATCTTATGTAAAATCTTCCCATATAAAGTAAACACTGGGAATACTTTATAGCTATGTGACATAAAATCCTCCCATGATTACATGTAGATCATGGCAGAAGTCACGTAAAATCTCCCCATGATTAACCCAAGGGAGAAGTCACGTAAAATCTTCCCATGATAGAATCATGGCAATTTTCCTACTTTTATGTAAAGATCTAAATGACCAACACCATTGGTGCTAAACCCTTGGCGCTGTGAGATTAATTGCAGTAGTGACTAATCTATATGTTGCAAATTTGCAAGCTAAGCCCGCAGCACTGCAGTGTTGTAGAGAGTAAGTATAACCATAGCAGTGTTGTAGAGAGTAAGTATAACCACAAGAATGCATTACTGATTGCACGGTATTACGTAATAGTACCACGTGCATGCCAGATCAGCAGATCTACTACAAAGTAAAGCCAAGAAGCTTAGTTGATAGCCTACTGTGACTAAGTGATGAGTCAGTCGAGTTACATATCGCTTGAGCTACACACTAATCTTCTTGAAATGAAGCGGCTACCGTGTCTCTTTCATCGAGCGAGAGCTCGTCAAGAAGCGAAGAAGGCCGTGGTGGTCAGAAAATGTCGCCAGAACTTTTGAACAAAGCATTTTCAATGAAATCCACACAATGCATACATTGTATCTACGACAAAAAGCCTATTATGGCACCTTGTTTTCAACGTATAAAACAGGTATGTACCAGCTAGCGCGGTAACAGACACCACACACGCTCACTCACACCGTAACCCTCGCGCATGCGCTGAGGGTTAATAATTTTAACTCATTGTATAGCTATAATGTCCTTATCTGAAGCATATTGAATGTGAGGGGGCCAAGATGTAAGACGATCCGCGCGCACAAAAATTTAAGCCACGCCCACTAATTAGCGGTAACGCGTCCGTGAAATCGAGAAACAACGATGGACAACAGGCAAAAACAGCCGAACGATTTCAAGGAAAGCAGCAATGAAACTAGCATATTTTTGACTCAGAACTGATAGAAGGCTATTGCAGGCAGGTAAAATTGATAAATTCATTGGCTTTAATAGCACAAGGCAAAAGTATAGTGGGGTCGTATATACATAATAATATTTAGCATAAAATTGAAGAAATTTTCTTGCTGTAGCTACTAAGGGAGATTTTTATGCCAATCCCTGCTTGCTGCATCAAGGGAAAATTTTATGCCAAGTCTACCTTGCTGCACAGCAAGGGAGGCCTTTATGCCAGTGACTCTGGTATAAAAATTAATTACCTCGTGTATACGACTTAGCTTATTCTATTAGGTGCCAAGGTAATTAACTGTCATAATTAAAGGAGTATCCTTAACTTGGATGTAGGTATGTAGCTATTTGGCATCAAATTTTTACTATAGTGTTACTTCACAATGAAAATGCTTTATGCCAAGCTGGCAAGGGCCCATGCATGCATACTGTTATATTATTACTAGAGTTACACTTTGTGTAGCAGTCCTCCCTCAGTAAGCCACTATGCCAACCAATATCCTGTATTGAACTTCCTGTTTATGCATGATGAATTTGTATTATTAAATTTTTAGGATTCCCCCGCCTTCCCTGTAAATTAAATTTGTGTTGCACGTGTAGATCACGTGACAAGGGAGTGGTTCCTTTTGTCTATGCTGAAGTATTAGCAGCAAAAGGAGCTCCATTATGTAGAATCCCGAGTCGAGCGAAGGTTCTACTGAGCCCTGTGGTGCAGTATATGAAGGGTGCAGACTATGGTCTGTCTGCCGGTGTACTGCTGATGAGCAAAAGTTTAGCCTGAGGATATCCTATAATTGGTACCCATGCATGTTCTAAATAGGTTATGTAGGAATAATGCCACTTAGCTTAAACTGAAAACACTGTATGTGTCCATGTATGCAACAATCAAAAGGCCCAGCCCATGTATCTACATGAATACAACTGGCAGAACGTGATCAGCAATTAATTAAGCAATAGCTAAGCGATGCTCACCAGCTAGCACTGTACCACAGCGCTAATGTTGTACCAATTTGTTAAGTATTTGTACCTTAATAGTATAGTGATTACAGTCCCAATACATTACTCCCATAGGCAAGAGTACGGATTACAGCTGTAATTGTACTCTTGCTCTGTAATTGGTACTCCTGCTATATCCTGGGGCAAATTTTATACTATTATCAATTAATCACACACTTCAATCCTCGTACAATTAGGGCAGCAACAGTACTCTTACATGTACACGTACGGCCAAATAGCACTCGCTATCGCTCGTGCTATTATTGACCATACTCGTACAAGTAAGAGTACTGATTACTGCCCTAATTGTACTCTGAAGTGTGTGATTAATTATACTAATATTTTCTCCTTACCATCAATAATGAGTGCATCCCTAAACTATGCCATATACATTGTACATGGACATACCAGCCATGTACATATATACATACATGTACGTAACATGGATGTTCACTTATCAGTGATTGCTACCATTAATTGAGAGAGCTTGCACACTGTGTGTATATTCTGATTATTGGCAGTGCAGGGTTCATTTCAGGGGGGCCAGGATTGCTTTACCCCTGGAAATTGACTTTCCATAATTATACATAATATTATGTTTTCTCCCTCTCAAAGGAAATCCTGAAATAAAGGCTGTAGCAGTGCTGGCACTTGTCTAGCTACCTTCCTGGGTGTTGTCCACATGACCAGGTGGTTTTACAGCTGATCTAAATTAATTGTAGTTATACTCTTAATTGCATAATTTGAGGCTAAATTGTTGGGATTTTTGGCAGTGCATGCAGCCCTCTTGCTAGGAGGTAGGTAAGTGGGTGCATAGGATGAATTACACCATGTACATCCGCTTTTTATTGCTGACAGGTGGTACTTTTATCTAATCACCATAATATTATATATTATATAATATTGATGATGACCATGCAAGCTAGGGCCTATAATATAGACTCTAACCCTTGTTTTCTTTCTTTCTATCCCAACCCATGCCCAGGCCCGGAGGAAGCAATTTACATGTGCTCCGGCCAGCTTTAAGTCAGAACGTGGAGCAAATGCGTGCGTAAGCACGCAAAACTAGGGGGATCTGGGGGCATGCTCCCCCAGGAAAATTTTGTAATTTACAACCTCAGAAATTGCTTCTGATGGCTTTTGAGACCACTTTCACTGGTCAATATTTAGACTTCGTTGTCCAAATCCCAATTAAGATTCAGTGAAACAGAGAATTTTTGATAGCAGAAGGCAGCCTCATGATCTAAACAATCTCTCCACTTATATTAAGCTTTAAAGACTGTTGAACTAGGATCAAAATATACAAATACCTTAGGAAGCTCATTTGAAGATGAGTTGGTGTGCTAATTTGCACTATCAAGCATGCGCGATTTATTATCTGACGATCTTTACCATGCGATAAATAAAATAAACGACCATTACCCAACTAAGCGTTGAAAAAAGCGGTCCGGTTTTGGCCTGACCAGCCTGACCGGTTCCGGCGGCCCTGATGCCTATTCCCCTACTCCAGGATGCCTCCATGATATTATGGTTGACTGTATGTGTGTTTGGCTGATTGCAAGTCTGGGCTCCCAGGTCATGGAGAAGGCAATCACTGTTCTTGGAAGTAAGCTAATAATGCACCACCAGAGTACATAGTACATTTTTAGTGATAATATAGCTATATGCTATTGTATCGGAATATTTGTGTAATTGTCTTACTATGCCACTCCCATGATTATTTCTCCCATTCCAGTATCTGGAGACTTACAATGTAGCAGAAGATAAAATAAGATTCTCAGCAGGTAATTTTAATCACAAATCTAACACTTTCATGCATGTACACTGTACATGTACATATACAAGTCATGTACATATATGCCTTGTGAATTGCGCAATTACATTCTTATGATCTGGTTGCTTGGCAATATTGCTGCTGTAGGTCATTTCCTGCACTGGCAGGCTTTGCTTTCCTTTATCTTGCCATCCCATAATTGAAACAGCCCAAAGCAAGACTACATGCATGATATTCCCTTTTAAGGAAAAAATTGAAGCTGTCTGGCTACTATGATAATAAAAGGTAGGTGGCAACCAAAAGCTCAAGTATTTGCAGTAGTATTATAATAATATAATAGTGTTCAGCCATTTTGCATGTTGTTTACTGGTAGAGCCTGCCTGTCAGGGAATGCCTGCATGTGTGTGCATGTGAGTGCACCTGTGCCCATGACATGATTTCTCATTTGCATGTGACTACCCACAGTCCATTATACTAAATGCCATATAAAACAGTCCTAGTGTTCTGGGTTAAATTTGTAATTTTTATTATTCACCATATGCGTGTACTACTAGTATTACAGTAATTATGTTGGGATCTCTGTGTGTGTGCATGCATTTGTGAGAGTGAATAGCGTGATATGGAAATTGCTACCTCAATGGAATTAATTGAGCAGGTGTGGGTGTGGCTCAATTGTAGCTCCTTTTGTGAGCCATGATATGTCATCACTAATGTATGTATGTGTGTGTGCATATTTTGGCCATTCACAGCTTAGCTACACCATATCTATATATGTACATAGTAACAATGTACGTATGTGTATATAGCATCCATTATTTGTCATGTCTCGTCTCTCTCCCCTTCTCTCCCCCCCCCCTCTCTCCGTCCCTCTCTCTCTCTCTCTCTCTCTCTCTCTCTCTCTCTTCCCCCCCCCCCCTCTCTCCCTCTCTCTCCCTCTCTCTCTCCCTCCCTCCTCTCTCTCTCACTCACTACCTACAGAGCTTCAGTGGATGTCTTGGTCTCCCTTCAAGCTCGGTCTTCTCCTGATCTCAGCGATGCAGCACAGCCCCAGCCCCGCTGCCTCCTTCACTCAGGCTCTCACCTACTTTGACCTACACAATCCGCTACTCAGCTTCTTCAGGTAAGACACACACATACATATGCATGTACACTGTATGTACCAACTTTAGGAGTTAATATTAGCGGTCAATATCTGATTACACAAAGTGTCTCCAGAAATTACCAAACATACCAGTCCTGTAGCATGCACAGTAGAAGTGCTTTTATAGATTTGATCACCATTGAGGGTAGATAGTGCATACATAAATCATGAACAAATGGAAATTATCATCTCAGTTACATGCAGTGTACCACTGATGCTACTTAATGACCTATGTAGCTGATTTTGAAGCTCATCTAAATTTGCCACAAAGTGATGTGGATTGAGATCATGCAAACATCAGCTGCCCATGCCCAGTATGCTTCGATCGATCACTGATCGATTTCTGTTGTTCTATATAGTGGGACCTCATTCACCTGACTAACAATCTGTGAAATTCTAAACTGAATTAACAATTTGATTTATTATTATAGTGTGGAAATTTTATCCCGCTGATCTCACCCCTGTGACAGACTGTATAATAATACAATAGTTACCAACATCCATCTACCTGATCCATGGGCCCTTTGGATTGTAAAGTTTGTGGTGACCTGTTGTGTTCGAGTTAATGGCCTGTATCTGTACCTACCTATTACCTTGTTTCATTGGGTGGGAGGGGCAACTTATCATTAATCCAAATTTTTTGGAGTTAAGGTGATGTCAGAGTGTACCTGATTCTTAGCTTCAGGAGAATTTAATTGTTTACACTTTACTCTATTTGTATATTTTTATGCATCCACCTTTGACCTATGATATAGTGCTATCCAATATTATGTTGACCAATACCTGAGGTAATGGTCTGTGCCTCTATTTTGATTATTTGTTTTTAAAAATTGAATATTGCCTAAAACTGATATTAAGAGTAGTGAGTGGGAGGGGGTGGCTTTTTCAGCATTGTGACCTCACTCCATATCAGCTCCAAGTGCCTGACTCTCAACATCATTTGAATTTGCTAGGGGTCAAACCTCAACAACAGTGGGTGTAACTGGTGTAACTGTAGCCCTTTCCCAGGGTGCTAAGGGGGGGGGCATGGTGTCTCTTAAAAATGAATTCTAAGGAGTATTAATTTTATGGTCAATGATCTCAACTATAAATAGCCCATAAAAATGATATTATTTACTATAATTATTATTGTACCACTGAAGCCATAGAGATCAAAGGCACTGCCAGTGTAATAAAAAAATTAGTGTAGTTATTACTAGAGACAATTAAATTAATGCATATGGTGTATATATGACTCTGTGGGTACTGAGAATCCCACATCTCAGTGGCAGGTATACATGTAATTTTATATGGGGGGGGGGGGGGGGGGGGTTACCTAACCAGCATAATGTCATGTTGATCAGAATTAATTTTGAATGTTTCAACTTTGTAGCAGTGAGTGGGGGTGGGTGCATGTTGTTTGGGTCATTATGCTGACCTCAATTTGGAATCAAACCGTATCCACGGGTGTGCTGTCTAGCTGATAATGAATAGTGCTGCAGCCCACAGCATGCCATAATATCATAATCATTTCTCTTTTGTGGTAAAGGGTCGTCATTGTAGCTACACTAATTTAAGTAGTCCTGTTTCAGTCAGCCAAGAATTGCAACCACCTTGTACCTTGTTGAATGCAGATTTTTACATGAAAGTTTTGTCCAATCATGCAATGTAAACGTATGCATCACTCATAATCATTAACAATGTTACACCCCATCTCCCCGTGCATACTCCTCTTTTCAACCCCCCACCACCATTTTTGGACCATGCATATTAAATTTTAACACTTCATTAGCTCAAGCAGCATCACCTGATGTGGTTGAACCTAAATTTATGAGCCAGAACTAGAGATCAAGTATTTGAGTTTGTTTCATGAGAGCCTCCCACTGATACTCAAATTTACTGTGTATATAACATAATATTTTCAATTTTAACATGTAGTTACGTAGGTGGCATGGATTGTTGCGTTAGGGATGTCCCACGGGTATGGGTAATCAATAGTCATCATGTGTAACTTTATAGCTATTACACGGTGGCAAGGGCTTGGGGTCTATAAGCCCTTGACGGTAGACAATCACCCACAGATGGCTACTCCAGTCGAGCATGCAACTCATGCAGGCTCTTGTTTAGCGGTTAGTACGTAGGCTACTGCTACCCCCCTCCCCCCCCCTTCCAAAAAGATCTTGTCCCTAGGTTCTCTTTGTTCTACATGTATGCTCAGATTTAATTTTTTTTTGTGAAGCAAGTATATACAATTAACTATAGATATACTGATAGTACAGAGCTGCAGTGTGTCCATCATTGGGATCTTACCAAACCAGAAGTATGGATGCATGGCCAAGTTTATCTTCTTTCTCCCTGTATGGGATTCCTCCAATCCTAGCTTAGTTTGCAACAGACAGACAAAACATCCTTTGTAATCCACCCCCTCCCATGCATACAAGTGATTAGCCAGCCCACTAATTGGTCGGTGGTTTAGAGGTAGAGATTCTGCTCTGTTTGTCCTCATTAAGCTGGTGGTAAGTGGCCCCTCCCCTCTATACACAGGACAGCCACATGTTGAGGCTACTACCCCCCCCCCCCCCCCCCCCAAAAGGTCTTGTCCCTAGGCTCTCTCTGTTTTGTATGCTCAGATTTAATTTCTTTGTGAAGCAAGTATTTAGAATTAATTATAGATATACTGATAGTACAGAGCTGCAGTGTGTCCATCATTTCATTTGGGACCTGACTACGTAAAACGGAATTATGCATGGCCAAGTGTTTCCTCCTTCTCTCTATATGAGATCCTCCAGTCTTAGCTTGCGACAAATAGACAAAACATCCTTTGCACCCCGTCCCTAAGTGGTTCATCTAATTATAGCCAGCTATCCTACTAATTGGAGCTTATAATTAGTGCTTCAGCAGTTATTTTTTGAAGTCATCTACATAATATTATATATGCATAATCTCAGCCTGCATGCCACTTTTATGGCTTGTTTAGCACACTTTTATGAGTGCAACTGGAATAATATTTGGTTATTCTTTGTATGAAACAATTGCCACATCCCTAGTAGCATCATTGTATATCATTATGGTAAAGGGTCACTATGTACATAAGTGGCATACTTAGGTTATGCAATATTATGTAATTATCAAAATTGCTTTAAAGTGATGTAACATGAAAATGAAAACAGATGATAAACTTTATAGAACCATGCATTAACCTGTGTCTGTACCAAATTTCACGACTCAATACCCTTACTGGGCAAATATTGCTTGTTTCAAAAAAGTAAGTTGCTATAAACTAGGGATGTAACTTACATGTACAGCATAAACTTAATAGCATTTTATATAAAAGCTGGATGCAATGATTAGCTGTATCCCCACCAGAATTTATACCAGTCGTTAAGCCAGCGGTCCAAAACACGTACAAGCGTTGCAGATCCAGGAAGTGCATCCGGTGGCACATTCCAGTGCATGCAATTTTTGCCGTTTTTTATCTATTTTTCTTACTTGTTCTATCTAGGCCATCTTTCACTTCTAGGACTCCAAACAAAGACCAGAAGACAGAGAAACTCTTCTACTTTCTTCTCGTTCAAGTCCCATAACCCGGAGACATTCATGAGCTCCGCGGCAAGCGCTTTTGTGCATGCTACTCCCAAGCGCTCACAAAAAGTGCCTCGCGCAAAAAGTGGTACGTTTTGGTTCCCCTGGATGGATTCCCATGATTCAAGCACCATTCAATAGCTCTTGTGTTGCTCTACAATTTAAGACTGGAACGAAGTTTTTCCATCGAGCGGTTCCAAAGTTACACGCTGTTAAAAATAGTACAAAAATTGCTATTTTACTGTGTACGTTTACATACAAACCAATGACATTAAACATAGTACAAGGTAGCTATATTGCTGCTAGCTATCAAAGGCCATCTTGAAGTTTTGCTGAAGGTTGTTGGAGCTTTCACTATCAGTCTCCTGTAAGGCTATTCCATCATCACAGCTATGGTTGACAGAAAGCACTCTCTTCATGCATATACTTGGTAATCTGATCACAGCCGGGAACATCACCTATTGTGTACCTACATGGGGTCAGGGGGTCAGGGTGAGAGAGAGAGAGAGAGAGAGAGAGGGAGAGGGAGAGAGAGAGAGAGAGAGGGAGAGGGAGAGAGAGGGAGAGGGAGAGAGAGAGAGGGAGAGCCTGAGAGAGAGAGAGAGAGGGAGAGAGAGAGGGAGAGGGAGAGAAGGAGGAAGGGAGAGACACAGATAAAAAACATTAGTTAGTACTAGCTACCGCCCAATTGCAAGTATACGCTCGGGGTTTTCAGCTAGTCTTGTCTCCAGCCTGGCACGCGAGACTAGTTTTCAGCTTTAATGTGAGTTACTTTAACACAGGCTCATCCTCTGATGTAAACTGGTAAGGCTCACCCCCATCCCTGGACTTTAATATGCCGATACACCACTCGCCTCACACACACTTTGTCAATATTCAGATATGCTTACTTGACTATAGAGAAGGAATCCTTCCATCTGGATGACGATGCCTCCTCCCTAGAAGCTTGGCAGTACACAAGGAATACTCTTTTTCTTGTCCTTTATGATTTGTTTTTGGGCAGACTCTATAAATCTTCGAGAACATATGGAAAATACCACGCGGTTGTACTGAAATTTTCTGATTTTTGATGCCGTGTAACTCTAGAACGGCTCGATGGAAAAACTTCGTTCCAGTCTTAAATTGTAGAGCAACACAAGAGCTATTGAATGGTGCTTGAATCATGGGAATCCATCCAGGGGAACCAAAACGTACCACTTTTTGCGCGAGGCACTTTTTGTGAGCACTTGGGAGTAGCATGCACAAAAGCGCTTGCCGCGGAGCTCATGAATGTCTCCGGGTTATGGGACTTGAACGAGAAGAAAGTAGAAGAGTTCCTCTGTCTTCTCGTCTTTGTTTGGAGTCCTAGAAGTGAAAGATGGCCTAGATAGAACAAGTAAGAAAAATAGATAAAAAACGGCAAAAATTGCATGCACTGGAATGTGCCACCGGATGATCTGCAACAATTGGACCGCTGGCTTAACGGCTGATACAAGTAAATTTGATATCATAATCATAGGATAAACAGTAGGTGCTCATAAAGGTATTATATCCCCTATCCCTTACCATTTTCACTGTTGATTTACTGGGGGAGGGGGGAAGCCCTACTATGCTTGTTTCAGTATGTCAATGGAGCATAGTATGGTATGGGTAGGTTAATTGCCCAAATCCTGTACTATAATAATATTATACACTTCTAAATTTTTGTGACCTTTGTATTTGTACATCATGTGATGTCAGCAATTAGGTGAGCAATATCTGACCTCCAGTGTACTTAAGGGGATGATTTTCAGTCAACAGCACTAACCTTTCACCCACAACAATACCAACCCAACATATTCTAAGACACCTGTACATGTGTGTACCTGACCCTTATGCCCATCTGAATTTGGTGATAATGCATTGCTAAAAATTGAATTGACTGGCATGGTGTATGCATGCTACTGTGGATCTTACTGTTGATTTGGTAATCATTACCTTATTGGGTGTGTTACTTTGACCTTACTGGGCTGCCTACCTGACACTGGGATGCTTAGGAATTGCATCCATGGGTCTCCTGCCATAGACAGCCTTCTGGGAAACCCACTGTTTATGGAATATGGTTTAGATTTTTGTTTATTCCTTACTTCCCACTGAACTTCCCACAGAGGAAAGTGACTGTTCATGGGTAACAGCCAGTGGGAAGTCCCAGTAGTTTCACTTAATATGTTTCAATAGATCAGAGCTAGGGTCTACTAATGGGAGATTAGTTAATCAGATTATTAGCGTCAAGGGACATAACATTATAATGCATGATTGTATAACATGTGCATGCGTTGCTGTTGTCTTTTTTTATATTGAACAGATTTTATGAAGAATTTGTGCTGAGAAGCAACTATGAGGAGTGTGGAAATTATCTCAGGGAGTTCAACCTCAGCATTGACAAGGTAAGTAAGTGGAACGCTTGTGACTCCATTGAAATGAACACTTTACTAAACTACGCTGGGCAACATTTAAGCTAAGTGGTATTGTCCCTAATTAGACTAATGAGTTGTTAAATTTCCCTTATGGTCAAACCCATTGGCAAGTGATTGGAGACTGCCAAGTTGATGTTGGTTGATAGTGTACTTCCTGGGATGTAGCGTGCCCCTATTGGTACATGGTGTACATGTGTGCACATGCATGTACAATTTCATGCCTGTGTGTACGTGTATGTACATGTGTGTATGTACATGTACATATGCATATACCACATGGATGTACACATGTCATGTATAATTACTCACAATGTCCTATATGCATACTTGTTGTTAGTTGCCTAGCAACCAAAATTTTTATACGCAATTTGCTGGCTATGGGGCCGGGAAGGAGTTGGGTCATCATAAAGTAGGCCAATGATGAACAAAGGTCAACTACCAACAAAATAGTTATCTGCCAGTAGATAACTATTATATGCATACGCTCACACAAACACACACACACACGCACATACACACGCACACTTAAACATACGCATGCATACATGTACATACACACGTACCTATATGTACCCAGGCGTCCAGTGTTGGCTACAGTGGTACCGTAGGAGACCTCCTCTGGGTCCAGCAGGTGGCCAGCATCATGGCCTCTCACATGCTCATGGTTTGCCCCACCCCTTTTGAGCGCTCTCACCTCCTGCGACTACTGGCGGAGGCTGGCTTCGGTAGAGGGAGGCAGTTCAAGTGCCATGGTAACTATTATTGAATTTACATGCATGCATATGACATAATATTGTATGTTTTTCAACTAGCAATGTAGATTTCTCTGGTGCTTTGTAACATGGTCATTACTTAATTATCTATCTGCATTAATTTGTTCCTTGCATGCAAGTGTACAATTCCAATGAGTTGTAGTCGTAAGACCTTATTGGGGGTGCATCTCAACATGATTGAATACACTCTTGCAACAGTCTTATTTGCCCCTGACCCCCTGACCTACCCCTTTGATCACCACATGCTTCTGGTAGTTAGTAATTTGCCAACAAAACACTTGGGCCATTGCCTTGGTCTCTAGCAGTACCTCCAAGTATACGGATTTATCAGTATTTTTACTGAATTCTGACCATAAATACTGATAAAATACTGAAAATGGGGGGAATTCCGTACATAAATCGTATATGGAGCTCTTTGTAAAATACTGAAAAATACTGAAAATGTATGCAAAATACTGAAAAATGGGAATATTTATACTGAAATGTAGGAGAACAGCTTGGAGGCACTGCTCTAGGTAACAGCCAACAAAGACTATACTATTATAATACTAAGTACCTATATACGTATGTACACTCACAGTGCCAAGGTGCCAGGTGCCAGGTGCCTTACACAGCATACTGAAATTTAGCTATTGAAGGTGCAATAAATCAAAAATCCCTTGTGGTTCTGTGTATATAGTAACTGTTATATAATATTACTGTATCAGCTAGCCTAGTTTATCACTGAATCACTGCTCCAACCCCCAGTCTGCACTCTTGCCACTCCCTTATTCCATTCAACCCCACACCCCTCACCCCACCCCCTCATTAGCTCCTGCAGTACACAACCCTCAATAGCATAAACAATTAGTGGAGTATGTGGAGACCCTCTGTTGCCATGGTAACTGGGCTAGGTGGGATTCTTACAGCACCTTTATCAAAACATCTAGCTTATTGATCCAAAATTAATTCATGGGATATTGCATAATTACATGTATGTCATTTGAGATGGCTCATTGGAATTGGAATGGAGATATAGAGACAGCATGCTTGTGTTTGTCCAAGGTAGTAAATTTCAGCCATTGTGTAGCCACAATACCCCTGAGGGCCACTGTAGTAGTGAATAACTTCATCTCATTAATTTTGTGTCAACTGTTGTGATAATGTGAGTATACTAATCCAGACAAACATAAACACATTCCACAGACAATTGTTCAAGTATTCAATTAGTATGCACCATTGAAGATTGTTGGTTTAGCTTATTAATTCCTGAAACATGTTTACTGTTTAAATTCCAGTTGTTAATTATTCAGTTATGTACCAGTATTTCATTCTCCAGAATAGCTATTATGTCCGCCATACATCTTATGTCAACCATCCTAGACTAGCTTATACCAAGGGCTTATCGAGCCGCTAAGCAAGGATGCTTACGCAGCTCGAGAAGCCCTTGCTTATGCTGATCATTAATTATCATGGCCTAATTATGCAGATGATTCTATCTAAAGCCCAGTGGAATACCTTTTCTATCGAAATGCAAAATATCTCACTTCACTTTCCCCCCCCCCCCCCCCCCCCCCCCCCCCAGTGAATGAGCAAAAATACATTCCATTACTGAGTATCAGTTGTTAGGATTCTCCCCACACTCGTCGGTCCTGGTAAACTACGACCAGTTCCTAACTCAAGTTTACCACTACTCACCTAGTACAAAACCTCATGGTCATTATGCATGCTTTGGGCACCACTAATCTCATAGTACAACCTAGGCATGCAGTCACATAATTATGATAAACCCCAGATTATTTACCTACATGTATGCATAGCCTACTGAGTTGGCTATCTTGTAGCAGACAGTGGAAGGCTGATAGCATTATTATGTCTACTTATTTTTTGTTGTGGCTACAGTGTTGGACTTTCATAATCTTCATCAGATGAGCCTTGTGCTGAGTGAGGCTGGTCTGGCCAGCGATGCTGCATTCACTGTCAAAGAACACTTCTCAATCACACCAGGGCTCAGCTCCCTCCCAGAGGTATGTACACATACTATATACCGTAGTTAATCGAATACAACGCATGATCCAATTTAACGCAATAAATTTTACGAATTCTCATAACGTTTATAATATATGGAGCGATTGACAGAAAAACGCGCGTTTTTCAAAATTGAAATCATTCCATGCATTATATACAGTACATCCTGCATACATACCACTCTCTGCCTAAGTTGGACACATAACTATAATCATTGTAATTAATCAATGTGATTAGATCCTAATTTGTTGCTTTG
Organism: Cliona cf. orientalis; assembly: GCA_963930775.1. Lineage (NCBI taxonomy): Eukaryota > Metazoa > Porifera > Demospongiae > Clionaida > Clionaidae > Cliona > Cliona cf. orientalis. The sequence goes on from OZ005697.1 coordinate 2,980,853, forward strand.
AGTTCCTTAATTGTTTTATTAGGTCAGGGATTTCCCCCTGTCAGAGTAGTCTGGGTGCTAAACAGTTTCACTTGTGTAGATAGTAGATTCCCATCTAATTAGTGGTTGCCAGGCATTGGCTGTCCATTGTGAGAAAGTCATAATTGGAGTTAAACTACCACAGTGGTTGAATTGAAGGGAATACACTGTGGTTTCTAGCTGATAGTATTCCCACAATACTACAATAAATTTGAATATTTGAGCAGGTGTACCAATTCATGCATACCTGTTCTAAAAATAGTTTGTCACTATAAATACATTTGTAGCTGCCAACTGGCACTTGCCTTTAACTTTGAATTTCATCATTTTACTTCAACTGCTGCATGTACATCCACCAATGGATTTCTAGTTCTACATGTATGTCCAGGAATAGATGATTCTAATAATAGCACCACCAGGCTTTTTTAAGAACAAGGGACATGACTCTGTACTAATTTATGCTGGATCTAGCTCTGTGACCTGATTGGTTCCTGGCTGTAATTAAATCAGGTGTTTATTCTTCCAATGATAACTAGCAATTACAAATATATCTGAAAGGAGGTGTAGGGATTTTTTTACCTCCCTTTTAGAGTGCCCATTTTATTCATTAGCTAGTTGGACATGTGCCCAGCAAACCTAGAGTACCCGGTACGTACCCCTTTGGAGCTAATTGCAGTGTATTAGGCCATGGTAATAAAATAACTGATTTCTCAGACACATAGAAGCTTTTCATAGCATGCGGGAGGGCGACTATTTTTTTATATTTTTTTTGTACCATCGGATCAATGAATATTATCAATTGCACGCACAGAAAAAAGTTCATGATCCTATCATAGCCTTACCAGACTATGAATATCAATTAAAATTACTTTCTCTGGAACCTTATGGACACATCTTTTAGTCTGTCACTGGTACAAACATCGTAGCTAGCTAATAACTGGACTAGCAGCTAGCAATTATTATAGCTACATATATTTCTTGCACACACGAGGTCAAAGGTACGATCACGTGATCATTTTGACCTTTGACCTAAAAATTAAAAAAATTACCCGGTTGAGTGCTACTTCCTCTGACTAGTACCGCTGGCTGAACTTTACGTGTTCTCTTGGCTTACGTAATGCCATGGATTTATAAAGCTAGCCTTGCGCTATATATAGCACGCATCAATATTAAGGGGGACTGCAGCGTACCATACCACTACCAACCTGAAGTTTGGAAGCTGCTCTGCGCTATCGAGTTTGTCTCTGAGATTGAACCATCGAAATTTATCACTATCCATAGTCAAAGTTAAAAGTTGGTCTTAGAGTCCTCCATGATTGTTGGCGCCGGTATTGATATCAGTGTGTATGCATTATATTGATGACCTTACCATATGCACCATAATGCATTATAATATTATTATGGTCAAGTATTTCATTGTTACAGTAATAAACATACATTTTCGCTAATTAGCTTAATTAATTGACCTCACTCCAATATTATAATCATAGTGTACTAAACCTATTATCAGTAGGTCTACTAGTTAAATATAATGTACATAAATTGCTTTAGTTCAAATGTACTGTGTCAAATTACATATTTTGAGTAGTAGCGTTCTGCATATATCTGTTCGTTAGGCAGTACATCTTCCCTCTTCCTTTTCTTGTACCACCTCATCACAACAGCTGAAGCTGCCATCATTATCAACAGGTATATCAGTAGCGTCAATAAGTACCAAAATCCACAACTCAGAGTTCCCGTTCCCCATTCCAATGATGTCGTCTTGAAAGGCAGTAACAGCCCTTGTGAGAGCATTATAAAGAAACCTAATAGGGCATAAAAGATGCCAGCAACCAGGCCCTTCATAGAGTAGGGTACTTGGGCACAGTAAAACTCCAAAGCACCGATTAAAACTAGCAGATCAGAGATAGCCATAAGAGCCTCCAGTATAATTATCCATCTGTAGTCTAGGGTCTCACTCAGAAAGTTCAGGCTGTCATGTGGTTGGTAAAATACACAGGAAAGGGTGGCATTGCTTGAAGATGTGATGTGTGTGTAGTGTTGGCGAGCATAAGTCATCAGTGCTAACATAATAGCATATCTTACTATGCGTAGTGTGAATGCTGTAAAGATTTTTTACGTGGCTTTGAAGGATCGGTAGACATGAATGAAACAGAGAGTGGACAACTATCTCGTAGAACGGTACGATCAATAGTGCAATCATGAAGTAAAAATTATTGAATATATACTCTGGAGTGTGCGAAAGTGCATGTATAAACATATTTCTTAGATCATTAGGTATAGAGCGATCTTCAGTAGTCATACCAAAGAATGCACACCCTACGACAAAGACCAAAACTACTTGAAAGAGAGTCTTCACATCTTCCACCTGTTCTGTTGTGAACGGTCCTCCATATTTGCTCTTACCGAAGTCGATACGAGAAGGAAGATCCTCCTCACCTGTGTATGTGAAGGCACTCCTTAGTCTAGGGCTCTTGTGCTTCAGTGCATACTTTATCACCCCATAGACTGTCTTGAATGGGTTTTGAGTCACCGGCTCCTTGATCAGTACCTTGTTGAATAAAATACCCAAAGTCATAGCTAGAGTGAGCTTTAGACACACCAACAGGGGTACAAGTAGTTTGTACTCCTCACTGATGTACAAACAGGCTGTACTCACTGTAGCTGCGCTGCTAATGAATGCCCAAGAGTACCAAGTGACAAATGTCTTGATTTCACTCGATGATGCATCACAGAGTTGGTCAACTCCAAACTGGATAACATTGGCTTGAAAACCACCGTATCCCAATGCTAGTGGCACTAAAAAGAGATGCAATACCTTGCTTAGGTTGTGTAAATCCAGGCTTTGTAAGATGATCAAACTTGTTGTCAGCAGTAGCGAGCTGATCCACATAGTGCACATACTAAAACAGAGTACCTTGTATCGTCCAAACCGAATATCAGCTAGCCATCCAGCCAGTGGTATCGTGAAGCCCACACTGATGTGTAGCATGGCATACACTAGGTAACTGTATACTCTCGATACATTGTAGCTGATGTAGAAATACAGAGATGATATACAGTGGCTCCAGATTAGTATGAGAATTGCACCTCTGTTCTTAACCCTCCTCAAACGGTACCTTGGCTTGAAGCATCTCCTGACTTGCTTACTTGATTTGTTTGCTATCGATGAAGTATTGTCTGGATTAATCAGTGGACTTAGGCTTCTGCCCTCTCTGTCAGCCATCGTTGCACTTTCTCTTTCTTGCTCTGCTCTACTCATATGGAGCAACATTGCTATATAACCAACCCCATGCTTGCATAACATTGTTTCATTTACACGCAATATAAAAAAAATGTGTATATAGTATACATATATGTATATCCCATACCAGTTTATATATTTAATTTATGTTTTGTTGAAGTGAAGAAGTTAAATAATGTTTTATTTGTGCTAAATAAACAGATAATGTTTAGAATATTTGGTCATTATTGTAGTTTCTCTTTGATCTGCTTTACTAGTATCAAGCGAAATAAGTATAATATATAACTATATTATATGTCACTTACAAGTATGTTTTAACATAGATATTATAAACTTACGTACGTAAGTCTATAATATCTTTTGTTTTAATGTCATAATCATGGGATAACGTGGCTAGTATGTATGATCAGTGCATGCTCACAAAACATACACACTTTATGTAGCAAACGTTTTGAGGGCAACGCAAGATTTATGGTCAACTATATAATATTTTATTAGCAAATTTGGCTTTCTGCCTATCAAGTATGGGGCTGTGATCCCTAACTATGGCTGACTCAGTGGTTTAGTATGAGCTGTACTACCGGTCATACTTCTACTGGTGAAACAAGTGACAGCAGTTCATACTTAGCCTGAGAAGGAATGAGTCTAGAGATTCAAGAAGTGCAGAATAGACTAGCTAAATTTTGAGCTCAAATACCTCAATCCTACTTGCAATTATATGCTCAAAGATTCACGGGGGGGGGGGGGGGGGGGGGGGTGGGGGGGTTAGCATGCTAAGAAGCCAACAGTAGTTTCACCATAATATTATGTTATCAGAATGATCATTTCTGATTACCATTCTTAGCAAAGCCATGGACACTTTAACAGATTAGATTAGTAGTAGAGCCTACAAGGTCGTGGGGTTCACGTGGGATGCCAGATCTGCTTACACAGCTATTTTTGATGTGTCTTGCACTCTGTCACTGAAAGAATAAGACTCCATCAGGAGGATCATCTCTTGCCATAGCTCTTCCAGAATGGGTGCTGTTAGTCTGATCGAGTGGGCAGGATGAGTTTAGTAATACCTCTAATTTCTAATTATCACGTCCAGACTACACTATGGGAAACCACACTCTAACACTAATTATTTGTACTATAATTTAAGAATGTGTGGGTAAATTAGTAGATGGAGGTAGTCTTAATTCTTACAGATATGCAATGTTGAGAAAATTCATTACAATAATTATTATGGTCAAGTATTTCATTGTAATAAACATACATTTTCGCTAATTAATTGACCTCACTCTCATATAATCATAGTGTGCTAAATCTATTTTCAGTAGGCCTATTGTAGTACTTCTACTAGTTAAATACAATATATGTACATAATCACTTTAGCTCAAACTATATCAAATCAGGTATTTTGAGTAGTAGCGTTCTGCAAATATCTGTTCGTTAGGCAGTACATCTTCCCTCTTCCTTTTCTTGTACCACCTCATTGCAATAACTAAAGCTGTCATCACTATCAACAAGAATATCAGTAGCGTTAACACGTACCAAAATCCACAACTCAGAGTTCCCGTTCCCCATTCCAATGACGTCATTTTGAAAGGCAGTAACAGCCCTTGTGAGAGCATTACAAAGAAACCTAATAGGGCATAAAAGATGCCAGCGACTAGGCCCTTCATAGAGTAGGGTACTTGGGCACAGTAAAACTCCAAAGCACCGATTGCAACAAGCAGATCAGAGATAGCTATAAGAGCCTCCAGTATAATTAACCATCTGTAGTCCAGGGTCTCACTCAGAAAGTTCAGGCTGTCATGTGATTTGCTAAATATACAGGAAAGGGTGGCATTGCTTGAAGGTGTGATGTGTGTGTAGTGTTGGCGAGCGTAAGTCATCAGTGCTAACATGATAGCATATCTTACTATGCATAGTGTCAATGCTATGAAAAATTTTACATGGCTTTGAAGGATCGGTAGACGTGAATAAAACAGAGGGTGGACAACTACCTCATAGAGCGGTACGATCAATATTGCAGTTATGGAGTAAAAATTATTGAACACATACTCTGGAGTGTGCGAAAGTGCATGTATTAATATATTTCTTAGATTATTAGGTATCGAGCGTCTTTCAGTAGCAACACCAAAGAATGCGCACCCTATGACAAAGACCAAGACTACTCGAAAGAGAGTCTTCACATCTTCTACCTGTTCTGTTGTGAACGGTCCTCCATATTTGGTCTTACCGAAGTCGATACGAGAAGGAAGGTCCTCCTCACCTGTGTATGTGAAGGCACTCCTTAGTCTAGGGCTCTTGTGCTTCAGTGCATACTTTATCACCCCGTAGACTGTCTTGAATGGGTTTTGAGTCACCGGCTCCTTGATCAGTACCTTGTTGAATAAAATACCCAAGCTCACAGCTAGAGTGAGCTTTAGACATATCAACAGGGGCACAAGTAGTTTGTATTTTTTACTGATGTACAAACAGGCTGTACTCACTGTAGCTATGCTACTAATTATTGTCCAAGAGTACCAAGTGACAAATGTCTTGATTTCTGTCGATGATGCATCACAGAGTTGGTCAACTCCAAACTGGATAACGTTGGCTTGAAAACCACCGTATCCCAATGCTAGTGGCACTAAAAAGAGATGCAATACCATGCTTAGGTTATGTAAATCCAGGCTTTGTAAGATGATCAAACTTGTTGTCAGCAGTAGCGAGCTGATCCACATAGTGCACATACTAAAACGGATTACCTTGTATCGTCCAAACCGAATATCAGCTAGCCATCCAGACAGTGGTATCGTGAAGCCCACACTGATCTGTAGCATGGCAAACACAAGGTAACTGTATACTCTCAATGCAGTGTAGCTGATGTAGAAATACAGAGATGATATACAGTAGCTCCAGATTAGTATTAGAATTGCACCTCTGTTCTTAACCTTCCTCAAACGGTACCTTGGCTTGAAGCATCTCCTGACTTGCTTACTTGATTCGTTTGCTGTCGATAAAGTATTGTCTGGATTGATCAGTGGACTTACATGTAGGCTTCTGCCCTCACTGTCAGCCATCGTTTCACTTTCTCATTCTTTCTTTGTTTTGCTAGTACGGAGAAATGTTGTTATATAACCAACCCCATGCTTGCATAACATTGTTTCATTTACGTGCAATATAAAATTTCCCAATGTACATGTAGTATTCATATATGTATATCTCATACCAGTTTATATATTGAATTCATGTTTTGTTGAAGTGAAGAGTTACTAACAATATTGCTTTATTCGTGCAAATAAATAGATAATGTTTAGAATATTTGGTCTTTATTGTAGTTTCTCTTTGATCTGCTTAACTAGTATCAAGCGAAATATGTATGTAACTATATTATATTATATCACTTACAAGTATGTTTTAACATAGATATTATAAACTTACATACGTAAGTCTATAATATCTTTTGTTTTAATATCATAATCATGGGATAACGTGATTAGTATGTATGATCAGTACATGCTCACAAAACATACACACTTTATGTAGCAAACGTTTTGAGGGCAACGCAAGATTTATGGTCAACTATATAATATTTTATTAGCAAATTTGGCTTTCTGCCTATAAAGTATGGCTTATCACAGACAACTGTGATCCCTAACTATGGCTGACTTAGTGGTTTAGTATGAGCTGTACTACCAATCATAATTCTACTGGTGAAACAAGTGACAGCAGTCCATACTTAGCCTGAGAAGGAATGAGTCTAGAGATTCAAGAAGTGCAGAATAGAAGAGCAAATTTTGAGCTCAATTGCCTCAACCCTATATAGTTGCAATTATATGCTCAAAGATTCACGGGGTGGGGGTGGGGGGGGGGGGGGGGTGGGGGGTGGGGGTTAGCATACTAAGAAGCCAACAGTAGTTTCACCATATTATGTTATCAGAACGATCATTTCTGATTACCATTCTTAGCAAAGCCATGGACACTTGAACAGATTAGATTAGTATATAGAGCCTACAATGTCGTGGGGTTCACGTGAGATCTGCTTACACAGCTATTTTTTATGTGTCTTGCACTCTATCACTGAAAGAATAAGACTTCGTCAGGGTATACTTGAGGATCATCTCTTGCCATAGCTCTTTCAGAATGGGTAATGTTAGTCTGAGTGGGCAGGATGAGTTTAGTAATACCTCTAATTTCTAATTATCTCGTCCAGACTACACTGTGTGAAACTACACTGTCTAATACTAATTATTTGTAGATTGTATTACTATAATTAGAATGTGTGGTGGATTGGTAGATGGAGATAGTCTTAATTCTTACAGATATGCAGTGTTGAGAAAATGGTTAAATAATTATTATGGTCAAGTATTTCATTGTAATAACATACATTTTCGCTAATTAATTGACCTCACTCTCATGTAATCATAGTGTGCTAAATCTATTTTCAGTAGGCCTATTGTACATGTAGTATTTCTACTAGTTAAATACAATCTATATACATTAATCACTTTAGATCAAACCCTATCAAATTACATATTTTGAGTAGTAGCGTTCTGCAAATATCTGTTCATTAGGCAGTACATCTTCCCTCTTCCTTTTCTTGTACCACCTCATCACAACAACTGAAGCTGCCATCATTATCAGCAAGAATATCAGTAGCATTAACACGTACCAAAATCCACAACTCAGAGTTCCCGTTCCCCATTCCAATGATGTCATCTTGAAAGGCAGTAACAGTCCTTGTGAGAGCATCATAAAGAAAGCTAATAGACCATAAAAGATACCAGCGACCAGGCCCTTCATGGAGTAGGGTACTTGGGCACAGTAAAACTCCAAAGCACCAATTGTAGCAAGCAGTTTAGAGATGGCCATAAGAGTCTCCAGTATAATTAACCATCTGTAGTCCAGGGTCTCACTCAGAAAGTTCAGGCTGTCATGTGATTTGTTAAAAATACAGGATAGGGTGGCATTGCTTGAAGGTGTGATGTGTGTGTAGTGTTGGCGAGCGTAAGTTATCAGTGCTAACATGATAGCATATCTTACTATGCGTAATAAGAAAGCTATGACAAATTTTACGTGGCTTTGAAGGATCGGTAGACATGAATGAAACAGAGGGTGAACAACTACCTCATAGAGCGGTATGAGTAATAGTCCGATTATCAAGTAGAAATTATTGAACACATACTCTGGAGTGTGCGAAAGTACATGTATGAATATGTTTCTTAGGTTATGATGTATAGAGCGATCTTCAGTAGTCATACCAAAGAATGTGCACCCTACCAAAAAGACCACGACTACTCGAAAGAGGGTCTTCACATCTTCTACCTGTTCTGTCGTGAATGGTCCTCCATATTTGCTCTTACCGAAGTCGATACGAGAAGGAAGGTCCTCCTCACCTGTGTATGTGAAGGCACTCCTTAGTCTAGGGCTCTTGTGCTTCAGTGCATACTTTATCACCCCATAGACTGTCTTGAATGGGTTTTGAGTCACCGGCTCCTTGATCAGTACCTTGTTGAATAAAATACCCAAGCTCACAGCTAGAGTGAGCTTTAGACACACCAACAGGTGTACAAGTAGTTTGTATTTCTTACTGATGTATAAACAGGCTATACTCACTGTAGCTACGCTGCTAATTAATGTCCAAGAATACCAAGTGACAAATGTCTTGATTTCCATTGACGATGCATCACAAAGTTGGTCCACTCCAAACTGGATAACGTTGGCTTGAAAACCACCGTATCCCAATGCTAGTGGCAATAAAAATAGGTGCAATACCTTGCTTAGGTTGTATAAATCAAGGCTTTGTAAGATGATCAAGCTTGCTGTCAACAGTAGCGAACTAATCCACATAGTGCCTATGCTTAAACGAATCATTTTGTATCGTCCAAACCGAATATCAGCTAGCCATCCGGCTAGTGGTATCATGAAGCCCACACTGATCTGTAGCATGGCAAGCACAAGGTAACTGTATACTCTCGATGCAGTGTAGCTGAGATAGAAATACAGAGATGATATACAGTAGCTCCAGATTAGTATGAGGATTGCACCTCTGTTCTTAACCCTCCTCAAACGGTACCTTGGCTTGAAGCATCTCCTGACTTGCTTACATGATTCGTTTGCTGTCGATGAATCATTATCTGGATCAATCAGTGGACTTAGGTTTCTGCTCTCTCTGTCGGCCATCATTACACTTTTGCTTTCTTACTTTGCTTTACTAGTATAGAGCAACATTGCTATATAACCAACCCCATGTGTGCATGACATTGCTTGAGTGTTTCATTTGCATGCGATATAAAATGTACATGTAGTATACATGTATGTATATCCCATACTGGTAATATATTTAATTCATGTTTTGAAGTGAAGAGTAACAATAATATTTTATTTGGGCTAAATAAAACATGTAATGTTTAGAATACCCGGTCATTATTGGAATTTCTCTTTGATCTGCTTTACTAGTACAAAGCCAAATATGTATGTAACTATAATATTATTATATACATGTATCACTTACTACAAGTAATTCACAATTTATTGTGACATAAGATTATCTGCATATTCCATAAACTAAATTTATGCACAACTCTAAACACGTGGGAGTTGAAAGAGTTCCATCAATTGCTTACCTCCTAAATCTAACCAGCAACATGTTTATGCGGAGTTCTGTGTGTGTATATAATATACATGTATAATACCATACCCTCGCGAAAGAGGGGTGCACCTTACATTGGGCCAAGATTGGGGGATGGCCCGATATTCAAGGTATCAGTATCGCGTTTATACTCGAAAGAGCACCCAGGTAAGTTACCCACACTAGCTTCATAATTTGAATAGTAGCAGCGGCTACTATTGATTTCAGCTTTTAAATTATTCAAGCACGGTTACCAATCCAGAGCAAGGGCGGCTGCGATACTTCACCGTGTGTCGTTGAGTGCAGCCGTATTCAGTCGGTGTAGCTACGATCGCTAGCCGTGTACGATCGTTTACTTGTGCTGAAACGTGGCATAAAATTAGCTAGGTTTAGTTTTACGGCTGTTTAGCACGTTACTTATCGATCTTACATAGATTATTCTAAGTACAGTCCAGCCATTTCATGCATTTGAGCTGCGCTTTCAAGGGCAGCTACACATGGGCGCATTTTTTAAATAAACACTAAGACCTTAGCAGGAAATTGAGCCCAAAGTGGGGGGTGGGCCGATATTCCGTAATGCATGGGTCCTCTTTCGCAAGGGTACGGTAAAATTATATCAATGTTATAGTGGGAAACTTTCAAGGGATAAAATATTTATGAATTTTGCTGTTTGAGAGCTACCCTGGTCCCATATTTGTAGCATACTACACCGATTAGTTTAGCTGGGAAGCATTCCATGAATCTTTTAATAACAAAATGCTCTTTCTTACTGATTTGCGAAAGTTTTCTCTCTCAAAAATTTCTCACTAAAATATCGTACCAAAAAAAATATTTCAAAAATTGTAGATGTAAAGCACTTTAGGAATGCCTCTATTTTCTAATTATCACATCCAGACTACACTGTGTGAAACCACTCTAATACTAATAATTATTTGTAGATTATATTACTATATTGGTAGATGGAGGTAGTCTTAATTCTTACAGATATGCAGTATCGAGAAAATGCATTACAATAATTATTATGTTCAAGTGTTTCATTGTATTAAATATACATTTTCGCAAATTAATTGACCTCACTCTCATATAATCATAGTGTGCTAAATCTATTATTAGTAGGTCTAGCCTATTGTAGTACATCTAGTTAAACACAAATGTACATAAATCACTTTAGCTCAAACTATATCAAATCACATATTTTGAGTAGTAACGTTCTGCAAATATCTGTTCGTTAGGCAGTACATCTTCCCTCTTCCTTTTCTTGTACCACCTCATTGCAATAACTAAAGCTACCATTACTATCAACAGGTATATCAGTAGCGTCAATACGTACCAAAATCCACAACTCAGAGTTCCCATTCCCCATTCCAATGACGTCATCTTGAAAGGCAGTAATAGCCCTTGTGAGAGCATCATAAAGAAACCTAATAGGGCATAAAAGATGCCAGCAACCAGGCCCTTCATAGAGTAGGGTACTTGGGCACAGTAAAACTCCAAAGCACCGATTAAAACAAACAGATCAGAGATAGCCATAAGAGCCTCCAGTATAATTAACCATCTGTAGTCCAGGGTCTCACTCAGAAAATCCGTACTGTCATGTGATTGGTAAAATATACAGGAAAGGGTGGCATTGCTTGAAGGTGTGATGTGTGTGTAGTGTTGGCGAGCATAAATCATCAGTGCTATCACGATAGCATATCTTACTATGCGTAGAGTGAATGCTATAAAGAATTTTATGTGGCTTTGAAGGGTCGGTAGACATGAATGAAACAGAGGGTAGACAACTACCTCATAGAGCGGTACGATCAATAGTGCAGTTATGGAGTAAAAATTATTGAACACATACTCTGGAGAGTGCGAAAGTGCATGTATAAATATGTTTCTTAGATTATTAGGTATAGAGCGATCTTCAGTAGTCATACCAAAGAATGCACACCCTACGACAAAGACCAAGACTACTCGAAAGAGAGTCTTCACATCCTCCACCTGTTCTGTCGTGAACGGTCCTCCATATTGGCTCTTACCAAAGTCGATACGAGAAGGAAGATCCTCCTCTCCTGTGTATGTGAAGGCACTCCTTAGTCTAGGGCTCTTGTGCTTCAGTGCATACTTTATCACCCCATAGACTGTCTTGAATGGGTTTTGAGTCACCGGCTCCTTGATAAGGAACTTTTTGAATAAAATACCCAAGCTCACAGCTAAAGTGAGCTTTAGACACACCAACAGGGGTACAAGTAGTTTGTACTCCTCACTGATGTACAAACAGGCTGTAATCACTGTAGCTATGCTACTGATGAATGTCCAAGAGTACCAAGTGATGAATGTCTTGATTTCCATCGACGATGCATCACAGAGTTGGTCCACTCCAAACTGGATAACGTTGGCTTGAAAACCACCGTATCCCAATGCTAGTGGCAATAAAAATAGGTGCAATACCTTGCTTAGGTTGTGTAAATCAAGGCTTTGTAAGATGATCAAGCTTGCTGTCAGCAATAGCGAACTAATCCACATAGTGCCTATGCTCAAACGAATCATTTTGTATCGTCCAAACCGAATATCAGCTAGCCATCCAGCCAGTGGTATCGTGAAGCCCACACTGATCTGTAGCATGGCAAGCACAAAGTAACTGTATACTCTAAATGCATTGTAGCTGATGTAGAAATACAGAGATGATATACAGTAGCTCCAGATTAGTATGAGAATTGCACCTCTGTTCTTAACCCTCCTCAGACGGTACCTTGGCTTGAAGCATCTCCTGACTTGCTTACTTGATTCATTTACTGTCGGTGAAGTATTATCTGGATCAATCAGTGGACTTAGGCTTCTGCCCTTGCTGTCAGTCATTATTGAAATTTCTCTTTCTTGCCCTAGCTGCTTTACTAGTACAGAGCAACGTTACTATATAACCAATACTATGCGTGCAAGACATTGTTTGAGTGTTTCATATGCATGCAATTTAAAATGTACATATAGTATACATGTATGTATATCCCATACCGGTAATATATTATTTATATTTGAAGTGAAGAGTAACAATAATAATATGTGACCTGCTATTAGAAAAGGGACCGTTCATGGTAGTATGAAACACGTCCATTTTTATCATGACAATGTCCAACTTGCTTTCTACAGATGTAGTGGTGAGTATACTTGTATCAGTGTATAGACACCAACAAAGAGCGGATACACCTACAGTACATTAATTATACAATGTCATGTATTGTATACTCCATACACGCTATTACAATAAGCTACATACGACAAACACAAAGGGTCCCTTTCTCACAGCTGTGTTAAATAAAACATGTATGGTTTAGCTTGAATACCCGATCATTATTAGAATTTCTCTTTCATCTGCTTTAGTGAAGTATGTATGTAACTATATTATTATACCGTACCCTCGCGAAAGAGGGCTTACTATGGAATGTCGGCCCACCCCCCACTTTGGGCTCAATTTCCTGCTATTAAAGGTCTAGTGTTTACTCGAATATGCACCCATGTGTAGCTGCCATTGAAAACGCAGCTCAAATGACTGGTTTATGAGGACTGAACTTCAAACAGTCTATGTAAGATCGATAAGTAACGTGCTAAACAGCCGTAAAAACTAAGCCTAGCTAGCTTTATGCCACGTTTCAGCACAAATGAACGATCGTACACGGCTAGCAATCGTAGCCATGTTCACTTAATACGGCTGCTGTCAACGACACACAGTGAAGTATCACGGCTGCCCTTGCTCTAGATTGGCAACCGTGCTTGAATACGGCTGAAATCAATAGTAGCCGCTGCTACTATTCAAATTATGAGGATAGCGTGGGTAACTTTAATACCTGGGCGTTCTTTCGCGTCTAAATGTGATACTGATACCTCGAATATCGGCCCATCCCCTAATCTTGGCCCAATGTAAGGTGCACCGCCATGGGTCCTCTTTCACGAGGGTACGGTATATCACTTACTACAAGTAATGCTTAATTTATTGTGATGTAGGGTTATCTGCATATTCTAGTTCCATAAACTAAATTTATACACAACTCTAAACGTGGGAGTTGAAAGAGTCCCATCAATAATTGCTTACCTCCTATTGGGTATTTGTAAATGTAACCAACAACATATGTTTGTGCGGAGTTCTGTGTGTATATAATATGAAATTATATCAATATTGTTCATATCCTTACAGTGGGAAAAAAAATATTCATTCGAGGGAGAATATATTCATGAATTTTGCTGTGTTTGAGAGCCACCCTGGTCCCTTATTATAACATACCATACCAATTGGTTTAGCCAGGGAGCATTCCATGAATCTTTTCACTATGAAATGACTGATTTGCGAAATTTTTCTCCCTCTAAAGTTTCTCACTATAATAATATTATTATCGTACCAAAAAAATTTTCAAAAACTGTAGAGCACTTCAAAAGTGGGTGCTGCACATCCACTAAGTGGATTGTGCCCAGAGGGATAATCAAATTACGGATTTTTTCACACAATACATGGAACCTAGATGATGTATATAGCATACAGCGAGCGACACAAAGCCACTGAATGATGTTATAAGCAAGCATTGTTGACCATTCAAGAAATGCATGGGATCTCACATTAGGAGATTGCATACGTGGCATGCCGCACAAGATGCAGCTCTAAGCATTAGTTGTCCTGACTACCAAACACCCACACTTTAGCAAATTTTTTGAGGATAATTATAGTGCAAGATTTATAGTCATTTATTAGCAAGTTCGGCTTTCTACCTATCAAGTATGGGGACTTATCACACGCAGCTGAGATTCCTAACTATGGCTGACTCAGTTAAGGTCTTGCAATTATACCTGAGGCGATTACGCCAGCATAATTTCTGGAATACCATAAAGTGACTTTTCTGTGCATGAGTTTTTCTATATAGCTATGCGAATTATGGAAGTCAAGCGGCAGTTGCATAAATTTGTATCACACAACAGGCCTATTTGACCAACTCACGCTTACACAAAAATAATCTTTACGGTACTAGAATAATATTTTACAGATAATTATCATTGTGGTACCGTGTAGCGGGGAACTTTTGACGGAGAAGATGTTCACGAATTTTTTGCACTTTGAGAACCACCTGCGAAGGTTTTCTCCACGAAATTTGACATACCCCACCAACCTATACGAATAATTACATGTTGTAAATTTTAGCATTCCGTGAAAGTTTCTCCTCAAAACTCTCACTAATGATCTGTAAAAGTTTTCTCTCTCTAATGTTTCCCGCTGTACGGTACATTTTAATTTAATTTAGTTAGTAGGGCATGGGCTGAGCAACTGCTTGAGTCGTACCACTGGAGTTTGTAACGATTTTTTGCCTATCATATTTGTCATATAATATGTTTATGATATATCAAATCTATAGAGTACTAAATTTATTATCTATAGGTCTGTTGCGGTACATCTACTTATGTTTTAACATGCATACAATTTTAAATTAGTTCAAACGATATCAAATCAAGATCTCATACATTTCTTGAGTAGTAGCGTTCTGCAAATATCTGTTCGTTAGGCAGTACATCTTCCCTCTTCCTTTTCTTGTACCACCTCATCACAACAACTGAAGCTGCCATCATTATCAACAGGTATATAAGTAGCGTCAATACGTACCAAAATCCACAACTCAGAGTTCCCGTTCCCCATTCCAATGATGTCATCTTGAAAGGTAGTAGCAGTCCTTGTGAGAGCATCATAAAGAAACCTGATAGGGCATAAATGATGCCAGCGACCAGGCCCTTCATAGAGTAGGGTACTTGGGCACAGTAAAACTCCAAAGTACCAATTGCAACAAGCAGATCAGAGATAGCCATAGGAGCCTCCAGTATAATTAACCATCTGTAGTCCAGGGTCTCACTCAGAAAGTTCAGGCTGTCATGTGATTGGTAAAATATACAGGAAAGGGTGGCATTGCTTGAAGGTGTGATGTGTGTGTAGTGTTGGCGAGCGTAAGTCGTCAGTGCTAACATGATAGCATATCTTACTATGCGTAGTGTGAATGCTATACAGAATTTTACGTGGCTTTGAAGGATCGGTAGACATGAATGAAACAGAGGGTGAACAACTACCTCATAGAGCGGTATGAGTAATAGTCCGGTTATCAAGTAGAAATTATTGAACACATACTCTGGAGAGTGCGAAAGTGCATGTATGAACATGTTTCTTAGATTTTTAGGTAAAGAGCGACCTTCAGTAGTCATACCAAAGAATGCACACCCTACGACAAAGACCAAGACTACTCGAAAGAGAGTCTTCACATCTTCCACCTGTTCTGTTGTGAACGGTCCTCCATATTTGCTCTTACCGAAGTCGATACGAGAAGGAAGATCCTCCTCACCTGTGTATGTGAAGGCACTCCTTAGTCTAGGGCTCTTGTGCTTCAGTGCATACTTTATCACCCCATAGACTGTCTTGAATGGATTTTGAGTCACCGGCTCCTTGATCAGGACCTTGTTGAATAAAATACCCAAGCTCAAAGCTAGAGTGAGCTTTAGACACACCAACAGGGGCACAAGTAGTTTGTACTCCTCACTGATGTACAAACAGGCTGTATTTGCTGTAGCTATGCTACTAATAAGTGTCCATGAGTACCAAGTGATGAATGTCTTGATTTCTGTCGATGATGCATCACAGAGTTGGTCCACTCCAAACTGGATAACGTTGGCTTGAAAACTGCTGTATCCCACTCCTAGTGGCAATAAGAATAGGTGCAATACCTTGCTTAGGTTTTGTGAATCCAGGCTTTGTAAGATGATCAGACTTGTTGTCAGCAGTAGTGAGCTAATCCACATAGTGCCTATGCTCAAACGAATCATTTTGTATCGTCCAAACCGAATATCAGCTAGCCATCCAGCCAGTGGTATCATGAGGCCCACACTGATCTGTACCAAGGCAAACACTAGGTAACTGTATACTCTCAATGCATTGTAGCTGATGTAGACATACAGAGATGATATACAGTAGCTCCAGATTAGTATGAGAATTGCACCTCTGTTCTTAACCCTCCTCAAACGGTACCTTGGCTTGAAGCATCTCCTGACTTGCTTGCTTGATTCGTTTGCTATCAATGAAGTATTGTCTGGATTAATCAGTGGACTTAGGCTTCTGCCCTCTCTCTCTGTCATTATTCAACTTACTAGTATGGAGTAATATATAACCCACAATTTATGTGCATGTTTATATTTGCATATAATATGAAGATCATGAAATTTCCCAAATTATATGTAGTAGACGCATGTATACCACATAAGTAAAACAAGTATATAAAACAATGAAATTGAAGGATGGAGTAAGGATGGGGGGCCAAAAAGTCCATAAATTAGATTAATTTTGTAGGGATAATCACTTCGACTATACATCCCTACGCTTGCTTTTCTTAATCATTTTGTGCCTGTTGACGGTGATTTATTGGTGCTATCCCTTAACTGAGAGGAATTCATATTATCCCCTTATTAGCTAATAAGGCTCACAGGGGTGGGGGGATTGACTATTGCATTACTGCCAGGTTAAACTATACCTACTCAATAAGCAAGCGTAGGGATGTATAGTGGACGTGATTATCCCTACAAATCTTGTTTGTGTACTTTTTGGCCCTCCCATCCCTACTTCACCCTTCAATTTCATTGTTTTTTATACTTATTTCTGTTCTTTTTTTATTCGAATAATTATCTCTTAAGTGCAGTTCATCAATGCTATCTATCATGATGTTCTTACTAACCCCTAAATTCATTTTCAATGGTGCAGTGTCATAATAATAACGTATCCTGGATGATGAGCCAAAGTTGCACGCGTGCGAGTCATTGCCACACCCCTCACTAGGTCGTCGTTTATACTGGACCGTGGCCACACTCCACATAGGCGAGCTTTAGATCTTCCAGCTTTCCTCTGCTCTCTGCTACACCTCCGTTGGCTACAACATGTTGGCTGGTCACAAATTTGCAAAAACTTACCTGGAAGCAGATGTTGAAATTGGAACTATTATTCGTAGTATTAGATCAAATCACAGTCTTTCTATTCTCGGAAATCCAGATGGACTTATTCTAATTCTTTCTTGTAGCAACTAATAATTTACTTTACTATTACACTAATGTACTCTGTTGCTCCTTTTGTGGAGTGTTGATCAAATAATAGTAATAATAATAATAAACAGTCAGCTCAGTGACTAGCATCGTTCCCAGGCCCAGAGAAGCTGCTATCAACAATAAACTTACTAGTTTTTATAAAAGATTCACTCCCTAAGTTTTCACAGCCTAGTGATAGCATGTTCTCAGGCTTCTATCAGGTCCAGTCCACGGCCGCGCCCGTGTGATCGATCGATGCGGCGTGGTGGCGCACAGCGCCAGCATCAATAAACTCCTGTCACATTACTTCACCATGGTAACGTATTATGAGCATGTGCATTATATGACAAAATGGCGTATAAGACACACCCAATTGTAGAAAGCGCTGACCAAACCCACCATTACGTAACTGTCATGATAATGCAAAACTAGTGTGACACTGTACTGCATGCATTTCGAGACCAGAGGTATCATTTCTAATTACCATTCTTATATAGCAAAGCCACGGACACGTGAACAGATTAGATTAGTTGTTGAGCCTACAAGGTCGTGGGGTTCATGTGGGATGCCAGATCTGCTTACACAGATATTTTTGATGTGTCTTGCACTCTATCACTAGAGCTCTGTAGAGCACATACCCCGCGCGCACATTGCGCAATCTATAGATTTACTTTTGGTAAATGGCTATAAGTTCCGAGTGATAAGTTTGTGAGCTTCAGAGAAATAATGGAAATGCTGCTTAGTTATACCATAGATAATAGATGATTGTACTGGGGCACTTGAAAAAGCGCTGTCGACACCCAGACCTAGCCAAGACTAGGAAGATATGAATTTCTATCAGATTTTATATTTGTTGTAGTATAGCTATCTTACATTATGATTGGTTCCATAGGGCAGTCACTATAGATATCACGAGCATTATTTAGACTTACGTTGACGATCTTTACCACTCACTCGCTTGGTCACTTAGATGTGCGCATGAGCAGAAAGCACAATTGGTATGCATATGCATTGAGTAGGCACTGTCGATAGGCGTGGCTACGGTGGCCAACAAAAAGGCACTATTTGTGACGCTCGTGGACCGTATCCCTCAATTTGACGCACACTGAAGCCAGTTTTTCACCGAATTCGATTGATTCGTCGTGCTTACGAGTCGCTTAGACACCTATATTGGCTTTTTGTGCTAACGACAACGACAACGACAACAACGACGACAACAACGACAACACAACCGATTATTTTATCCCTTGCACGCGGGGTAATAAGACTTTATCAGGAGGATCATCTCTTGCCATAGCTCTTCCAGAATGGTTGACGTTAGTATGAGTGGGCAGGATGAGTTTAGGAATGCCTCTATTATCTAATTATCTATGATCTGTGGCAGGATTCAAGTTACATAATTAGGTTACAGGCAGGGTATACTTGAGGGTCATCTCTTGCCATAGCTCTTCCAGAATGGGTGACATTAGTCTGAGTGGGCAGGATGAGTTCAGGAATACCTCTATGGTCTGTACCAGACTGATATAAAGTTGATAATCAGTGATGACCCACAGGCTGTTAGCCACAAATCAGATTCTCTACAGAAACAAGCAGTGTGCACACTCCAAACCAGGTGCAGATTCCTAACTACCCATGAATACGCTGTTAGCAACATGGAACAGGTCAGTGCAGCAACAGTAGATAGTATCAACATGATAAAAGTAAACAGTCACAATCCACGAGCACTCACACGTACCCAGTGCTAGCGCCACATGTGTACTTCCTCTACTGCATGTGTGGACAGTCAGTGTGTGTGTGTAGATATGGCAGCGTGAAGGCATGAATGTAGTGCTCAAGTGCTGGGGGGGTCCTTGAAATGGTCAGTGGTTGACAAAAAGATGAAAGGGATAATGGCCTAATGAAAATTAATAGTTGCATGACATTATTAAATTGCGGTGCATTTGACCATGCGTCTCATATATTATATGTAACCCAGTTAAGGTCTTGCAATTACACCTGAGGCGATTACGCCAGCATAATTTCTGGAATACCATAAAGCGACTTTTTTCTGTGTGCATGAGTCTTATCTATGAGAGTGAATTATGGAAGTCAAGCGGCAGTTGCATAAATTTGTATCATGTAACAATTCACGCCATATATTGCAATGTATAAAAATTTAAACATGTAAAGAAAATATACATAAGTTTTTCAAGAGGCCTATTTGACCGATTCACATACACAAAAATAATCTTTACGGTACTAGTATAATATTTTACTGATAGCCTAATATCACGATAATTATAGTTTTTGTGGTACCGTACAGAGGGAAACTTTCGAGGAAGAAAATGTTCACGAATTTTGCGCTTTAAGAGCCACCTGCAAAGGTTTTTGACACGCCCCACCAACCTTAGGCTATATGAATATGATTTAGTATTCCACAAAAGTTTTCTCTGCAAAATTCTCACTAATGATCCACGAAAGTTTTCTCCCTCTAACGGTTCCTGCGGTACAGTTCAATTTGAATTAGTTAGTTGGGCATGGGCTGAGCAACTCAGGCTTGAGTTGTACCACTGGAGTTTATAACGATTTTTTTTACCTATAGATATCATATTTGTCATAATATTATAATATTATGATCTATGATATAATATCACATCTATAGAGTACTAAATTTATCGTTAGTAAGTCTGTTACAGTACATCTGCTTATGGTAAAAAAAATTCTTTTAACATCCATGCAACTTTTAATTAGTTCAAACGATATCAAATCAGGATCTCATACATTTCTTGAGTAGTAGCGTTCTGCGAATATCTGTTCGTTAGGCAGTACATCTTCCCTCTTCCTTTTCTTGTACCACCTCATCACAACAACTGAAGCTGCCATCATTATCAACAGGTATATCAGTACTGTTAACACGTACCAAAATCCACAACTCAGAGTTCCCGTTCCCCATTCCAATGACGTCATCTTGAAAGGCAGTAATAGTCCTTGTAAGAGCATCATGAAGAAAGCTAGTAGACCATAAAAGACGCCAGCAACCAGGCCCTTCATAGAGTAGGGTACTTGGGCACAGTAAAACTCCAAAGCACCGATTACAGCAAGCAGATCAGAGATAGCCATAAGAGCCTCCAGTATAATTAACCATCTGTAGTCTAGGGTCTCACTCAGAAAGTTCAGGCTATCATGTGATTTGCTAAATATACAGGAAAGGGTGGCATTGCTTGAAGGTGTGATGTTTGCGTACTGTTGGCGAGCGTAAGTCATCAGTGCTATCACGATAGCACAACTTACTATGCGTAGTATGAACCCTATAAATAATTTTATGTGGCTTTGAAGCATCGGTAGACATGAATGAAATAGAGGGTGGACAACTATCTCAAAGAGCGGTATGAGTAATAGTCCAGTTATCGAGTAAAAATTATTGAACACATACTCTGGAGTGTGTGAGAGTGCATGTATGAACATATTTCTTAGATTTTTAGGTATCGAGCGTCTTTCAGTAGCAACACCATAGAAAGCGCACCCTACCAAAAAGACCACGACTACACGAAAAAGAGTCTTCACATCTTCCACCTGTTCTGTTGTGAACGGTCCTCCATATTTGCTCTTACCGAAGTCGATACGAGAAGGAAGGTCCTCCTCACCTGTGTATGTGAAGGCACTCCTTAGTCTAGGGCTCTTGTGCTTCAGTGCATACTTTATCACCCCATAGACTGTCTTGAATGGGTTTTGAGTCACCGGCTCCTTGATCAGTACCTTGTTGAATAAAATATCCAAGCTCACAGCTAGAGTGAGTTGTAGACACACCAATAGGGATGCAAGTAGTTTGTACTCCTCACTGATATACAAACAGGCTGTACTCACTGTAGCTCTACCACTCATTATTGTCCAGGAGTACCAAGTGACGAATGTCTTGATTTCTGTCGATGATGCATCACAGAGTTGGTCCACTCCGAACTGGATAGCGTTGGCTTGAAAACCGCTGTATCCCAATGCTAGTGGCAATAAAAATAGGTGCAATACCTTGCTTAGGTTGTGTAAATCCAGGCTTTGTAAGATGATCAAACTTGCTGTCAGCAGTAGTGAGCTAATCCACATAGTGCCTATGCTCAAACGAATCATTTTGTACCGTCCAAACCGAATATCAGCTAGCCATCCAGCCAGTGGTATCGTGAAGCCCACACTGATCTGTAGCATGGCAAACACAAGGTAACTGTATACTCTCAATGCATTGTAGCTGATGTAGAAATACAGAGATGATATGCAGTAGCTCCAGATTAGTATGAGAATTGCACCTCTGTTCTTAACCCTCCTCAAACGGTACCTTGGCTTGAAGCATCTCCTGACTTTCTTACTTGATTTGTTTGCTGTCGATAAAGTATTGTCTGGATTAATCAGTGGACTTAGGCTTCTGCCCTTTCTCTCTGTCATTATTGCTATTTCTATTTCTTACCCTGCTTTACTAAGTAATTACGTACCTAGCGAAATATATAGTCATATTATGGTACATGCGTATAATATTATTGTATCTCGTACTACAAGTAATGCACAGTTTATGATGACACAAGTCCATCTGCATTTTTTTCTAGTTTCATAAGCTATAATTCTAAACACGTGGATAATTGAAAAAGACCCATCAATTGCTTACCTCCTATTAGGTATTTGTAAATATAACCAACAACATGTTTGTGCGGAGTTCTGTGTGTACATACCATGTTTGTATATGCTAATGGAACGTACGCAGGCTAAAAAATTAACTTTTGCGCAATTTTCTGATAAAGGTCGTCACATTTTACATAATTATGAAAAGTCCTAGAACGCGAACTTTCTTGCGCTAATTACATCTTGTGTTTCATTAGCATAAACATGGTATGTCAATGTTGTTCATATTTTTATAGGGGGAACTTTCGAGGGAGAATGTATTCATGAATTTTGCTGTGTTTGAGAGCCACCCTGGTCTCATGAAAGTACATACCATACCGATGGGTTTAGCCAGGGAGCATTTCGTGAATCTTTTCTCCATGAAATGCTCATTTCTTACCGATGTGTGCAAGTTTTCTCCCTCAAATGTTTCTCATTATAATACAGTACGTTTCTACTGTTCATTATAATAACTCGGCTCTCAGCTCTACACTTATCAGCCAATATTCAATACTCAGTGCTCTTGTGATTTTCCCTTAGGATGACTAGAGCATCTAGTTAATTTGTGCTGACTCTAGTTCTGCTACCTGGCTGATTGGTTCCTACGTGTAGTTAAATCAGATGTCTTTTTCCTAGCAATTATGATGTCCAATAGGAACTAGGGTTTTTTTTTTAACTCCCACATACATGTATATTATGTTTATAGAGTTATTAGTTTATGTACATGAATAACATTATGCAGATAGCCTAATGTCACAGTAAGTATAGTATATGTCAGTTTGATTTAGTTAATTGCGTACGGGCTAAGCAACTATAGCTGAATCTACTTTACTCCTGGTTGTACCACTGCATGGGGTTTGTAACCGTGTTTTGCCTATTTACCATGCATATAATATTATCATGAATTCTACATTTTCACTGACTAGCTTAATTAACATACAAGCAGGTGGGATTCTAAGATGTATAGATCTGTTACAGTAAATTTGTTTTGTAGTGAAAATAAAAATCTGTTAATATTATACTACGTAATGTATAATCAGCTTTAGCTCAAACCGTATCAAACTGTATTTCACACATTTCTTGAGTAGTACCGTTCTGCAAATATCTGTTCGTTAGGCAGTACATCTTCCCTCTTCCTTTTCTTGTACCACCTCATCACAATAACTGAAGCTGCCATCATTATCAACAGGTATATCAGTAGCGTCAATAAGTACCAAAATCCACAACTCAGAGTTCCTGTTCCCCATTCCAATGATGTCATCGTAAAAGGCAGTAACAGCCCTTGTGAGAGCATAATAAAGAAACCTACTAGACCATAAAAGATACCAGCGACCAGGCCCTTCATGGAGTAGGGTACTTGGGCACAGTAAAACTCCAAAGCACCGATTGAAACAAGCAGATCAGAGATGGCCATAAGAACCTCCAGTATAATTAACCATCTGTAGTCCAGGGTCTCACTCAGAAAGTTCAGGCTGTCATGTGATTTGCTAAATATACAGGAAAGGGTGGCATTGCTTGAAGGTGTGATGTGTGTGTAGTGTTGGCGAGCGTAAGTCATCAGTGCTAACATGATAGCATAACTTACTATGCGTAGTGTGAACCCTATAAAAAATTTTACGTGGCTTTGAAGGATCGGTAGACATGAATGAAACAGAGGGTGGACAACTAACTCATAGAACGGTATGAGTAATAGTCCGGTTATCAAGTAGAAATTATTGAACACATATTCTGGAGTGTGCGAAAGTGCATGTATGAACAAGTTTCTTAGATTATTAGGTATAGAGCGATCTTCAGTAGTCATACCAAAGAATGCACACCCTACGACAAAGACCAAGACTACTCGAAAGAGAGTCTTCACATCTTCCACCTGTTCTGTTGTGAATGGTCCTCCATATTTGCTCTTACTGAAGTCGATACGAGAAGGAAGGTCCTCCTCACCTGTGTATGTGAAGGCACTCCTTAGTCTAGGGCTCTTGTGCTTCAGTGCATACTTTATCACCCCATAGACTGTCTTGAATGGGTTTTGAGTCACCGGCTCCTTGATCAGGACCTTGTTGAATAAAATACCCAAGCTTATAGCTAGAGTGAGCTGTAGACACATTAACAGGGGCACAAGTAATTTGTACTCATCACTGATGTAGAGACAGGCTGTAGTCATTGTGGCTATGCTACTCATTAATGTCCAGGTGTACCAAGTGACAAATGTCTTGATTTCTGTTGATGATGCATCACAGAGTTGGTCCACTCCAAATTGGATAATATTAGCTTGAAAACTACTGTATCCCACACCTAGTGGCAATAAGAATAGGTGCAATACCTTGCTTAGGTTGTGTAAATCAAGGCTTTGTAAGATGATCAGGCTTGCTGTCAGCAGTAGCGAACTAATCCACATAGTGCCTATGCTCAAACGAATCATTTTGTACCGTCCAAACCGAATATCAGCTAGCCATCCGGCCAATGGTATCATGAAGCCCACACTGATCTGTACCAAGGCAAACACAAGGTAACCGTATACTCTAAATGCATTGTAGCTAATGTAGAAATACAGAGATGATATACAGTAGCTCCAGATTAGTATGAGAATTGCACCTCTGTTCTTAACCCTCCTCAAACGGTACCTTGGCTTGAAGCATCTCCTGACTTTCTTACTTGATTTGTTTGCTGTCGATAAAGTATTATCTGGATTAATCAGTGGACTTAGGCATCTGCCCTCTCTCTCTGTCATTATTGAAATTTCTATTTCTTGCCCTGCTTTACTAAGTAATTACGTACCTAGCGAAATATATAGTCATATTATGGTACATGTGTATAATATTATTATATCTCGTACTACAAGTAATGCACAATTTATGATGACACAAGTCCACCTGCATATTTTTCTAGTTTCATAAGCTATAATTATGCACAACTCTAAACATGTGGGAATTGAAAGAGTCCCATCAAGTGCTTATCACCTATTAGGTATTTGTAAATGTAACCAACAACATGTTTGTGTGGAGTTCTGTGTGTACATACCATGTTTATGTATGCTAATGGAACACAAGCTAAAAAAAGTAACTTTCACGCAATTTTCTGGTAAAGGCTGTTACATTTTACGTTATGAAAAGTCCTAGAACGCGAACTTTCTTGCGCTAATTAGATCTTGTGTTTCATTAGCATAAACACGGTATGTCAATGTTGTTCATATTTTTATAGTGGGAAAGTTTCGAGGGATAAAGCATACATGAATTTTGCTGTGTTTGAGAGCCACCCTGGTCCCATGAAAGTTGAAATTATAGCGTTCCACACCGATTGGTTTAGCCACGGAGTATTTCATGAATCTTCTCTCCATGGAATGCTCATTTCTTACCAATCTGCAAAAATAATCTCCCTCAAGAGTTTCTTGCTATAGTACAGTCACTGTATGTTCCTGCTGTTCATTGTAGTAACTCTGCTCTCAGCTCTACACTTTTCGTCCCAATGTTAGACACTTGATACTCTTATGATTTTCCCTTAGGATGACTAGAGCATTTAGTCAGTTTATGCTCTAGTTCTGCTACCTAGCTGATTGATTCCTATATGTAATTAAATCGGATGTTTTTTTCCCTAACAATTACAGTGTCCAATATAGGAACTAGGCAAATAATGAGGTTTTTTTAACTCCAGGACTCACGTATATTATGTTTAGAGTGCATTTACATATAATATTCTCAAGAATTCACTGACTAGCTTAATTGACTTCATTTACATACAAGCAGTTGGGATTCTAAAATGTATAGGTCTATTACAGTAAATCTGCTGGTAGTAATAAAAATCTGTTATATACAATGTCATGTATAATCAGCTTTAGTTCAAACCGTATCAAATCAGTATTTCACTCATTTCTTGAGTAGTAGCGTTCTGCAAATATCTGTTCGTTAGGCAGTACATCTTCCCTCTTCCTTTTCTTGTACCACCTCATCACAACAACTGAAGCTGCCATCATTATCAACAGGTATATCAGTAGCGTCAATAAGTACCAAAATCCACAACTCAGAGTTTCCATTCCCCATTCCAATGACGTCATCTTGAAAGGCAGTAACAGTCCTTGTGAGAGCATTATAAAGAAACCTAATAGGGCATAAAAGATGCCAGCAACCAGGCCCTTCATAGAGTAGGGTACTTGGGCACAGTAAAACTCCAAAGCACCGATCATAGCAAGCAGTTCAGAGATTACCGCAAGAGCCTCCAGCGTAATTAACCATCTGTAGTCCAGGGTCTCACTTAGAAAGTTCAGGCTGTCATATGATTTGCTAAATATACAGGAAAGGGTGGCATTGCTTGAAGGTGTGATGTGTGTGTAGTGTTGGCGAGAGTAAGTTATCAGTGCTAACATGATAGCACAACTTGCTATGCGTATAAAAAATTTTACGTGGCTTTGAAGGATCGGTAGACATGAATGAAACAGAGGGTGAACAACTACCTCAAAGAGCGGTATAAGTAATAGTCCGGTTATCGAGTAGAAATTATTCAACACATACTCTGGAGTGTGTGAGAGTGCATGTATAAACATGTTTCTTAGACTATTAGGTATCGAGCGTCTTTCAGTAGCAACACCAAAGAATGCGCACCCTACGACAGCGATTAAGACTACTCGAAAGAGAGTCTTCACATCTTCCACCTGTTCTGTTGTAAACGGTCCTCCATATTTGCTCTTACCGAAGTCGATACGAGAAGGAAGGTCCTCCTCACCTGTGTATGTGAAGGCACTCCTTAGTCTAGGGCTCTTGTGCTTCAGTGCATACTTTAAGACCCCATAAACTGTCTTGAATGGGTTTTGAGTCACCGGCTCCTTGATCAGTACCTTGTTGAATAAAATACCCAAGCTCACAGCTAGAGTGAGCTTTAGACACACCAACAGGGGTACAAGTAGTTTGTACTCCTCACTGATGTACAAACGGGCTGTACTCACTGTAGCTGCGCTGCTAATTAATGTCCAAGAGTACGACAAATGTCTTGATTTCTGTCGATGATGCATCACAGAGTTGGTCAACTCCGAACTGGATAATATTGGCTTGAAAACCACCGTATCCCACTCCTAGTGGCAATAAAAATAGGTGCAATACCTTGCTTAGGTTGTGTAAATCCAGGCTTTGTAAGATGATCAAACTTGCTGTCAGCAGTAGTGAGCTAATCCACATAGTGCGCACACTGAAATGAATTACTTTGTATCGTCCAAACCGAATATCAGCTAGCCATCCAGCCAGTGGTATCATGAAGCCCGCAATGATCTGTATCAAGGCAAACACAAGGTAACCGTATACTCTCGATGCAGTGTAGCTGATGTAGAAATACAGAGATGATATACAGTAGCTCCAGATTAGTATGAGAATTGCACCTCTGTTCTTAACCCTCCTCAAACGGTATCTTGGCTTGAAGCATCTCCTGACTTTCTTACTTGATTTGTTTGCTATCGATAAAGTATTGTCTGGATTAATCAGTGGACTTAGGCTTCTGCCCTCTCTCTCTGTCATTATTGAAATTTCTCTTTCTTTCTCTGCTTTACTAGTATGGAGCAACGTTACTATATCCAATATATATCCAATATATATTAGCTCACTACTGCTGACAGCAAGTTTGATCATCTTACAAAGCTTGGATTTATACAACCAAAGCAAGGTATTGCACCTATTTTTATTGCCACTAGGAGTGGGATACAGCAGTTTTCAAGCCAACGTTATCCAGTTTGGAGTGGACCAACTCTGTGATGCATCATCGACAGAAATCAAGACATTCATCACTTGGTACTCATGGACACTTCTTAGTAGCAGAGCTACATTGGGTACAGCCTGTTTGTATATCAGTAAGGAGTACAAACTACTTGTACCCCTGTTGGTGTGTCTACAGCTCACTCTAGCTGTGAGCTTGGGTATTTTATTCAACAAGGTACTGATCAAGGAGCCGGTGACTCAAAACCCATTCAAGACAGTCTATGGGGTGATAAAGTATGCACTGAAGCACAAGAGCCCTAGACTAAGGAGTGCCTTCACATACACAGGTGAGGAGGACCTTCCTTCTCGTATCGACTTCGGTAAGACCAAATACGGAGGACCATTCACAACAGAACAGGTAAGACTCTCTTTCGAGTAGTCTTGGTCTTTTTGGTAGGTTGCGCATTCTTTGCTATGACTACAGAAGATCGCACTATAACTAATAATCTAAGAAACATCTTGCTACGTGCACTCTCACGCACTCCAGAGTATGTATTCAGTAATTTTTACTCCATAATTGTACTATTGATCGTACCGCTCTACGAGATAGTTGTCCACCCTCTATTTCATTCGTGTCTACCAACCCTTCAAAGCCACGTAAAGATTTTAATAGGGTTGATGCTACGCATAGTAAGATATGCTATCATGTTAGCGCTGATGACTTATGCTCGCCAACACTACACACACATCACACCTTCAAGCAATGCCACCCTTTCCTGTATATTTTACCAACCACATGACAGCCTGAACTTTCTGAGTGAGACCCTGGACTACAGATGGATAATTATACTGGAGGCTCTTGTGGCTATCTCTGAACTGTTTGCTGTAGTCGGTGCTTTGGAGTTTTACTGTGCCCAAGTACCCTACTCCATGAAGGGCCTAGTTATTGGCATCTTTTATGGTCTACTAGTTTCCTTTGTAATCCTTTCGCAAGGGCTGTTACTGCTTTTCAAGATGACGTCATTGGAATGGGGAACGGGAACTCTGAGTTGTGGATTTTGGTACTTACTGACGCTACTGATATACCTGTTGATAATGATGGCAGCTTTAGTTGTTGTGATGATGTGGTACAAGAAAAGGAAGAGGGAAGATGTACTGCCTAACGAACAGATATTTGCAGAGCGCTACTACTCAAGAAATCTGTGAGAAGCAATTTGAACTAAAGCTGATTTACTTGTACATTTATACCACAAATAGATGGGCTTACATACTAGCAATGGATTTAGTATTTTATTAATGGAAATGTATGTAGAATTTATAATTATTGCAATAATAATATAATATGATGCTATATTTGCTGCACTGTACATGCATGTATGCAAATCTGAATTCTGGCCTACATGTATGTGAGTTGGAGTTAGGGTTTGGATTAGAGTGGTAGGACTGATGTTAGGTAAAGGGTAACAGAAATCATACAGAAATCTACCACCCTATACTTTATATAATCACCAATTACTTCAATAGAATAATTTTATTATAGGCAAAATATTGTCAGATCTGCTTGCAAGCACATCCGTTATAATAGATGTAAAGTCTCTCGTATAGGATCAATTTGTTTAGTTTCAGTTTGTATTCTCTTGTGAGCTTATAATTACTCTTCAGTGACCATAGTTGAATAATTACTGTAGTCTAATATCCCTGGTTATTAGGTGTATGTATGTAACCATAGTGCCTGCATGTATGATTATTATACTGTGTTTATGCTAATAGAACGCAAGCTAAAAAAATAATTAATTCTGCGCGATTTTCTGATAACGGTCGTCACATGCTCCATTAAGATACACTATGAAAAATCCTAGAACACAAATTTTCTTACACTAATTGGATCATGCGTTTTATTAGCATATATAAATACTGTAGTAATAATCTCTACTGTCCTGACAATAGGTCTACTCCGTTCGAGTTCGAGTCAACACGGATCATGTGCTGGGTCTACTGCTGGAGAAGGAGCAGTTCAACATTGCTAGAAAGTATGCTGAGCTGGTCAACTCAACCAAAAGCCAAATATCCATCAAAGAGGTACTCCATGCATTGCTAGCAATATTCAATTTGCCTATATACTTTTGCATGTTTCAGTGAATTTCCTGGTTTGGGAGTTTGATGCATAATAGAGTATTTAGTCTTAGTTGAGACACCAAGATGGTACTTTACGTTTCACATAGTTAAAATTATAATTCAGGATAGTGCATGAATGTGATGATGTTAGACCATACAGTGTCAATGTAAGGTTTATTCTCGGAGTTGGGGGTGGGGGGGGGGGGCGACTTTCTCCCTCTACCCCGTTCCCAAACACAGTTATTTAGGCAGATGACCATATAGAGAATGTAATGACCAGGGTGTGCACTATTGATATCAAGAGTAGTGATTCCCAGTGGCAGAATATTAAGCTTTATCGTGGGAGCACGTAGTCCAGCTAATTATAACAGGGGCTTATTGTTGTTGATGTATCATCTTCCCAGGCCACTGGGTGTGGTAGGCAGTCACAACAACACACTATACATGTACCTGTACATGTACATAATAATATTTATAAGTAGCATGTAATGTGAACATCACGCGTGTTGATCTGTGCGTATATAGCATGCATAGCCACAGTTGCCTATAGTCACATCGAGCAATCATGTATACTAACTGAATATGGTAAATTCAAGCTACTTAGGTGGGAGGGAGGGTAAAGTATTGTGATATAATGTGATGTAATGTGTTATGTAAACTTACGATACTGTTTTCAGTGGTCAGTGGGCCACAGGAATTTTGTTGTAGTAGAAAATGCTGATCCACATGCATGCACGTACATTGCCTTTTACAAATTTGTGGGACAAATTGGTTGCACCCTATCGTATGATATAATTGATTTCCCATAGTCGTACTAGGCTAACTAGGATAGTTCACAGGTTTCAACGATCCTGTATGTACATACATGTACATGTGCAGTACAATGTCATGTATGTATAATATTATATTTCTTGCACTACATGAAAGTATGTATGTAGATACTGTAATGTGCACTACTATGCATTCATGTATGATATGCATGGGTTGCACTCAATTGTGTGCTGAGGTCAATTTTCCTTTTAAAGAGACCCCTGTGGCCTATTCCACTATTGGTGATAGCAATAATAATAATAGGAACTGATGACAGAACAACTTATCCATAAGCATGTGCTCTATTCATTAAGCTAGACCCTTCCTGGCGCCTGTTGTACCTGTCATAGTGTATAGCATAGCACCAGTATAATGGAAGCTCGAGCTTATTAGATTGACAACATGTGCTCCTAATACCATTTGTTACTCTATCTAACTTTTGCATGATTTTCTGATAGGGATCGTCTGTCGCTACATTATGAAAAATCCAGGAATGCTAACTCGTAATGCACAGATCTTACACTTCATTAGCATAACCACAGTAGTTATTAATTCCTGTGATCAAGGGTCGGTACGTTCACCTCCTAGCAATCATATATATCCATTTCCATTGATTATAGGCTGAACATAATCTCCGAAAGATCAGTAGGTCGAGCTACTGGCGTTACGAGCAGGCCAGGTTGAACTTTTGGTACCAGTGTGACTCCAACTTTCAAAATGCCGAGGTGGATGCTGAGCTGGCTTCAGAGTTCTTCGAGGTACGTGTACATGTATGTATATATAATAACAGTATTCTAACTCACTAACAAAGCTAGCTACTCATCCATGTGTTTATCCTGATATATGTATGTGTGTATACCACTTCAAATTTATTAGTTTTGGTACAGATATTCATGTGCACACATGCATGTACTTGGCTTCGAACTGGCTAATAAAGGTGTGTGTAACTATATAAGAGGAAATAGAAATGGTTATCAAAATGACATTTGTGATCAAGAGGGCTACATGAATATATTACATGAAAGTAGATGCTTGTATAGTATCTAACTAAAATGTATGCACCCACATGCACATGTTCGTGTATTTGATAGGCTACACATGTGTTGACTACATGCATGTGTATGTACATTGAGCTGACCCTAATGTGTCCACATCTGAGGAGATCCACCGGCTCAAGTGGGCTGTGCAGTGTAAACAGTTAGTTTAGTGATTGTGTGGTGGTAGATGTGGCAAGTCGAAGTGGCTACAGTTTATACAGTGGTAGATGAATATCTTAGACCTATGCCCATATATGTACAGCAAAGATTGATGTTCTGCATGGAGCAAATTGGCAGATAAAGTAGGATGATATAGTTTGTAGTTATGGTTAATAGGTGGATTTACCAACAATTTGGAAGCTAGCTACACTCTTAAAAGCCAAGAATGTTGTTTCAGCAGCTATGCACGCTTGGCGTATTCAGCCACTATTATATTCACGTAGTGGTGATCATGCAATACATTAATTAAAAGATACAAAACTACACACATCTGTTAAGATTTTATGTTACAATAATTATATGTTGGTGCCAAGGAGTATAAGATTGATTGTATACATATAAAACACACCTCAATCACACACCAATGCATGCATCTATTCTCAGTCCATAGTTAGCAGCCTGAGTGAAGATGTTCCTCAGGAAGGTGCCATGGAGAGTGAGGTACCTTCTCCCTCCCTCCCCGCCTGCTCAGCTAAGGACAGAGCCCTGCTGCTAGCTCTGGCCCTAAAGTGGAGAAAGGAGAGTAAAACGTCATCTCTTACTCTCGACCAAGTACAGGAGTGTGAGAGGGAGATCTGGGTAGAGCACATCCGCGCTGCAATGGAAGCATCTAATGTTAGTTCAGTGTGCTATTTTGTCTATCTGTGTGCTTCTTTTAGGCAACCCTGCCATTAATGTTAATTTGTAAGTAATGTTACGGTGACTGGTACAATGTATTCAACAAGAGAGCTGAATCTCTCTCCCCCTTCCCCACCCCCCCTCTCCCTCTCTCCTCTCTCCCTCTCTCTCTCTCTCTCCCACTTTCTCTCTCTCCCTCTCTCTCTCTCCCTCCCTCTCTCTCTCTCTTACTCTCCCTTTCTCCTTCCCTCCCTCCCTCTCTCCCCCTCTCCCCCTCTCTCCCTCCTCCCATTAGAGCATTGGCAAGGGTTTCTCCTCTCCCCTTCCCTTCCTGCCCGAGGTGGAGCACTGCTCCTCCATTCTGCCAATCTACAACCAGTCCTCTCTTCTCTCCTCCCTCTCCATCTCGGCTCTTGATGAGTACAAAGGTCGTCGTCAGTTGAGCGAGCTCCTTCTCCCCGACAGTGGACCTGTGGCTCTAGAGAAGAAGGGAGGTAGGGGGTCTTCCCTCACTGATAAGGTAATTAGTTTGGCTGTGATGTACGTATAAGCTAGTGCATATGCTCTTAATAAGTTCCATGATGGTTTACTCTCTACTATCAATCCCAAACCTAAATCTAATTCGGCATTCTAGGCTATGAATAAATATTATGCTATAGTATTTGGGGAAATAAATTCTACAGGTAGCAAAGTGCAATATGCACAATACCACTCCTATTCTCAAGGCTAGGCCCCTAAAGTGGCTCTGCCCTTTCCTTGCCTGAGCAGGCAATGGGATATATAGATCATAATGAAACATGTCAATTTGAATATTAAGGTGGGAATTACACACAATATGCGTTTACTCTTATGCCCAAGCTTGATTAAAATCCATTTTCTTGCTACATCCTCCATATCTTCCATGTAAGGCCTCCAGTGGTGTGTAGGGTGTCCAATCGAGTCATGCATGTCACTGTAGTATATCATGTGTCAATGGCACACACTCTGCATGTGTAGGTGCACATGTAGCTAAACATGCATGTTGTGTGGGGGAGTTAGCCACTAAGATTATAATTGTCCATTAGTTACAGTACTAGTGCCATGGTGTTTTCACTTAAGGTCAGAAAATAATATGTAATTAAATATTGATTTCACTTTAAATTACGTGATAGCTTGATTGTTGCTTTGCCACACTGGAATATCAAAAAGTGGCCTTTTCGTAAAAGTATTTCAATAGCACCTCAATCTCTTGCTTCTTGTGTCTTAAAATTGGAATACCATCTATTACGATCCTGAAACTGCTATATATTTTGCAGGAGTGTGAAGCTTTTGACCAGATCTTGGGTCGTCTTCTCAATGCTGGCCTCCTCTCCCAGGCCAGGGAGCTGGCTGACATCTTCAACCACAACTCAGCAGACCTCACCATTGTACTGGTAAGCACCAACTCCATATAATATACTAATTAGCCAAATTCAATTAAGTACATGTCCTTTGGTCATGGACTGAGTAGCCAAACTGCTAGACCACTACATCTCATGTACTCCATAATCATTATTATTGTTTGGTACCTGGTACAACCCAATAATGTTCTAGATGATGTGAAATACACTGATATAGTGAAAATAATAATAATATGTTTAAACGAGCATGTGTTGAATAAATATTCCGTACGTACGCGTTACTTTCGCGAATCGCGATCAATGAGGGCGGAGTATAAAAGGGGGGTGGTCAGGCCGGAAGTTCTTGACCATGCGCATAAATATGGCGGATGAATTTCAAATTCAAAACTAGTCCAGAATGCCCGCGATTCTCTGTCTTTCGAGGCTACACAACACGCAAGCGCAACAGGATTGGACACGCTCTGTTAGCTTAGACACGTGTTTACTCCAGCCACATGCACACAAACCAGAAGTCCTTCAACCGTCCTGTCACGCTGCCGCTAGTATGGCCTCATCAGCTGACAAGAGAGTGATTACAGTAAGATATTCATAGCAGTACTATCATATAACCAAGAACAATAATATAAACATAACACTAAAACTACTAAAACTAGGTGAAAGTAGAATATGCACACACTCCTCCTCAAGTTTTTGTATCGCGTGTGAACCGTATGGTCCATGAAAGCCAGCTGCCTGCTTTGACGGTTCAACTGAGATGGGTACGTCTCGAGGAGGATGAGCCACCATCCACTGACAATGAGACCCAGCAGCAGGGTAGCACAGGTAGCTACATGTACAAACTCAGTAAAAATATACTCAAATATATGACACTTTAGGTGTTACCTTTCCGAGTCACCCCGAAGGCTATCGGCAGTCAAGCAGTTGTCCGATTCTTCGTGGCAGGAATAATTGCCCCAACTGTTTGTGTTCCCCTTGCGTCATTGCGTTGCCCCCTGACTTCCTGCGCGGCGCCTGCGGTCCCCATCCGGCGAATGATGAGAAGCGGTACAGATTGTACAAAGCGTTTTGGAAGTTGCTCAACACTCTCGGCGTCTTCCAGGATGAGGAGTACCTCCTGAGAAAGGAGCGGAGAACTCTAAGGGCAGACAAGAGGGAAATAATTCCGAAATGTGTCATTACAGTAAGCAAGGATTGCACTGTATCAAATAGGTAATATAATGTTTCTGTCTATAGGAAATCAGAAGAAGATATCCTAGCCATGATGGCGAATATAAAGATTATATGTCTACTTTCGAAGCTGAAAGTGCACTTGATTAAATTTAAGCAAGAGATATAATTATGGTAGTCACCGGGGAAACTGCTGGGGGAGACACACAATAAGAATATCATAAGAATATCATAACACTGTAATGGGGGGGGGGGGGGGGGGGCAAAATACGAATATCATAATAATATAGCACAGGGGGGGGGGGTAATACGAATATCATAGCACTATCCTGTGTGGATGAGATCAGCAATACTGTCCTGTGGGCAAGGAGGTCGGTATGGACTCAGTGAGAAAGTGAGGTCAGTGCACGTACATATAACATAAACCTAAACAGCAACAAAAGTATATGCAAGTGGAGCCAGTAACACCATATCAGTCAGTGACATAATATTATACATACATGTAGTCTTGTGAAATTGCTTAGTCGTCATCCGATTCTGCCTCGGATAAAAGTGTGCCATCGTCAACTTCTCCATCTAGGTCACCAGTCTCCTCATCTTCAATCTCTCTGAAGATAAAAAACAATTTTCACATAATATATAAAGTATAGGATGATGTACGATACATACCTGATGTCGGGTTTGTTGTCATCAACATATGCTGTCCACACAAGCTCAACAAACTTGAACGTCTTCTCCACTAGGACCTTCATAGGTGTACGCCTGTCTGGTCGTCGAAGGTCTTTCACCTTGTGTACACTGGTATGAGTGCGATTCACATTCTCATTCTGCATAATTTACAACGATATATATATAAAGATACAAACAGCATAAATCATGCATCTGACCCAGTCCATCACTGCGAGGTTCATTCTCATATTGAACACCCTGGTGGAAAAGTGAATCCGCTTCGGTAAGTATGTGAGCAGCTGGTGGTTGAAACTCTCCACCCAGTAAGTGTCGCGACACTGTATACATGTAATATAAGCTAAATATTGCAAGAGGACTGACTGTGAAAACCATACATACCCGACAGAAGTCATCGGCATAGCGGTACACGTAGGTGTCCTTCAAACCTTTGAGCAGTGCCTGACATGCTTGAGGGTTAGTGAGCTCCAGCCTACTGGGAATGTATCCAGGATCATGACATGACGAACTTGGATGGCAGTCAGAGTGGATTCCCTGTAAGTAAATATATATACGTGAACAGCTTCCATATTGTATGACGTAGGACGAACGACTGCTAATACCATATAATGGTTGGGTATGTTGAGAATGAGCTTGCGGAGAGCATCTGAACATCCACCACAGTTTTTCATGGCCCAGTAGAGATGAATTTTAATACTTCTTCCTGAAAAAGTACACTACATTATCCACATAACTACACAGTACATACAAGTGGCATACGTTTATCCGTAAGCTCAGTAAACCATGTCACATTACGATCTCTTACTCTGCCCTTGGTGATTTTGGCGAGCTCCTTGGCAACATTCTTGGTTCCTACACACAATGGTGTAGTCGCATTAATTCAAATATAAAGTATACCATCCATTTCGTACCATGCCATGTGTCAAAGGAGTTGAGGAGCTTGAGATCTTGCTTCACATAGCGTCCAACAGCAAGCTGCATATCATGTGCAATCTCAACGATTTTCAAACCTGGATGGACATACACAAATTTTATACACATACACACAACACATTATAGTATACATCACATTGTATATAACCTACCTCGAGCAATGACTTGGGGCACAACTACCTTAGTGCATTCAAGTTCACGAGTTTGGGCCACATGATGTTCACTTCGTAAAATGGTAGAAATGCCAACAATCTTCATGGTACTGTATGTACATAGGGTACAATAGAAACAATTAGTATTGTCAATGAAAAGCATTGTCACCTTCCAGAAAGGCAAGGCACAGTGGTGTGGTAGGCATTAGCAGTTGAGTCATGTCTGGCGTCAGTGATGACCCACTGTGAACATAGAACATCACTCATTCGTATACATGTACATGTATGTTTATACAAACCTCTCCCTTTGTTACATAGTCTGGGAGGGTCTCCACCTCTTCCACTGCTTTCTTCATGAATTGCTCGGCCAAACGATCCACTATGCCAATGTACCCACGGCGATTGTATACTGAAATGTTATTGAATTCTTGAAATAAACCAGTGTATATGCATGACAATTACCTTGTCTGATGTAGCCATGTCCAACACTGCCCATGCCTGAAAACTTGGAAAAGTTGATGTACTGAGTAGGCAACACACCAGCGCAAGTGAAACCATGAACCAACCTACAACAACACAAACGGTAATATAACCACTCTACTCGACACTAAAATTTACTTCTGATTAGCTAAGTAGAGCCCACTGAGTACTCTTGAACTTGACCATGTCCTCTTTTGCCGATGGCAACGGCGGCAAGAGAACAGCACACGCAACACATGACCTTTCTATGGGACAAGAAGATCATGACAAACAGCTTGCTATACTTGACGCTACAATATTGTAACCTGTTTGATAGACTCCACAGCCCATGGCTTTATTGTCAGCCCACAGGGACATGGGGAGGAGAGTCCTTCAACCAGGTCAGAAAAACAGCACTCTTCGGTCACAAACAATGCTTGGTCTTCCTGGTGCTCATCACTTACATACACTCCTATGTGATGCATACACACTTGATATATAGTCTGCACATACTCAGCCTTACCACTGTTTCGTAGAAAGCTCCTTGTTTCCACGCGCTCATTACCCGGGGAATTGTCCTGTGGTCTCGCATTCCGTTCTACCGCATCCAACAAGGCGCATAACACACCGTGATTGTCTAGAGTGGGGGCTCCTACGGGTTGTAGGAGCTTGCAAACGGCCTCAAATCGACGCTCAAAGGCTTCCTTCTCCTCGTAAGTCGAGAAAGTCGCTTGTAGAGTGAAGCGATGACGCTTTCGGGAGGAATTAGAACTCGACATAATATCACAGATCAGCTTCGAAACAAATAATATGCGAACACGTGCAAAAAGTTCTATTTGGAGCGCTCTTGCTTTTATTCGCGTTTTTGACAGTTGTTAGTGTGTGTCTATGGGTGTAAAAGTGCGAGAACGGTCACTTGGCAGAAGGCAGCCATTTTGTAAGTTCAAAATTTTAGCGAATGACATTTTTTGGCCTGACCACGCCCCTTTTATACGGCGCATGCTCGTTTAAGGCTGCTTTAGATAACTGAGACCGTGGTTGGGACCAAATATTCAGGGGCAGTCAGCTGGGAGTCCAGATGGCTCTTGTGGGTGCTGACCTTTTTATCAATAGTTAGTGGAATGTTATCTTCACTAGTTCTTTACTATAGCTCCTCCTTTTCTGGGTGATAGGCTGAGATCCAGTGATAAGGAGGAGAGGGGTGGTGAGGTGTGGCTGCTGTTTGTGAGTAGAGTTTTCTTGTCTACAAACCCTTGCTTGTTTTTTCTCATGGAAAAATATGTGATAACTTACTTAGTGTAAACCTCAAACTACATGCAATACTAAAATTAGTATTTTTCCTTTAGGTTTGGAAGTGTGGGTCACATGTAATAGTAATATTCCACAGGCTCTTACATCTTTGCCTTTTACCATGCAATAGGTAATAAACTCTGATTTATTAATATCCCCTTGTTAACACAAATTAATTTGTATGCATAATGTATTCATGGATGCATTCCATGCTTAAGAGAAGAGCTCTAGATTTATCCTCACCACCCACTAGTACAAGCTATGTAAGCATGCTGTAGCTGCAATTTAATTAGCTTAGCTACTAACATTGTCAATTTGGTATATCAACCATGACAGTGCAGTTGTGACTGTATTTTACTCTCTGGGCCTGAGTTGTGGTGGAGGGAGCTTGCCTAAGGGTGGGAGGGGGGATGGGGAGCAGGGATAATAAAAGTGCATTACTGACAAATATATTGACAGCATGGTATATTACCCTTTCTAGCATATTAGCTACAATTTATGCTTCAAAAATACATTAATTTTACAGTGTGGGAAGTGAGTTACATATTTCACTACCTTTTCCAAGAACAATCATTGACAATCCTCCCATCTTTCCAAGAACATTTGATCCTTACATTGACATAAAACTATGTAAATAAGCTTGCTTGCATGTGGTACCAGTATATCCTGCCATGGAGCAGAAGGGAAATTTAATGAACTAATTTATATACGTTGAATATTATATGTCAGCATGCAAGGGATACAGCCTTTTGATTGCTAATAGATTGTGCTTCAACACTGTACAACTTGAGAAAATGAGGGTATGTGCTTCATTGTTTACTAGTGATGAAGT
The DNA here is from genome assembly GCA_963930775.1 of Cliona cf. orientalis. Lineage (NCBI taxonomy): Eukaryota > Metazoa > Porifera > Demospongiae > Clionaida > Clionaidae > Cliona > Cliona cf. orientalis. The sequence goes on from OZ005697.1 coordinate 3,020,773, forward strand.
TTAATGGACAATAAGTTTGGGCATGTTCTAGCTATATGGCTGGGTGGGTGGAAATTATTTAATACACCATGATATATACCATTGGTGAATATGTGCCTTTTTTATAGCCTAACTCCAACCTACACATTGTGGTCAAGAATCTACTTTTTTTTATGGTAAAGCTTGTGGGCTCAGGGCTTGCATAATTATATTATTGGCAACATTGGCATGTGTAGAGACAGTACATGTTCTCCTGTATATAGCTAGGTGGCCATTACAAGATTCTAAGTTTCGATACTGAATTCTTTATGTGACCTTCATGAGTAAATTATGGTAGTCCATCTGACCAATCCCTCTCCTATTAGCTGTTTCTGAATCAGTGATACTACAGGCAGACAGCCCTTTGAGAAACACACTTTCACAGCTGCAAGTTGCTGTAAATATATTTTCCTTGGGAAATGTTGTTCTGGCATTTTTTGCACATGACCAGTTGTTAGCTAGACCTGGTGACATAGGGTTCTTTGTCTATGGGCAGTGACCTTTGCATGAATTAGGAAGGGGCATGGCTTGTGGGGGGGGGGGGGGATCAGATCTACAACCTGGTTTAAGAATCCAGTGACTCACTCCCTTAGCTATTTCCTTGATGGATATAATATTGATTCCATAGCTCTTGATGGATAATATAGCTAGCTATGCTTCCTTGATGGATAATATTAGTTATATTGATTTTCTATATATAGTCAGCTGTGCTTCCTTGGTGGATATATGTATATATAATTGTTGATTCCCTAGCTAAGCTATACATATACTTCCTTGACGGATAACTATATTGCATGCTTCCCTAGCTAGCTATGTTTCCTTGGTGGATATAATTGTTGATTCCCTAGCTAGCTATGCTTCCTTGACAGATATAATATTGATTCCCTAGCTAAACTATGCTTCCTTAGTTGTTGATTCCGTAGCTAGCTGTGCTTCCTTGACGGATATAATATTGATTCCCTAGCTAAGCTGACTTCCTTGGTGGATACCATGAGCTGCTTAGCTACCTCCTAGACATCCGTCTGAGCATAGATTATATATTCCCTATGGTTTGAGTCAATACAGCATTGTTCCTTGCTGATGTGCAACAGAACTAGTGCATGATTCACTCTCTCTCTCCCTCTCCTTCTCCCTCCCTCCCTCTAAATTTTACAATTTTACACGAAAATTGGTACAGGATAGAAAAATTCTCATGCTCTATAGTGCATATAGCTAATATTAGAGGCAAATTTTACGTTTTTGGACCAATCCGCAGAAATATCAAGCATTAATACCTGCAAAAATAGTCATGAACCCTAAGGTATGTCCCTGGACTGAGTGGCCAAACTGCTAGACCACATGTAGTTTTGGTACAACCCAAAAATCCACTGATATAGTGATATTTAGATAATGGTTGGGATCAAAATATTCAGCTGGGAGTCTGAGGTGGCTCTTGTGGGAGAGATTGACCTGTTTTTTCTTTTGGAGTATATAGCTACATGTGGAATGTTATCTTCACTAGATGATAGGCTGATGATACCTGGTGATAAGGATGGGTGGGAGAGTGGCTGTGGTTGTTGTGAAAAATTAATGGTATATAGTTTGAGTAGAGTTTTCTTGTCTACAAATCCTTGCTTGTTTTTTCTCATGGAAAAAATATCTGATAATTAACTTACTTAGTGTAAACCTCAAATTGCATGCAATACTACCTACTGCCCTAAAATTAGTGTTCTTCCTTTAGGGTTGGAAGTGTGGGTCACATGTTCAGTAATGGTAACATAATTTAATTGGTACTTGCTACATTATATGCATTGTATATTCGTGCATACTTAAGGGGAGAATTCTAGATTTATCCACTTTAGTACAAACTATTGTAGCTGCAATTTAATTAGCTTACCAACATCATACTCATTCAAGTTGGTACACAATTAACAACCATGACTGTGCAGTTGTGCCACTGTATTTCACTCCTGGGCCTGAACTGTGGTGGAGGGAGCTAGTGTGGGATGTGGGATGGGGGATGGGGAGCAAAAGTGCATTGCTGGCTAATATATTGACAGCATGGGATATTACCCTTCCTTAGACTAGCATATTACAATTAATTTACGCTTCAAAATACATTTTATGTAGATACACATACAGTGTGGGAAGTGAGTTAATACCTTTTCCAAGAATACTCAATCCTCCCATCTTTCCAAGAATATTCAAACCTTATATTGATGTAGAGTCATGTAAATAAGCTTATATACATGTGCTATGGGAGCAGAAGGGAAATTTAATGTACCTGTGTTTACGCTAATAGAACACCAGCTAAAAAAATAATTATAAATTTTAGTGCAATTTTCTGGTAAAAGTCGTCATACTCTACATTAAGACGTATTATGAGAAGTCCTAGGACACAAATTTTCTTGCACTAATTTGATCTTGTGTAACACGGTACTAATTTTTATACAATGTATAACTTAAGAAAATGAGGGTGTATGTTTCAATGTTAACTAATAACGAAGTTTAATAGTCCTATGGACAATAAGTTTGGGCATGTTCTAGCTATATGACTGGATAGGTGGAAAAATAAATAGCCCTCATAAATAGTACACTATAATACCATTGGTGAATAATTATGTGACTTTTATGGCCTAACTCCAACCTACACATTGTGGTCAAGAATCTGCTTTTTTTTATGATAAAACTTGTGGGCTCAGGGCTTGCATAATTATATTATTGGCAACATTGGCATATGTAGAGACAGTGCATGCATACTCTCCTGTATATAGGTGTAGGTGGCCATTACAAGATTCTAAGCTTAGACACTGAATTCTTTATGTGACCTTCATGGGTAGTCCATTGGACCTATCCCTCTCCTAAGCTGCATGTTTCTGAATCAGTGAAACCACAGTCAGACAGCCCTTTTAGGAACACACTTTCACAGCTGCAAGTTGCTGTAAACATGTTTTCCTTGGGGAATGTTGTTCTGGCATTGTCTGCACATGACCAGTTGTTAGTTAGGTCTGGTGACATAGGGGACCTGAATGGTGCTAATGACGTAAGCTTCAGTGTGTGAGGTGGGGTTCCTTTGTCCGTGGGGGGTGGGGGATCAGATCTACAAGCTGCAAGGTTTACGAATCAAGTGACTCACCCCCTTAGCTATTTCCTTGATGGATATAATATAGCTGGCTATGCTTCCTTGGTGGATATATAATTGTTGATTCCCTAGCTAGCTAAGCTATACATGTACTTTCTTGACGAATGATTCCCTAGCTATAGCTATGCTTCCTTGATGGACATAATAATATTATTGATTCCCTAGCTGAGCTATATGTGTATATACTTCCTTGATGGATACTGTGACTTCCTTAGCTACCTCCTAGTAGCTAGACATCTGTCTGAGTCAATACAGCATTGTTCCTTGCTAATGTGCAACAGAACTGGTGCATGACTCTCTCTCAGTCAGGTGCTCCATACAGAGTTACATAAGTAGCTAGAATTGCCTTTTTTAGCCTGCATGATTGCTAGCAGCTTAGTACATGCTTCAACACGTGTACAACTTGAGACAATGAAAGTGTATATTTCACAACAAGCCTTATATTGATATAACAGTAAATTTGGGTATGTTCTATGTGACAGCATGCTCCCTGTTGGGGAGGGGGGGGGTGGAAGAGGAATTGTTCAAATCTGCACACAGTGGTCAAGAGAAGGAATAGTATTATCCCTAATCTATTCTTGGTATATATTATTATTATTGACATCACTATAATTTTGGAATTATTATCAGTAACTTCTAGGTGACCATTATAATAATTGAGAAGAGATTCTACTGTACAAGGCTGAAGCTTAGACATGTACACTTATGAGCTTTTGAAATGCATGACCTTTTGTATAATATTATGAGCCTCGCATAAATTGGTAGTGATGCATCGATCCCTCCCCTAAAACCACAGATAGCCCCTTGAGAAACACACTTTCATAGCTGCAAGTTGCTGTAAACATGTTTTCCTTGGGGAATGTTGTTCTGCAATGGCATTATCTGCATGTGGCCAGTAGACCTGATCAAAGGCTTATCAAGCCACCAACACACACTCTCCTTTAGAGGCTCAATATCCCCTTGATCTGATGTCATCCATGCACGAACTAGCTCGTGCTAGCATGTATAGCTTCAGTGCAATAGTTCAGGAGTGGGTGTCCATTATCTGTGGGCCAAGTGGCAATGACCTTTGCAGGATGGGAGTGGGTTGGAGATTAGGGGATCAGATCTACAAGCCTTGTAGGGTAGCTAAGAATCCCTACCTTGATGGGAATTCTCTTAGCTATTTCCTTGATGAAATGGATTTGACTCCTTACTAGGATAATTACTAACTACCCTTAGGCTAGCTATTTCCTTGATGGATATAACTACCCTAGCTATTTCCTTTGTGGATACCTGACATTTATGGAAGTCAATATAGCATTGCTAATCAGTTTCTCTCTCTCACACACTGTCCTCTCTCTCTCTCTTTCTCCCTCCCTTTCCCCTCTCTCCTCTCCCCCTCCCCCCTCCCTCTCCCTCCCCCTCCCTCCCTCTCCTACAGTGCTGTATCCAGCTGGCCATGGGTAAGCTAAAGCCAGACCAGTTGACGGAGAGTGTGTTGTCCCTCGTGTCTGCGCGTCCCCCTCAGCAGCTGACTGACCCCTCCCTCCTTGCCATGCCCGATGACTCCTCCCAGCATAACCGTCCCTCCGCCGAGATCATCAAGATGATGGTGTCTCTCTCTGATAGGGCCACCTATGCCCAGCAGTGCTGCACAACCATCATAGTCTGCTTTAGGCTAGCAGTGGTAAGTTTTCATATTATGATTGAATATTGAAGGTGATGCAATATTGAAACAGAGTAGAAAAATGACAAGGGAAAAGTTAGAGGCCAAGTAGCTATACATGCAATATTGTTGTCACAAATTTGTAAAAGCCCCCCCCCCCTCCTCCCCCACCTTCCCCCAATTGAATCTATGAAGGGAATAATTATTTGCTGGACCCACCCCATTCCCCCAGAAACTCTCACACACACTCACATTCCTATACAAAATTGGCTAACATGACATATTTATAGTCAACATGTCGTATGATACACCCACTGATACTTTCGATGTGCGCCTTTGTCTAGAATACCCGTGCACATTTGTCTGTCATGCCTAGCCACATGCCTGTCTATGCAGCTACTCTATCTATATTTAGCCACATTAAGGGCTGGTATTTGCCTGTCTAGCCACATTAAACACTGACATTTGCCATATTAATGGCGGACATTAATTTGCCTGTCTGTCATGTCTAGCCACATTAATGGCCGATGTTTGCCTGTCTGTCTAGCCACAATAATTCCTCTCCCTCCCCCTCCTCACAACGCTAATTATTGATCTGACAGCTATGTGGCCTAATTAATCACCGACACCACAACCTTGCTGACACCATAATCTTGCTGCCTACTAGTGTCATGTCTTTGTGATTCTTCCGGACTAGAGACAAGCACAATGTGCTGGCATTGCTTTGGTGGGCATAATAGGTGGTTTGTTATGCCAATATAATGCATATGCTGACATAATAGGATGGTAGTCAGGTAATCGACCAAATACACAGTATTTTTCTAACGTTTAGTGAGTAATGTAGTCTAGTATGGTCGTAGCTTGTCTTTTCTGTGAAATCAAGGTACAATTAAGTTTCCGAATGAATTATTATGCAGATTAGTATCAAAATACTGAGAGAAATTGAGAGCATATATTATGATAATAGTACAAAACAATGAGCATATAATTAGTTTGGTATTGAGAATTAGAGCAAAGCATAAGCATCGTCCCCAGACCACTCCCACGTTTTCAATGTTGCACGCAGAAAACGTGGGAGTGGCCTGGGGACGAGGCTAAGCATAATGTGCATGTCCCTACCCGGGACTCTGCATTGGATGATGAAAAGAAGGAAGGAGGGATGGGAGACATAGGGTAGCATAGAACTTAGAGATCTAGGGATGGAGAATACACAAAGTACATGTAAGAATTGTTGACTGGTCAGCTGATCATTTGCTATCAGCCATTATGGGTTAATTAATGTGGCTAGCACCATGGAGTGGGCGCTGACTATAAATGTGTCATGTTACCAGCATGAGAGCATGTGTGAGTGTTTTGAGGACTCTGGGCTGTGGGTGTGGACCCATCAGTTAATTACCTTCCAGACTCTAGTCTACACGTACACGTAGGTAAGGGGGAAGCTTGACTGTTGCATTAGTATCATGTCTTTTGTGGTTCTCCGGGGACTGCATTGGATAGGGAGGGATGGAGAGTAATAACCATTGACTGCATGATATGCCGACTGTTTACTACTAAGCTTTCCCCATACCTAGACCTAGAGTCTGGAAAATAATTATCTGATGGATCCACCCCGGCCCCATGGCCATGGAGAGCCCTATAACTGTCACACACACTCACATTCGCTCGTGCACAACACCTTGATTAACATGACACAAACAGTCAACATGTCATATGACACGTGTACACCCACTGTACTGATACTCTTTCGACGTGTGTCTCTGTCTAGCCACATTAATGGCCAACGATTCCTCGCTAATTGAGTTCCCTTTGATCTGCCAAGTGGTCTGATTACTATCTCCAGCGCCCACATCCTTGCTGTGTACCAGCACCATGCCTTTTTTTTGTAGTTCTCAGGGGATTCTGCATGAATTGGCTGCTAATGTGGGTATCCAATTTCACCAGGTCACCAGGCTGGGTTTCTGACTTTACTAGGAAGCATAATAGAACACACTGAAATTACATTTTTGTGTAGTTGTCTTCTATTACATCAGTCAGACAAGATTTATTTTCGTTATAATATTACAAGCATATACACGGCTTCATGCATTATAACATCAAGTGCTCGATGGGATGTTTCGTATGGGTATATTCAGCCTACACCCATGGCAGTATGGTCAGATAATATGTTGTTTTGGTGGCCAATCTGGTCTCTGGTCACTGGCTCAATGACTAGGTGATTCGGCATCTTCCCACCGTCTCCTCCCACCCACCGCATGGCCCAATGGCTAAGCTCATTCTGGCACTGAGGAAGACAACCAAATAACCACTGAACCAAGATATGCATGGATGGGCACATATACTCTAACCACATGTGGTTACACTATGAAATATTTGATTCCCTAATTTCCCAGAGAGTCAGCTGGGCTCTTGTGCAGGCTGACTCTGGCACCCTCAACACATACCAGCTACGTTAGCAGTAACATTATTAGTAGTCTATTTGAGGATCTATATGTAGTGGCCTAATTCCATGCAAAAGCTGAAGAGCATGCAATGTCTTAACAGAGCCTGAGTCTGATGATAATGTATAATGTACGAGCATTGCCTTGTAATCGTTGCTTCAGTATGCACTTAGGATCATAAGGACACAATTTTCCTACACATAAAATCAGTATTCATTTTTGCTACTTAACATTTAATTTAATGGCCACATCCAAGGAATTCGAACTAAATATCAATCAGGAATTAGATTGTATACTCTTGCAGCAGATATCATGAGTGAAGTTCAGGTTCCTTAGCCTAAAGTAATAATAATCTATAACAAATATGTTTGATGTCACAATCATGGAATAATGGCTAATATGCATGAGTTACTCAAGACTACATACTCAGAGAAAGTCTCATCTCCCTAGCTGTACACACGTCAATCGTATAATATAGTACAGTGCGCATGCTGCAGCAGCACGAACTTTGAGCCTATTAGTATTACTTCGTAGACCAGACCCCTCGATACAGGTCAACAGCAGCTGCTCGAACTCGCCATTGCAATGGCGACGTCCTTGCTCTGTCGAATCTACCACCAGGCTATGACAAAGAACAGACCTCGTCTCTCGCTTCACTCAAGGCTCAGTGGCCTGCTGAGCAGGCCTCTTGAAATGCGTGGCGCTTTGCGCCGTTTGTTCGAGAATGCATCTCTATGCATGGCCACCCTTGTTTGCAATTGTGCACACGGCAGCTCCCCTGTGCATAGTAGGGGTTCACTGACAATTAAGTATCCGCATATAGCACCTTAATCGCATTAGTGGTCCACATTTGTGACATAATGATGATAACTAGATACTGGATTCCAGAGTATTTCGGATTAAAACCGCACGTTTATGGACATTTGGAGCATGAAATTAATTCAGCTTGTATGCAGGCAATGTCAAAACGTTATTTTTATAGCTTTGTCCTTATTATTGTTAATTATCACGTGAAATTAAGTTGCTCCTGTCCCAAATTTTGATGGCGCCGTGCATATGGTCTCATACTAATTCAGATCATTGACTATAATAAGCATGGTTGTATAGTCATCACTAACTTGCAAAAATGAAACAGTATTGTGCTAATTAACGTACCTAATCAAGTTAACGTTGTAATGGGGTATCATATTCATTTAGTGTGCATACCATACCCATTAACAAAACTATAGCCCTTGCACTTAATATTATTTAAGCATGTACAGAATTACTGTAACAGTCCTTTAATTTGTAACTATCATGTCCAGATAATGTATTTAATCTGAATTAGCACATATTATAGTCGGGCTCATTATAATGCTATTCACAGGTTCGGAGGTGTAGTCCTGGGGTATGGGATATAGCTAGTGTACATAGCGAGCACATATTTGGAGTTATAGCTAACCTCCTTGGGGCACATGGGTATAATATTGTGATACCTTACATCCTGACTGAGCGCCACCCACATGGGAGTAACGAGAGGTGAAGCATGGATGTTTTAGTTCCCATTAGAATGTTCTGGACCATACAGCCTCATACTAATTCAATACAATAACCGGCACAAGACAATGCCTTGAATAAAGACAATGCCCTCCGGGTTAGGACACAGACTATAATTATAAGAAAAATGATCAACTGAAAAATATTTTTCATTGTATATAGTATAACTAAGGAATATCTTGTAGATACATATTCTAAAATATCACATCATATCATACAAAATTATTTTCCTGATGAATGATTGTGTTCTAAAATTAATGTATTATCAGTGGCTACCATATTTATTCAAATACTAGCCGTGGCTACTATTAATTTCAGCCGTGCTGGAGTGTGGCTACTAATCGAGAGCGGCTTTTATTAATTTTGGAGCATGGAATAATGGCTAATATGCATGAGTTACTCAAGATTACATACTCAGAGAAAGTCTCATCTCCTAGCTAGCTGTACACATGTCAATCGTATAATATAGTACAGTGCGCATGCCAGCTGCAGCAGCACAAACTTTGAACCTATTAGTATTACTTCGTAGACCACACCCCTCAATACAGGTCAACAGCAGCTGCTCGAACTCGCCACTGCAATGGCGATATCCTCGCTCTGTCGAATCTACCATCAGGCTATGACAAAGAACAGACCTCGTCTCTCGCTCCACTTGAGGCTCGGTGGCCTGCTGAGCAGGCCTCTTGAAATGCATGGCACTTTGCACTGTTTGTTCAAGAATGCATCTCTATGGCCACCCTTGTTTGTGCACACGGCAGCTCCCCTGTGCATAGTAGGGGTTCACTGACAATTAAGTATCCACTTATAGCACCTTAATCGCATTAGTGGTCCACATTTGTGACATAATGATGATAACTAGGTACTGGATTCCAGAGTATTTCGGATTAAAACCGCACGTTTATGGACATATGGAGCATGAAATTAATTCAGCTTGTATGCAGGCAATGTCAAAACGTTATTTTTATAGCTTTGTCCTTATTATTGTTAATTATCACGTGAAATTAAGTTGCTCCTGTCCCAAATTTTGATGGCGCCGTGCATATAGCCTCATACTAATTCAGATCATTGACTATAATAAGCATGGTTGTATAGTCATCACTAACTTGCAAAAATGAAACAGTATTGTGCTAATTAACGTACCTAATCAAGTTAACGTTGTAATGGGGTATCATATTCATTTAGTGTGCATACCATACCCATTAACAAAACTATAGCCCTTGCACTTAATATTATTTAAGCATGTACAGAATTACTGTAATATATACTTATTGCCATAGTAGAACGACGATACCGGGAAATATCACGAGTTCATTGCCGCGTATTGTTACGAGTGCGAAGCACGAGTAACAATGCAAAAGGCAATGAACGAGTGGTATTTCCGAGGTATCGTCGTTCTACTATGGTGATAAGGTATTTATCGTATATTTAAGAAGCCTATTCTGTACTGGAGCTTTAGTAGCTCGAGCGGCAAAGCTAAGAAGGGACTGCTTTAAGTTTTGGCGATGGCCGCCGTCATTTCAGGCACCGAAGACTAAGGCGTATAGCTAAGTAAGGTAAGGGCAGTGGCACCGTGGCTCATTTATCTAACTCGGGCAACAAAAAATTAATGACTGATAGCAGCAACTCACTTTCTTCTCTGGCGCTCAACGTTCAACCATTGTTCAACGTTTCAACACTGTATATATGGCGATCATGTGACGAACACGACTGATACGGATTTTGCACGTGACGAACACGACTGATATGGGAAATTATCATACGTGTTTCCACCCACGCGTTTCCCATATGTTTGTATTACGGGTCAAAGTTCAATATACGATAATAGTCCTTTAATTTGTAACTATCATGTCCAGATAATGTATTTAATCTGAATTAGCACATATTATAGTCGGGCTCATTATAATGCTATTCACAGGTTCGGAGGTGTAGTCCTGGGGTATGGGATATAGCTAGTGTACATAGCGAGCACATATTTGGAGTTATAGCTAACCTCCTTGGGGCACATGGGTATAATATTGTGATACCTTACGTCCTGACTGAGCACCACTCACATCCATCCACATGGGAGTAACTAGAGGTGAAGCATGGATGTTTTAGTTCCCATTAGAATGTTCTGGACCATACAGCCTCATACTGATTCAATACAATAACCGGCACAAGACAATGCCTTGAATAAAGACAATGACCCAATAACACATGCACAGATCGGACACAAATTATGCTATGTTGCAATCTTGTGCACTGCAAATCTGACCAATCGTGGGCCTTCTGAACTTGTAGAAGAGCGCATCTTTCATGCCCTCCAGGTAAGGACACAGACTATAATTATAAGAAAAATGATCATCTGAAAAATATTTTTTGTTGTATATAGTATAGCTAAGGAAATATCTTGTAGATACACATTCTAAAATATCACATCATATCATACAAAATTATTTTCCTGATGAATGATTGTGTTCTGAAATTAATATATTATCAGTGGCTACCGTATTTATTCAAATACTAGCCGTGGCTACTATTAATTTCAGCCGCGCTGGAGTGCGGCTACTAATCGAGGACGGCTTTTATTAATTTTGGAGCATCACTTCTTGGTGATATATATTGACACGATAGACTCGTTTTTCAAATATTCTATATAGCTATATAATATATGATCAAGAAAGAAGCAGCAAAACCAAGCCAAGAACGTTTCTGTTTTTTGCCTCGAACTAACAGTCATTTGTGGCTTGCGATTGTGCCAACACTTAATTGTGTTTGTGCATGCATGCGGCTACTATTCGAGGGCGGCTACTAATCGGGGTGTGGTATCTATTAGAATAAATACGGTATTATGATAATTGCATATGCTTACAAGAATGGCCCTTGAGTTTGTTGTGAAAAGCTTAATACTGACTAGCTAGGTCACGAGTGCATGTGGGGGAGTGCATGGTATAGATCAAAGAGTATGTACTCCATGAGCATGGTTGTGAGTAGCTAGCTGGCAACTATAGATCACTGCATATGCTGTGCATGCATCCTGGCGCCATATGGCTATAGTCACGATTAATTTCAGAAGCGGTGTAAATGTACTAATTAAGGCATATTGTCATTACATAGCTAGGCTGAGCATACACTGTCTGTCACGTTTCAGAAGTAGTACAAAGAGCTATATATTGTCATTGTATGGGTTATGATGCATGCTGGTTATCATGTTTCAGAAGTAGTGTAAGTGCACCAAGGGGTATTATGATCATTGGGTAGACTGTGCATGCTGGCTCTAGGCTATATATCATGTTTTCAAAAGTAGTACTAAGTTACAGAGTGTTTAGTCCTAACTAAGGGAATTTAGAGTGCTAACCACAGTGATAATTCTGGAAAGTTGGAATGTCAAGTTTATGCAAAATATCTTTTCCCCTTTGTATGTGTGTAATAGCTTTGGTTCCTATGGACAGTTCCAATTATTTGCTACTTTGGCATAATTATGTGCAGAGATCATAATTTTAATTAAATGTAGCTAACCACAGTCAGGTTTTAGCCTATCTTAGTCACATTGCTTACTAGTCCATCCTATAATATTATGTTGTATTTTCCAATTAGTAGCAATAAATCTAGATGAGGATTTCACTGCTATAGTAATAATTATTCTCAATTGCCACATGTTTTTACCCTATATTATACGTAATTAAGATATGGCAACCTTTGCAAAAAAAATTCCCCCCAAAAATTTATATAATACAAATACAAATTAAAGGTAGCTGGGCTTGACGATATATTCATCCAGGGAAAATTTCCACATAATACAGTATAAGACTAATCTCACTAGCCTACTAGACTCTCTTATCCACCCCTTCCCCCCTTCCCAATAACAGATACAAGCTAATTAGGCTACCGTTGAATGCACTCTCCCGTTGGTACACTTCTCTTTGTGCTTTTGTACTTGTTACTTTTCCAGGCACTGAAGGTCCCCTATGCCTCTGTCATTGTAAATGACCCCTTCGAAACTCTCACTAAACTGCTGAGCAGTAAGCTGTCAGAGAAGTATCAGCTGGCATCCAAGTTTGTAAATGTTTGCAATTTGGAAGCTTCTGAGGTATTGAGCTCTCTCTCTCTCTCTCTCTCTCTCTCTCTCTCTCTCTCTCTCTCTCTCTCTCTCTCTCTCTCTCTCTCTCTCTCTCTCTCTCTCTCTCTCTCTCTCTCTCTCTCTCTCTCTCTCTCTCTCTCTCTCTCTCTCTCTCTCTCTCTCTCTCTCTCTCTCTCTCTCTCTCTCTCCCTCTCTCCCTCCCACCCTCTCCCCCCCTCCAACTCATTCACTCTCTCCCCCTCTCTCTCAAAGAGGTAACATATAAGACTAGACTATTAACTGTACAGGTGGGTGGCTTCATTAGCAACAAGGTCGCTGAAGCACTCCGACTACAGCATCTACATTCACCGGGTAAGTGCAGTACAATTTTATCTGAGCACACAGTCCTTAACTGAAGATCTATTCCTTAATACTGTAACACACCATTTGTAATATCCCGGTCCAGAAAGAAATACTCTAGTTCATATTTACGTATATCTTTCTCTGTAGTAGAGGGTTCTCACCTCGCATGGGGTGGATGTAGGAGTTCCCGGATCCCATTTAGAACAATGAAAAGCTGTTTATTAATTATTAGTCCTGTGCTATAATGACTATCACCCCTCATATGTAACGCATAATTTTATGTGAATGGTTGTTTTTTATTCCAGCTGAAGTGAGGGACTCTCTTGAGGCACAGGTCTACAACCCGAAGATGACCAGCACTGAGTTTGCTGAGCTGGCCAAACTGTGTCAGGATCAGAGTGCCCTTGGCTCCAACCTGCTCTCCATGGCAAAGTCACTCTCCGATCAACCCTCCCTGCAGAGTAAGTCGAGTCTGCAAACTGTACTAAGGTGCTGATATGATAATGATTATGAGACAGTAACTTAATCAGTGATGCCCTGCCTGGGAGAATTTGCTAGATGATACAATATTAATAGCTATATGTACTTCTGGGATAAAAAAATTTAGATACCGTATTTCTTCTAAAAATTCGGCCCTTCTAATTATTTGGCACCCTTTACCAAATGATTGAATATAGTCTCTAATTTTTCGGCAAAGGTTGTCATGCGTATATGCTATAAATGGGAATGGAATGCGCACGCAGACAGAATGTTGAATATTAACCTCTAAAAATTCGGCGAAGCTAAAGCAATATTATTTTCATGCCGAATTTTTAGAAGAAATACGGTAACTAAAATTTCGTGTTTATTGTTTAAAGATTGAAGGGATGCTATAATTAATAAACCATTGATGCATGATTTTGTAAGATTTTCTGAGCGCCACTACATGTACATCCATAGAGTCACCAATTGATCATGTGAAATGAAATGAAATGTACCTATAATATATTATTATTTAGACTATACCCATTTTTCTATTGGAGCCATGTTGACAGGTACAGCTACAACCCAGCATGGGTGTCTAGATTCAATGGAACGTGGAACGATGGAATGGAACAGTGGAACGGTGGAATGGAATAGTGGAATGGTGGAACGGTGGAATAGTGGAATTGGCAACTATGACTAACGACCCTGTACCACACCATTTATTCGCGCGTGCGTACTACGCAGCTCAGCTTGAGCAAGGCGAGAGAATAGGCCAGCGATGTAGACTCAGAGAAAGACGGAGAGGCAAAAGCCATAGGGCACATGCTGATAGTCTAGCTATAGATCTAGATAGTATATTATTATACTGCTACTTCCAGCACAGACAGAATGCCCAGGTAGCTTGGTGCCTATTTAATTTGTTGCTCAGCCTGTTGCCATGCCATAATATTATGGACTTGAATGCTATATCCCTGGCACTGCCAGGGACCAAGGCCTGGGTAGTTCTATTAGTCACGGTGCCCCTTACATTTATTGAATAGATAAGTTATGAATATTATAAACGAAGATCCTTTTCGGACAACTTATTAACTGTTCGGTAAAACTTGCCGATTTGCCGATAAGTTATCATAATACTAGCTCCCCGAGTGACGATCATGTCAACTGTGGCACTCAGCTGGATGCCATAGTCAATCAATCAAATATTCATATTAAAGTTTAAGCATATAGTACCACTTTTGTATTGTATTTGATATAATACATTGTTGTTTCAAAAGGATTGTTAATATTCACTACCGTCAAGTCCTAATAATTTATGATATTGTGAGTGTATTGACAGTACCGTGAGTGACTATGATGTGTATGGGTGTGCATAATTCTCCACCGTATTGCATACAATGTACTTCAATCTCCCTGAATGTCGTCCTCTTCGTTCCTCCTTCAGCCAGGGTCCAATGATGGCTGATGAGTCAATCAATGCTTCAGTAGCTAGGTATCACAGTCTAGGTGTGTGCCAGGGGTTGATATGATACTCCACTGAGAATAATTAGTCTGCCAGTTAGATAGCTATAGCTATGCATAACACAACAACACATACACAGGCTCCTTTTCACACACTTGTAGAGATGTCGATAATTGTCCAGTGACAGGTAGCCTGGTATCCATGCAGACCATCCATGTTTTTTCAATGTCAATTGCTAGTGCGCATGCATGCCCAATTGGTCCACTTCTATGAGTAAAAACGGTACAGGGTCGTTAATAGCTCGATCCACCATTCCAGTATTCCACCATTCCACTATTCATTCCACTATTCCATTCCACCGTTCCACGTTCCACTGAATCTAGACACCCACCCAGCATGTTGTGATATAAACATTCCTTGATCCATAGCTGAGTAAGCATACTATTAGTGTGGGAGTAGCCTGATTCCAAGATGGTGTTTCTGTTGAGAGGAACATCACCCACCTACTATACTAGCTCCCAAGGTACATGTTTCCTTCTCTCCTTAATTAATTTGTGGCCTCTATCAGTGCTGATCCCAGTACACAATTCCAGGTATTCCTGTAGCTAGTTGAGTAACACTGTAGCCAGTTTGTCTAATACTCTGGCCATGATGGCTGCAGTGCTTGTTACAACTGAAACTTTTGGTATAATCTAGCCACCTGCTGCTTGGTAGTGTGCATGAATATTCAACAATATTTTGTGTACCTGTGTTGTGTGTGTATAATATTATGCTTGTCAGTGGACAAGTGGAAACGGAGGAAACGGAAAACGGAAACGGAAAGCTGAAACGGAAAACTGAAGCGGAAAGCGGAAACGGAAAAAGCTGAAATTGGGAAGTGGTCGTCAACATTCGTTGCGCTAATGGATCTTTTGCGCATGCGCGATCTATTTGGGGCTAAGAAATGGCATTGCCTCGTTCCCAGGCCCCTGCCATGTTTTCAATGTCTTGCGTGCGTTGAAAAAGATCGGGGAGACTGGGGACGAGGCTAGCATTGCCAGTGTCTTTCTCTCGACATCTATCAGCATAGCCTGACAGCTGGATACAAGATTCCTGGCTCGACCTAAGCTTGAGGTACTAATAGTGACCCACTGACGAGAGATAGAGGTCTATAACAGCCACACCACCTCCCATGCACCGGGTGAATAGTTTAATACTACTCAGGTGCATTAAGGCACGGGTGGACCATTAAAAGTGTGAATATGTAATAACTTTGTAATAAATTTATATCTAGCTCCCAAACTTAAAAGTTAGTAATAACTCATGATTCTTAATTTCCACGCTGACATTCATGGTCACATGACCATGTACGACCTCGTTAGTGCTAAAAATAGATTTGAAACTTCAAGGCAAAAAAACCATTTATAGTAGCAGAACTGAATAGCTAATATCTTGTGCATCTGTTAAGTCTTAATTAGTACTAATTAAATCCTGCTGCGCATAATTAAATTATGCATAATTAATGAGCTACAGTTAAAAATAGATTTTCTGGTGGAGTGCATTAATTAGAAATTTGTAATAACTTCTTAATTAAGCATAATTTAATTATGCGCAGCTGGATTTAATTAATAGGCAATAAGAAGATTATTGTGTCAAAGTTTCAACTTCCTACCTGTTTGGGAACAAATGGTTTTTTTGCAAAATATTTAAAGTATGATTGTGCAGCTGCAGAAGGTCATGTGACCACCAAAGTGGGTGTGGTCATTTAGGTCCATGAATTGTTTGTAGATACCAAATTAGAAACAAAAAGATGCAATTACTCCCAAAATATTCCATTTTTTATTTTCAATATGTTATAATGCATAGACTTGCCTTAATCACCCTGAGTACAAACAACAGAAAGACTCCAGTATGGCACCCAGACTCTGGGCCAGAGTACAAGATGCTGAGCCGGTAGAATTTTGAAGTTGGTGAAGGAAGTCCAGAGTGACAAACTAGATATCAGTACTCAGTGGCTGAGAGGTGATTATGGCCCTTGTTCAACGTTAAAAGTGGCTCAAAATCTGCTATTATTATTCAATTTATTACCATGCTAAGCAGTAAACTATCAAATAAAGAATCACACTGTAGCCAATAGCTACTAGGCTAACTACTTCAGGCTTGGTACAGTAACTGTTGATGAGCTTAAAGGCTCACAAAGTATATAGCTGTACTCTACAATCACAACTTGACATCAATGGAGCACTTACTGAATCAGATATCAATACAGGAGTCCATCAGTAACATAGTCTCGTCGCCAGGCCCCTAGGGACGAGGCTAGTAGTAACATTAACTAAATTTTTGCTACAATTGCACTGATGGTGCTATAATAACTTATCATGGCCCTCAGATAATGATCACCGACAATACATTAATATCACTTGGATGTTTTACAAGGTCTTCACACTAGCTGCAGGGAACAAATAATACATCAACCTAGCTTCATTATGCATGGCCAGATATCAAAGATACTAGCTCAATGCGTGCTCAATGCCGTTTATTTTTCTGACGACCACTACCAATTTTCAGCTTTTCCGTTTCCGCTTTCCGCTTCAGTTTTCCGTTTCAGCTTTCCGTTTCCGTTTTCCGTTTCCTCCGTTTCCACTTGCCCCTTGTCAGTGTGTAACTGGTGGAGGAGTGTTTCACTTGAAATGTAGCTTTTAATTTGACTGCATTAAGAATCTTTTAGCTAGCTGTAATTGATAGCTTAGCTTCTGATGTTTAGACATGCATGTCGACAGTAGTAGCTACTGGACTTGTGGATTACGTAATTCTCAGCTGGTGTATTGTGGTATGTCGTGGCATGCATAATTAACATTCCAACGTTTGACAATCACCAGCCTGAATACCCATAACAGCATGGAAGCCATGCATGCATGTACATATATACCACCATATTATGTAGGTGCTTGCATGCATGTTATTGTAGCTAATAAGATATCTACATTTATTTATAGTGCAAGTGTCTATAAGGGATGAAATTTATGATTCAAAATGCTATAAATCAGCTGCTGTACATGTTGTCATGTTATGAGGGGGTGAAACTGATGGTTCAGAATGATAACTTATACATATATAACAGCTATGTTATCATGGCAATATTAATTTTGTAGAAAGTCTGGATGTCTCCATTAATGCATTAGTGTATGTAGTTTTTGTGTAGGGGGATTAATTAAAGAGTACTAGTGGTCCTCTCAGTCCAGTAATTAAAGTAGTTGCCTCAGAATCTGCTGTGTCATGGTAGACTTTCTTGGAATTGTTGACTGCATGTTTCAAGCCATACTATTTATGTAACTGTACAGAGTGCCTGACTGAAATTGGTTATAATATTGCACCATAATCACTAATGAATGCTTTAAAGTAGTCAGTATTAAATTTTTATGGCTGAAGCAAGGTAGTGAGAGTTCTTATATAGCCTTGTGTTGACGTCCGAGCTGAAATGTACATTTCTTTGATATTATGCAGCTAATTTAAAACGGGAAAACCATAATATTATAGCAGGGAAATTTTGCAAGGTCCAACTAACCTTTTACATGTACAGAAGCCCAGTTTTTAAATTTTCTTGCGGTTTTAAATTTCACAGATGTGCACGATCATGCCCACTGTACAGTGTACGATCGTGCTTATTTCGTGGGTTTAATTTTCATGGTGAGTCAATTATTTGTGAAAATTGGACCCCTTGAAAATTTCCACTGTATGGTAGCCAGAACACCAGCATGCACACAGCAGCTAGAGTCCAGAAGCCATGACACTACTGCTCTAATATTATATTATGGCTGGGGGGTTAGAGTGTATTTGGCAGCCACTCCAGTGTTGCCTTGTATGGCTACCAGTAATAACAGTATTATTATTATTACCTTACGGAAGCTAACTTTCATTCACACGTGAAATCGTGTTGTTGAAGGGGAATCAGCTGATCAGCTGATTACAGTGCCGTGGTAACCAACTCCGGTCATGGAACTATGAGAAGTATGAAGCCCTAGCTTACATGAGCTAGCAGTTTTGCTTGGGAATTGCATGGAGTGTGACTTGGTTTTATCTTCACTGGTTTGATAATATTTCCTGCTTGGAACGTGTGTATATAGATAATAACTTTTCAGTGAACTTCTAGCTTGATTAGGTGTTTGTCATATTAATAGCCACGATACTGGATTATATTACACCAAGCTGGCAATATGCTTTTCATAGATAGCTAGTGCAGACGGTTAGTCTGCATGCCATGGTCTTATTCCCATGCATGGGGACAGTTGTTCTCGCCACTGAAAGATTGCCTAATTGTTTGTCCATGTCACCTGCTGTTATCATCTTTCAATCTTGAGCCTTTGAAACGAATTCCCCCCCCCCCCTCCCCCCAAAAACACAGTTAGAGACCTCGTCCAATGGTCTCTACGCTTTTAAGAGACCCTCAGACCCTTAGTAGTACCCTCGCTTCACTCGGGATGCTACAGCCTCGATCCTTCAGGTTTCTTAAAATGTACAGAGACCTAGGACTCGGTCTCTAACTATTATTTATGGTCCAAAATGGAAGCCACGCCTATTCTATAAAATTAATGATCAGCATCTGTCATGACACAATCGAAAATGTAATTCTTGTGAGGCAATTAATATTTTTTAGGCTATTTCAAGTCACAAAATTATAGCTCCCTTCAAAAGCAGTCTAATAACTTTGCTAGCTGTATTATAGTATATCCTAATATTAGTTGTGATATAAACATTCTTCAATCCACTGTTGAGTAAGTATACTAGCTACTCCAAAGATGGTGTTTCTGTGATAAGAACATCACCAACCTACTATACTAGCCACCCAGCTAGGTACATGTTTCCTTCTCTCCTAATTATCAGTGGTGATCCCAGTACACAACTCCAGGTATTCCTATAGCTATTTAAGTAACACTGTAGCCAGTTTAATTTAAATTTGTGGCCATTATGGCTTCAGTGCTTGTTACAACTGAAACTTTTGGTAGACTCTAGTACGGTGGTCCAGAAGGGCCATGTCCATTACCCAATACAATATTTCCCATTACTAATTTCGACTTTTCTCATTACCATCTTCCAATTTGGTTATTTCTCGTTTCCGATTTTGAGTTTTCTCATTATACTAACTTCTAATTTGGGTATTTCTTATTTCCAATTTCACATTTTCTCATTTTATAATTAACTTGCATAATTATTTCAATTTGGGTAGGTACTCTGCGGGGATAGTGAACTATTATAGTATTGATAGGCGTGCACACATGGAAAGCAAGAGAGGGTGGACAGGTATGCGTTGAAGGCGGTAACTGTGCAACATACTATTTATACGGTAACATGTAGCTTATACTACATGTTGCACAAACGTGGATCAGAGGACATTGGCGCATGCACACAACTGGCGCCTACGATAGTAAGCTATACTTGCAAACAGAAATGAGAAATACCCAAATTGGAAGATAGTAATGAGAAAACTCAAAATCGGAAACAAGAAGTAACCAAATTGGAAGCTGGTAATGAGAAAAGTTGAAATTGGTAATGGGAAATATTGTATTGGATAATGGACATGGCCCTTCTGGACCACCGTACCTCTGGCCACCTGCTGCTTAGTACTATGCATGAACATTCAGCAATATTTTGTGTACCTATATGTGTATATGCTTGTTTGTGTGTAGTTGGAGGAGTGTCTCACTGGAGATGTAGCAACTGCATTAAGAATCTTGTTAGCTAGCTATATAGCTAGCTTTTGATGTTTATCCAACTTGTTTGAGAGGACAGGAGCAGCTACTTGACTTGTGTTACCTAATTCTCTGCTGGTAATTTTTGTGGTATGTGATTGTACGCATAGGGGCTTTTGGTCAAACCCACATGCTCTATATCACCTGAATCCAGATATTACCATATTATGCTTGACGTACAGTACATGTGTGTTTGTTTATAGTAGCTAAGGTACCTACTGTGTTTATAGGGGGCTTTTCTAGCATGGCAGCATTTGTAGACATTCTGGAGATGTATGTAGTTTGGTTTATGTGGGAGGATAGGAGGGTGATTCAGTTGTCTCTGTACATGCATGTGTCCATTAATTATTGTTCATTTATTTGAATCTGTTAGATAACGGGAAATATGGGTGCTTCTTGGAATTGTTGATATTGTTGATAAAGGTGTACTAGCTAGCTGAATTGTTATCCAGCTTTATGTGAACTTATGTAACTGATCTGTAAGCAGTATGTGACTGCCATTATCATTCCACTATAAAGCCTACCTACAATATTACCGTAATAAATAAAAATTTTGCACTTGAACATTGGATTCATAATATTAGTTATGACGTTTGCTAATGAATCTAAAACTCACAAATAGCATTTACTTTTGGCCTGTTGATTGGTATATGCTATATTTGAAGAAATAATATATATGGCTGAAAAGGTAAAGAAATTGCTGTAACTAAGCTGGAAATGTGTGTTTCTTTGCATCCATACACAACTTTATTCCTTTTAATTTTTGTTTGACTTGGAATCAGCTGGTTAGCATGTGTAGCTGTTCCAGTCATGAACAGTGAGAACTGTGAAGCCCTAGCTTGAGTAAGTCTTGTGTACGGGGATTGCATTGAGTGCAAGTCCATGGACTGGACTACAGTTAATCCAGTGCTCTGTGTGGTGCTTTGGGGTAGTTCCTTTCGCCATTGAAAGGTTGCCTGTTTGTCCATGACAGCTAGATCATCATGCATGCATGCAGCCACCTGTTCTTATCGTGCCCATCTTGTAGCAGCTCTTTCAATCTTGAACCACTATAGGCCTTCTAATTCCCCTATAGCTACCTGGTAAGCCATAGCTAGCTGATGTGATTTGATAATGGACAGGTCACCCCAAATGTCACGTATGGTACATATTGACGAAGGGAGGGAGTGGCAACCTGAGATCTGTGTATTGCTATCTTACTCTGGCCCACTTGTACATGTGTTCCTTTGGCAAGAAAATGGGCGGATATTGTCAACTTTAGCTACACCTTTGCTGCCTAAAGTAATGCTGTTTGTTCCTTCAGCTTCTCCATAATATTACTATTATAAATTTTGTTGTGAAATGTTAGTCTAATCTGTATACACAGTGAATGATGGAGTTGGAGGAAGCTAATCGTAATGTTACAATGCATTGTGACGGGAACATTGATTTAGGACGAATGTGCAATGCCACATGTATCCAGTTTTAAGAGAGCTTGTAGTGGCTGTAAAGGCCAATGAAATGACTAGAGCATGTGGAGGCATTCAAGCCAAGACAAGGCATGTGCAGACATTCTATTCAAGCTCATGTAGTAGTGCATTTCGGGTGTTATTATACTATTCATAGATCTCTAGCTTCTATCTATGCAAGATACAGTAGCACATCTAGAGCTACAAGTTTAGATGTATGAAAATATATCCAATTTGGTGAATGGTCTCTTGCTTTTGATCCCTCAGGGAGAGATCCTTTCACTCGTAACATAGCTACCTAGCACGTGTATTGATTACATCATCATTTGTGCAGTGCCACACCCCTGGACTGGGGTGCTATCATGAAATATAGCCATTCTGAGGGCCTTCTCTGACTTTCCACAAAAATTAGCCCCTCCAAAAGTATGGTATTATGAAGTATAATCATGCTAAGAACTCAAAGAGACGCTGTAAGCTAAACAGGAAGAGGTAGCAGCTAATTATGGGGCAACAAACAGCAAGAGGAATTAATATATAAGGAATAATTGTAGTATGAGTAATTACTTATAATTATACTAATCATGAACTTGAGACAAAGGTGGTATTCATTTCAATCAGGTGATTATTCCTTTGCTCAGGCTGTTCGACACCATACTTGGCTTCATGTTAATTCACAAACAGGAAGCTTACTAGGATGAGAGCCAAGTGAAGAATGCCTAGCTAAGCAATAACCTGTGACTGGCGAAGTGACTGTTTTCCTTAATAGTCTTTAAATTATCAGTGCGATCTGCTGATCCTATACATGGGAGCTTATAGTTGTCATGTGCACTAACTAGCAAGCTGGTGTTCCGGTAATGTCTTTCTTTTGAAAGGCTTGGTAATTGGAGCCAGTGAACAGTGGGTATATAGCCACCTGTTCTTGTCATGGTTGAATGAATCTTGTAGAAGTCCCGTCATTTCTTTCCCATGGTAGGCTGCCAAATAAAAGTGACATTATACGTATATAACATGACTGGGCAAGGGTCTGCAACTTGATAATTAATTTTATTCCGTGCTGATCTCATACTGCTGGTGGAATATGTACCTCAGATTGCGTGGACTAATCTGGTGCTCCTTTGTGTGGGAATTAATCCGCTCGCTCTTGAAAGGCTACTTGTTTATTGTGAATGGTGGCCATGGGTAGCCACCTGTTCTTATCATGGCTGAGTCAATCTCGTAGAAGTCCATTCATTAGAATAGTGCTTTCCCAGGGTTACCAAATATGCGAACAAACACACTAGTTACTGTGTGAATGTTAAAGACTACGTACCCCAATCTTAGGCCGGTCAGGGGATAATCCAGCAAGCTGCTGTAGCTACTCTTCTGGTCACGGAAAAGTAGTGTTACTACTTGCACTACAAGCAGTGCATGGGAGGAAGTTTTAGACCATATAATTATTTCCTTGAATACTTCCCACAAATACTATTAATTTTATAGTGTTCCAGGATGTAGGTGCAATTTGAGGGTGGGAACTTAACAATATTCCACACCAATTTAACAAGGGTCGTTGCATAGCAACACGCTACTTAAGTAATTGGACGTTGAGCCATGCACGCCTACCAAATAGTCACGCAGGAATTATTCCAGGGTGGGGTTTAATTTGTTCTACTTAAGCCGTGTGAAAGCAATAATTATTCAAGGACAGGAAGAATTCAAGGAAATATGATATTCAATTATCGTCTGACAGAGCTACATAAATGGAGCTAGCTAGCTCTACATAGCTATGATTATGCTTTCCCATGCAATATTGTTATTATTATGCTTCAAAAAATAATTGCTTCAATTCTACATTCAGCAATTTTCACTGTCAATATGGAACCACGGTTTTGTGGTGTTGCCTTAATAGGTTCTGCATGGTCTGGGGCAGCTAAAGAGTTAACAGAGGAGCCAGCTGTCTTAGCTGATTGTTATTGAACTGCATGCACACATTACATGTATCGATCTTTATTGGGGGGAAAGTCTCTTAATTTGGTAAGCTTAATTACGTATATCCTCACTGGCACAAAGCAGTTACGTATACCTTATTACCTTAAATTTTTCGAATCCAAAAGTTACAGGGATAGAAATTTTGTCGTCTATATGATTTTTAACAGTGCTGTATAATTATAGTAATGAACTTAACGTTTTGTGGGAGTTAAATTCCATGCAAATTTAACTAGGTATACTATACATAACTAGGAGAATAAGGGAACAATAATATTTAAGGCAGAGTATTTATATGTACATGTACCGTAGATCGGGATGTTTTCGCCGATAAAATTGTAAATTTTCGTGTAGTCTAATTTTCGTCACATACACGAACGTACGTAATACATCATTGTATAACTAATGTGCACAAATATTTTGTGTATTTAATTTTCATCAGGAAAGATCATTGACGAAAAATTTTTAACGATGAAAATTTCCTGATCTATGATAGATACTATACATAGTATAAAATTTTTCCCTGACTTTCAATAATAATAATATTACCCATCCTCCCAACATGCTATGTATGTAGGCACCACTGAGTCTCCTTTCGTAACCACTAATTAATACCACACAGCTGGGCAGCTGGGTTTGCAGACAACCCATCAGCTGTAGCTACATGTGGACAGTGAAAACAACCAAATACATGTACCCTACGGTAATTAGTGTAGTGTTTCAAGGGGAGATGTGGTCCACTCCAACGAGCCTAAAATGGAGCTGTTTGTCTGAAATTCTATAGATATCCAATTTACACGAAACCCACGTTATAGAATTAGCTGCACACTCCCCCTATTGTGGTGTAGCTATAGTATGATTATGCAATGAATGGTGTAGTGCGAGTGTGGCATGGGATGACACCAAAGGCAGGGAGCTCTCACTAAAATCTAAATGCTTAATGTGATTGAAATTTTTTAGCTCAAGAGTAAGGCTATAGCTACAAACTCAATTATAGACAAGATTATTCAATTATCAACGTAGGGGATATTGCTAAAAGCTTAATAGAAAGTGATTAAAATTAATTCTTTTCAGATTGGCTAAAATTTAATAATTATATTATTATAATTAATAATCACTCAATAAAGCCATCGATCACCACCATATTTGTATTACAGCCAAGTTTCTAAGTATTGCAGATATTATAATAATGTTATTATAATATGAAACTTGTACATCGTGGAGCACAAAAGCCAGCATTACATCGGTTCTAAGTTGAAGCAGACGCTAAACATGACTACAGCTGTTTCTTGGAATTGCTGATTTGGCAATTGATCACTCGACCGATGCAACTAACAATGCAGCAAGACCTGCCCATTGATTGTTTGCTTTAAGTTAGCTACATGCACAGATTTGGCAAGCAATACTAGCACACTACAGCTATCTCAGCTGCTGTTTACATTCAAAGGCCTATAGCTACCCTACCAGGCATAATCACATGGAATTTTATAGCCTCAGGGATACACATGTAGGTGAATATATACATATATACCTCTTTTATTGCAATCTGATTGGTTAGAATGTTATATAGCCGTGTGCATATGGATGAGCATAATTATTATAGTACAAGTAGAGCAGTTGGGGACAGGAACCATCGATCCATTTATCGATTGTTCCTGTCCCCAACTGCTCTAAACATTTATGTACATTCTATGATTATAGTAGTTGCCGTGGTAAAGGTGTACTAGTAGTGTAACGGGATATTCTATACCTTGCAATGCTTCACACTGCAAGGTAGTGATACCTGAAGACTGTTAACTGACATGTAAACATTCACTAACTGTGTCTGTTTCTCTACCCAGGTACCGTTTGTTCTTAGACTAATTTTGCTGACTTACAAAATAATTCATTTTGCAAATAGCACTAGTTTACTGATGTTTCCTGCTTTACATCTGCTCACTATAAGGAAGTTATATTACAGGTGCATGTTACAGATCAGGTACCAAAGCATTTACTTCGAGATCTACGTAGACTTTACAAAACTATACCTACATGTGCAATTCTTGAGGGGAGATTTACTGCTCTATAATATGTACATAGCAGATACAATGTACAGTCAACACCACGTCTTCTAGCTGGAAATATTTGTTTCATAAATTTAGTTAAATGTTATTTTTATTCACCTCCAAAACACTACCGAAATGAATATAGTTATACTTATCTCCCATCTACAGACTTGACAATTCAAGTGGAATTTCTTGTACGAGCTCATGACTGCTACACGCTTGGCTGCAGTGTTGGAGGCATAGCTGACTTGCTGGTCACAGCACAGAGTACTACCACGAAGCTCGTGGCTGGAAAACACTTCAAGCTAATGGTAGGTATAATAGGTATTGTGTTTTCTGATTAATGGTTACGGTGGAATCCTTCATTCCAAACATCCTATGGGGATAGCTTCAAGTGTCCTGGTTAAAGGAGGTATCCTCATTTCAGGGGTTGTTTTGTACACATGTTAGTGTAGCTGGGACCATGCATGCATGCATATGCATGGTGTCCTGTTTAAGGGAGATGTCCTCATTTCAGGGGTGTCCTTATAAAGGGTTCCACTGAATTGCACAGATGAGCAGGTGTTTAGCTGAGTGTGGAATGTGTGGAATCTCATATATGTCTTAGAGAGAGGGGGAGAGAGAGGGGGGAGGGAGAGGGAAAGAGGGAGAGAGGGAGAGAGGGAGAGGGAGAGGGAGAGGGAGAGGGAGAGGGAGAGGGAGAGGGAGAGGGAGAGGGAGAGGGAGAGGGAGAGGGAGAGGGAGAGGGAGAGGGAGAGGGAGAGGGAGAGGGAGAGGGAGAGGGAGAGGGAGAGGGAGAGGGAGAGGGAGAGGGAGAGGGAGAGGGAGAGGGAGAGGGAGAGGGAGAGGGAGAGGGAGAGGGAGAGGGAGAGGGAGAGGGAGAGGGAGAGGGAGAGGGAGAGGGAGGGAGAGGGAGAGAGGGAGAGGTGAGTGAGGGAGGGAGGGAGGGAAGAAGTGAGTGTGAGAGAGAGAGAAAAGGAAGGAGGGAGGAAGAGAGAGTGGGTGAGGGTGTTCATACCAAACTTCATATGTAGCATCATACTGCCTCATAATTATACTCTCAGCACATACATGTACATCTAGCTGATACTTGTGTTACCCTGTATGGCATTTCAACTCCCTCACTATTCAATGACAAAATACTTTGTTGCTTTAGGTGAGGCTTCTGATTGGAATTGGTCGATTCAAGGAAATGTCATATATAATCGGTCTACTCATGCAACATGATGAATTTGAAAGCCTCCTCTCATACAAGGGATCTGAAAAGGTACTGAAACTATTCAATAATTATTAGGCACTTGCTAACCTCTTGGCATTTCTACATAGCTATCAGTAGCTACATGCTCTGCCTAGCTGATAGTACAGCCTATAGTAACTGTGATACCTCCAACTGTTCTATGTGAGATTACAGAAAACGTCATTGCTGAGTATTGATGTGGGTCATATGGGTCACATGATTTCGTAACAACAATTATTTTATTTGATTTTCCCATATTTGATATGTAAATGAGTAACTTGGGCATGTGTGCATGACATTGCATGATTATAGTTATTAGTTATAATTGAATCATGAAGTTGTCATGATAGTACAATGTATTGTATTATCGTCTAAGATTAATGAGACGTGACCACATCATCCTATGGGGTGATAAATTTGCGGCTTAGGTTCAAATCGAGGGTACGGATGATCGATATTCAGATAATGGAGAGTAATGGAGCCTAGCTCACTCAATTCTCCTTTTCACTGACCTTGGAACTCAGTGCTGCCTTGTGGTATATAGGCGTCAATGGAATCCACTGATAACACAAAAAAATCACAATTCCTTGCTTTACCTCCAAGTGTGCCACTATATATTTTGCTGTATGAACTATGTGGCAGTGCTTGATGATCACAGTAGTCTACACGAGCATTGCATACTAGTCTACCACTTTCTTCATAATATTATATGACATCATATGAAATCCTGTATTATAAACCACCCCCACCCCCTCCTCCCTCCCCCCTCTCTCTCCCTCCCTCCCTTCCTTCTCCCCTCTCCCCCTCCCTCCTACAGAAGGAGCAGCTTCGTATTGCCATCATGGACTGCCTCAACCACCACAGCAGAGAGAAGGAGAAGCTGGAGCGACTTCAACTGGTTGCCCTCAAGTTTAAGATGTTCAGAGAGCTGGCCAAGGTCAAGGAAAAACAAGCATTGAAGGATCTGAAGAAGATAAAGCCTAAAAGCTTGGGTGAGAATATAATATTTTCTGTTACTTCCGTAGCTTGTACATATTTACAGGGTTTCGTCCAGTTTGGGGGGAGGGGGAACAGGGAAATTTCCCCTCCCCTCCCAGCATTTTAATTTTCAGAGAATCACCCAATACACAAATCAATAGCTACGCAATATATAACTGGTCCTGCCTGAGGCTTAAGACTCTCCTAAAATACGACATTGTTACAGTGCCCCTCTCAAGTATACTATGCTATTTACCCACAACCATTCATTTGTCTCCCCCCCCCCCCCCCCCAGTAAATATAATATAGCTGAAGCCCTGATTTGTTGCTTAGAATTGCATATTATAATCATTTTTTTCATCTCAGCCCCAAACAACCCAGAAACAGTGAAGAATTTGAAGAATGTCTTTGAAGGATTCAAAGCAGCAGCCAAGTTCTATTCACAGGTGCATAGTTATAATAAAATAAAATTTAATACATCCAGTTCTTAGAAATAGACTAGCTGACCAATCAATATATATAAATTATTGCTATGAACATGAATCTTATTGTGCATTTTATCCCTCCCTGTAGGAAGATTGTCTAGCCAGTGCTGAGCAGTGTTACTCAATGGCCAGGCTGGTGGCCCTACAGCTATCAGTGCTGCAGCAGAGCAAGCAGGTCATCAACTTGGAAGCCAAGGGAGTCCGTACTCAGATGGAAGAGCTGCCCTTCACTGAGGTGAGGAGCTCAAATAGTAGCAGCTAGGTTGTTTAGATAGACAACAACTGTGATCTCTCTCCCTCTCTCTCTCTCTCTCTCTCTCTCTCTCTCTCTCTCTCTCTCTCTCTCTCTCTCTCTCTCTCTCTCTCTCTCTCTCTCTCTCTGAACTGTATATCTTATTATCTAAGTATTATAACAACTTGACTTGAAACTCTCTCAGTTTATGTAGCTATTCATTTCTCTCTGCCTCTGACAGTGTACTGTAGCTTCATTAACCCCCCCCCCCCCTGCCAAACACATGCAGGCTCTCATTGTTTCTGATGCCTACAAGCAGACCATGTGGATTGACTGGATCTCCCCTCTCTATAAGAAGGTGATCATCCGTGGAGACTTCCAGTACCTGGGCCAGTACAAGTCTGCATTTCCACTCACACCATCACTCTTCCAGGAACTGGCAAGCAAGTACGTCTGTAAAACAAATTGTAGGATAACCTCCAAATTAAGTGTAGACAGGTTGCAGCACATAGTACTCTATGTAGGAAGTGCCCAAGGTAGATGGGTATATTTCATAGTATTCCAGGTGTAGGAGGTTGCCCAAAATTTAATTAAGGGTGGACTAATTGTAGCTCATAGCAGTCCAGGATACTATATAGGAAGTTGAATGAATGTCCCACAAAACCATACATGGCTGCTAATGCACCTAAAAAAATGCATTCTTATTAGGGGATATAACCACCTATTTTTGTGGACTAAGCTGTACTGCATATAATATAGTACAGGCTGGCAAGCATGTATGGCTATGGTTAGAGGGGAAGAAATATGAGCCATCAGTATTAATATTCTGAAGCCATATCACTTGCAAGCTAGTGCACTCACAGTATGCCATATGCCACATGCATGCACGCATGTGGGAGTTAAAGAAAGGAGTTTAACTGGGTGATTTTGTTAACATGTTGCTCAGGGTTAGTACATGTGTTGGGTGGCTGAGTATCTTACCTCCCTACATTTATTTGTGTTTTGTAGTAGGCTATAGCTAAATTTTTATTTTATTTCTTGTGGATTAGTTAGCCTCATTCCCAGGCTCTCCCCCTCCTCTTTATTTTATACGTGCGATTTTATTTACGCAAAATTATTTCTCTGCACAATATATATTCTTTTTCACGTAAATAAAATCATGCGTATAAAATAAGGAGGAGGGGGAGAGCCTGGGAACAAGGCTATGGATTAGTGTCATTCTTAGCTATTGTTATAGTAGTCTGAGTGACTGTAATAAAATTTCCCTGCCTATTTATGATAATGTTATGGGAGCACTAATGCGTTAACTAGCATGTGTGTGCAGTTGTGTCTTGTTATAAAGTAGATCATTAGGAGACATTTGTTTGTACCGAAGCCATTATCATTCTTGGCATGCCACATGCGTGTGCAAGATAAAAGAAGTGGGATACATGTTGTAGTACATTGTGGCCGTGTACCCTCTCGCCCTGCTTTATTTGATGTGTTTATACTGTGCTTTGCTGGTCAGTCATCCAGGGGAAGGGATAAAAGGCATTGGCGATGACAAAGTGCTTAATTCAATTAGGGTACACATCACAAAGGCTTTCAGCTTATCTAGTGAAATAACCAGGTGGCCTTTCCCTACGCCCTCTAGACCACTGAGCATAGTAATAATAATATATTATTATCTTCCCCTATTGGCTATGTTGTGGTCATGACCTCGTACACTTGAGTGTGCACTATAATAGCTACACACGTGCATGTACCCCTCAAGCCTGATACATGTACATAATACCACCCCCACTGGCAGCATACATCGTTTACTAGCAATATGTAGTGTGACCATACGCGTGATCTTGTGCTTTGCCCACTAGGTACACTCATGATCGTGAGAGATCTCCAGAAGCAGCCGGTAATATGAAGAAGGTGCTGACTCATCTCAAGAATCTGCCTCTCAAGAAGAGCATCACCCAGCAGCTAGGTATGAACGATTTGCTTCAGTCACTGTCTGCTACCCACAGTGAAGGCTTCCTAAATGACATTGCTAGGTTGTGATTTGTATTGTAAAACACAACCAAACATTGCTATGTTCAATGTACAGGTATGCTTTATTAGAAACTTGTGGATAAATTGAATTTTACAATAATAATTATGAGTTTGGTGTTGCATAATAATTCCACAAAATAAAAATTAATGATGGTGAGTACTTGTGATTGCATGAGGTGCAGAGTGAGTACTGTGCCGTCTGTATTATGATAATGTTGTGTATTTAAATTCTAAATGGTAAATTTCCAGAATGTTTGTCTGCTAACATTCTCCCCAAAGCGAACTTTAACAGTAATGTAATAATTCTTGATCTCACAGCTGCAGCAGTTGTGTCTGAATAACCGATTACTTGTAGGTATTCGTACGATGTCAAGTCTCTTTATTAGCAGGTCGACTGCTACACCAGAAGTAGAGTTTTGAATTTCGATTTGCACACCTAATTGCATTAGACAGCTACAGTTCGGACATTCCATTAGTCGCCTACTATAAATAGTGGCAGTGGTTTCTCTCGGAATCTGCTGACTATTGTTCGAGCTCATCTGTTGCGATAGCCGAATACTCCACACCACACCCACTCCACGGGAAGTAGCGACCTTTGTAACAGCACTGTCATCGTCCAGAGTGAAGTAGGCTGGACACTGTTGAATGCCCAACAAGGCATGGGTTTGCTTCTTCCGTGAAGATTGAGCTTCCTTGCGGGGTGACTGTACATGTTGAACCTACATTACAATGGAAGTTGTTGGACACCATAACCCACAATACTTGCTGGGGGGGGGGGCAGTATGCAAGGTTACAAAGGACTTTTTGCTCATTTGGTTAATATGTGCATGCACCTATAGAAGTAATTAACAGTCACTGTTCTATCTCTTATTAATGCATGATCCCTGTTTGCAGGCATGCTACAGACATACCTCCAAGGTATTCAGAGTTTGTCCTAAACATTGAGCAGTGCTTGCACTAAAATCTCTCTCTTGGCACTTTTTGGCTTCACAAAAAACCATACTGACATCAGCCATTGCATAGGGGCCTGATGCACCCTGTGATTAGTGCATGTGTGTGTGAGAGAGTGTAAGCTTATGTTGTGTGCGTGTGTACTACAATGTGTAAGACATACCAGTGGTGTTTCTTGTTGAGGGGTTATGATACTGGAACTTGTATTTGAAGTGCATGTGGTACGCCGATCTAGAGTCTGGCATGTGCATAAAATTAATAATTATTGTCAATAATATTATACATGCATGCAAATAGCTATAATAGATAATTATATTATTGACATGTATGTTTGCACGCAGTTGATCGTGTCATCATTTTAACTATGGCCCCATAGTAGTATAAGATGTCTAAGTATTCTAGTTGGCCATGGACTTGTGCTTGCAATTGTACATGCAGTCACTGCAGCACAGCTTACCATGTGCAGATTGCTCACTTTGTTTTCTATTTGGTTCAGCTGTTCTTCCAATGACATTAGCCTGGTCTCAATTCTTGCCAACACAGCATCAATTGAGAGGGAAATTTGACTAGTACTGTCTGCAGCGGCATTCCGTTGCAGAGCTTGACCTCGGGCCTGTGCAACATGGTACATGTACATGTACATACACGGAATTTTTGCAACAATTATCGTAGTTATTCTGCCACACTAGCTATGGTTAGTATCAAGAGTAAATTTACTCTAAAGCTTGTTAGTATACAATAGCCAATAGTTAATTTGCAATTGCATGCATAATAATGCAAACAAACCATTAGTAATTCATTTATAATTATCGACACTTACTGGCCATGGATATCGGTAGCATGGACGCAAAAGTGCACTAGGGTCGGGAGGCTGCGTATCTTCCACTGGTTGTGCATAAAAGCTTTGTTCACATTCTTTATCAGCTTCCTCCGAGTACCGTGAGTCATCCTGCATGCATAATATTATTTACATAATAGAATCGCGGCCACCGTACGCAATGCACGTACCAGCATAGAGTCGAATGGCATCAGTGGTCCAGAATTCAACACGCCATTGCAGTTGGTGTCTCTATAGTAATATAATTGCAACGATACAGTTTTCACATACTGGCATACGTATGCTGTAGCTACACAAAAGTTTTTTTTTTTTTTTCATCCTAGTCTACATGTACGTAGCCTCTTACGTTGCCATGCTGCGGTGAAGTTCAATATTAGTTTACGACCTCCAAATGATTCACTTTCAGCACAGAAGCTTAAATTTGTTTAACTAAAGCAATCCTCTCTCGATCAGTACTAAAGTAATGAGCATGAGGCCACGCCTACAACAATAATAATTAGTGCCGTGACACCCCACTCCACTCCGCCCCCACACAGGATCTCTGCTCAATACAGGTAACTGGTAAGGATCGTCAAGTTAAAAACTCTAATGTACTTGAGGGAATTATGACACTGTGCTCTATACTGCAGAGTACTTTTTAGTTTGTCACTCTGGACTTCCTTTATCAACTTCAAAGTTCTACTACCTGATCTAGCATTCAGCATCTTGTACACTGGCCCAGAGTCTGCATGGGTGCCATACTGGACTGAGTCTTCCTGTTGTTTGTAGCAACTACGTAGGCTACTTCTATTCACCCATAGGAGGTGGTGTGATGTTTCTAGCCAGCCAATTAGACCTCTATCTCTCGTCACTACAATAGTATAACCTATTCCTCAAGCCTAGGTGGAGCCAGGAATCTTGTATCCAGCTGCATGTCAGGCTGATGTCAAGAGAAGGACACTGTGCCAATCTAGTAGCGCAACGAATATTGACGACCATTTCCCAATATCAGTTTTTGCCGCATGTATGCATGCATATCAGTGTCATGTGCACCTCACATAATCATAGAATCATATTATTATACAGATTCCAGGATCAACATAAAATAATACAAGCCAGGCACAGACTATAATATCAGTTGCCACGGTATTGGTCAATTTCATTCAGAGCTAGCTACAAAATTAATATTATTTTTTAATTAGCTAAAAGTCACACTGTATATACATATGGTTAAATTAAACAAAACTGGAATAATTCAATAGTCACAGTCACTATGCATGTGTTGGGTTTGGGTTCTTATCATCAAGTTCATACTCAATTCCCTTTGTGAATGTGATTACAACGGCCACCGATGTATGTCTCCACCACCTGAATAATACCAGTATCAAACTTCATGGGATCGACCTTGTATGGATTTGTGGACAGAATCACCAAATCAGCATATTTCCCAACCTCCAAACTGCCAATTTCATTCTCCCTGAAAAGCTGATAAGCAGGACCGATAGTGTAGGCCTTGAGTGCTTCGTCGACTGAGATGCCATACTGCTTCCCATACACCGTATGATCTGGATTACCAACTCCCTGCGAACGAGTGATGGGTACCTTCATATTGGCAAATGGCATGGGTGGGCCGGGAAAGAACGGATGATCTTGGTGGATGGAGATCTTGTCTGCACCAAGATACTTGATGGCGGTTGCTGTTGGAGCCCAGCGATCTGTCTGATCAGGTCCTAGGATGTACTGAGCAAGGGTGTTGCCATAGAAGTAGAGGTGATACACAAACATGGACGTAGTCACACCAATCTCACGACACATTTGGAGCTGGTCTTCCGTGACGAGCCCAGCGTGCTCAATTCGGTGTCTGCGATCGTCTTCGGCTTTGGTTAGTTGCTTGTAGGCGTTCAATCCTTGCTGTATAGCCCTTCCGCCCTGTGTGTGAATTGCTATCTGCTTTCCCTGATCATGGTAGTGCTTCATGCTTTGGAATAAATCTTCATCGCTCCAGTCGAGATGACCATTATTGGTGGGAGAAGGTGGAAACGAGAGCCTTTTGGTGAGATCGTTGTGCAGATATGGCTCGTTTATCGCAGCGGTACCGGCATGAGGAGAACCATCAGCCCAATACTTTACCCCTGCCAGCCACAACTTGCTGCTTTCAATGATGTGGGGTTCCGTTTTGCTCTCAACATTCATATAGAGGGCCAGTCGAATGGGGCAATCGATCATACCAGCTGTAGCACTGATGAATAGATCCTGGATCAATTCAGGTCGATAATCCATTTCTGTCACGGTCGTAAACCCGGTCATTGCATAATTTCTCCACTGGTCGTGTACTGCTTTGGCTCCTTCAATGAACATTCCGGCTGATTTTGGATATTAACTGACTACACTGGAAATGGTTGACTCTTCTAGCAACTGCCCTGTCAGTTTCCCATCTGAGTCTTTCACATATGTTCCGCCTGGAGGATTTGGAGTGGCTTCGGTTATATTACAGACTTCAAAGGTCTTGTGGTTGACCCAGGCTGAGTGAGCAATTTGTGCCAGAATCACGATTGGAACGTCCTTAGAAACGTTGTCATCGATGTAGTCGGCACTCAACTCCGGCAAATCTCGAATTAGCTCGATATCCCATCCTAGAAACATGCACCATTCACCTTGCTTTGCCTGCGATACTTTGGCTGAAATTATATCCTGCACTTCGGCTGCAGTGCGTAGATGGCGATCCCTGCTATATCCAGCAATGTCTGTGAACAAGAAATTGGCTATGGCCAGAAGTATAGCATGCTGGTGAGCTTCAATGAATCCAGGGAGAAGAGTCTTCCCATCAAGATTTACAATCTCAGTGTAGCCTTTCTTGATTTTTGATTCGATGTCAGAGTATTTACCGACAGCAAGTATTTGTTCTCCTTTCACAGCTAGAGCTTCAACTTGTGGATTCTTATCGTCCATCGTCAAGATATCACCACCCATGAAGACAATATCAGCTGGGCCATCTTCCATAAGTGGACGCAACTGCTCACGTTTGGAAGGCACAGACTGTGACATACGAACTTGACGTCTGTCTCTGGATCCTGAGAGGCAACTCGAGAGATTTGAACCCATGCTTTCAGAAGTAGTTAGCTACTATAGCTATAGCTAGTTGCTTGGTTTTTATGAGTGACCCTTTGAACCAAGGCTAAAATAGTTTGGATACCACTGGTGGAATCAGCCAGGTAATTTGATTAATAGTCAATTACATTAGATTATTGGTCTAATTAGTTCAAGTTCACCATGGTGACACATTAGTAGGTTTCACCTCTATGGTTTCACTAGTGTTGACCTTTTCTACTAGCTATAGCTATAGCTACTTCAGCAAGAGCCCTACACTCAACACAATGCAATACAAATGCACAATAGACCAATTGTGACTGGTACAAACCAGACATTCACACAAAATTATTACCATATTATTAAACGCGCGACCTTTTACGTGATGGCCATTGCCTAGAACTAGTCTCGCTAGCCACACCCTTGCAAGACTAGCCTAGCACCAGCTACCAGCCAGAGGATGTGGGTTGATCAATGAGTCACAGCTTCACATGTGAGATGCTACAAGATTGTGATCAGAGCTGATCACTGATTCAGTAGTAACCTTTCCAATTAACCCCACCAGCACAACCCTAAACCTACCCTCTACCTAATCCTAATCATTAGCTACCTGATCTGCATTGTGCATATTGCAAATCGTGCAGCAACTATCACATGTTGCACTTAATTAAGCTATCACCTGCAAAGGATAGCTATCCCTCTCCTCATCACTTTATCACTTCTATCCTTTTTGGATGTCCACCCTTCTTAACCACAAGGTCTTTGATGTTGCTGTAGTGTAGATGTTCTTCTTCCTTCCAGAGGACCTTGTGGCCACCCATCCTCCCACCGTGCTAAACTCCAGTGAGTCTGGCTCATGGCCCGTACATGTGGTGTAGCCCTTCTCCCCAAGCTGCGGGAAATAAAATCATAGCCTTATTGAGATCACATCCCATCAGGGTGAATACAATTGGGGATATACAAGTAGCTATAGCTATTATGTCGTGGTGTTTTTGATTAAGACAACAAGAACTCAAAGCACACAGATTGCAGACAAAGCAAGCTTTCAAGCTATTTTCATCACTTTGGTTCGCAGCCTTACGGCACATTGTGTATTTTCACCTTTTTAAATACATAATACAACAATACATAATAATGAGAAGGTCGAATCCAGACTAGTATGTCTACCATAAAAACATGTCTAAATGGCTCTTTCAAGAAGATTCACATAAAGAAGAAAAGTAGCTAGTTCCACATGACATTGTATGCCGCAAGTAAAACTAGTGTAGTCTATATGCATAATAATATTATAGTACATCTGATTCATTGGACTACTACTACTGCTAGCAACCTGTGATGCTTTCACTCTCAAGGTAGCTATTTAGGCCTAGCTATGCTATTACTCGTGCAACTGACTGACTGTAGTCACCAGCCCCATGCCTTTATGCAATCTTGACTTTTGCAACCCCTGCATAGATGATCATTTTTTTTTATCACCACTAGTAATACCGGTACACTATGATTCGTAGCTAGTTATAATGTTTGCTATTATAAAGTAGCTAGTATGGTATACATAATTGTATCATGTAGTATGACATATCCAGTATAGTGCTGAGAACTATTGCAAAGTGATGTAATGTTGAGGTTAATGCAGAATGCAGGAAGCCAACCAAATGCAGTGAATCCTGGCTACAAAAAGCAGAGCAGTCACTTTGAATCAGTCTATTGCATCTGACCATTACAACTAGCCACTGATTCAATGATGTCTCTTGTTGCTCTCATTGCTGCTAGTTTGCTGTGTGTCTGGAGTCCAGCTGACACCTCAGCCCAGGGGGAAAACTCTTGCAGGGCATGCAACTGCCAATTTAACAACATCAGGGTTCTAGACGGGATGATTGAATCCAAGATCAACAAATCCCTGGCCAATGATCCTGGTGAGATTATAGAACAACACATCACTAGCTATGATATTAAAGCATTAGATGTAACAATGAAATAGCTATATTATAGACATTGCATTATGAAATTATACACAATGTATATCAGTGTATATAATAATACCGTCATTGCTCTGTCTTTATTTTACAGTCATCAGGACCCTCGAGCTCTCTATTGATAATAGCAGAACTCTATTTCTTCATCGGCTTACTCCACAGCAGAATGTTCAGACTATCACTTCAGTGTCCATCAGTAACCCAGCATTGAACAGGATCTCTTCAGACAACCTACTAGCATATCGACCCAACTACAATGATGATTATGCTGGAAACAGCAATTTAGGTGTTATTTTCCTCAACTTAAATGGAATCTTTCCATGCGTGCCACCAGAAACACGAATTCCTTGTGGAGTTGTATCACTGGAAGAAGATGCGTTCAGTGGTGGACAGGTATTTATTCAAGCAATTGATCGAGGAAATAATTTTCGCATCTTCAGCTCTTTACAGAACTTATATACTTACGGGATTGCTGTGCAGGGTTGTTCTCAACTGACACTTCATGCTGGCCCTCCTATGTTGAGAAAGGTATCACTTGCCAGTTACCGCGACAGTATTGCGGCTAAGAGAATAGAATGGAACATGAACGCAATTCTTATTTTTCATGATAGTAACGTGATACATTGCATAGATAATATTATTATTAATTTGTAATATCCCTTGGTTCAGTGCATTGACCTGTGATTTCATCCGTTGTGCCTTTGACTAATACAGGTATGAGACACCTCCTGATGAAATCCAGAAAGGTTTCCCCATTGACACTTCCTTCAGCTACATGTATGTATACACATCCTTAATCCCTCCAGTAGACAAGATATGGCAGAATAGCATTTCCCTCTGAGCTTTAGGGAGTAATCTTGGGGTGGTAGACTTCTAATACCATTTCGGAGGGCATTTCGCAAGTCACAACCAGTTTCATTGATCCATAAGAATATTGAGGTGTTAAACATAGTGATATCATACCAATATTCAGCCCGTTTAAGTTCTGAGCGTTGCAAAGCAATGTGCCTAATTACCTGGTGGGTCATTCCAATGCGATGCATGGTTTGGCAAATTGTTGATGTATCAATCCAGTGCAATGTCCTAATACAGTTCTTGCTGTAGCTCTTGTAGATAAATGCCAGGTTTTTAATTGCCAATGCTAAGTCTAGCAGTAACAATTTCTCATGCTCACAAAGCTCTCCCACCGGTCCATTTCTCTTGACAAAAGGTCTGATATCCCCTGTTGCTTGGTACCGTTGAGAATACCGATAAACTGAGCTGACACTGACACACATTAATTCAGCAATATCTTCAGCTGGCATGTGGTTGAAGGTATGCATCCAAACAATGCGCCACCGCAAATCGTCTGAGTATGGAAGCGGCATGATGCCCGATTACCGTGTTTATGCTAATAGAACGCATGATCCAATTACCGCAAGAAAATTCAATTCCAGGAATTGTTTGTATTCTATTAGAACGGAAGCGACTGTCTGTAATTATTTTCTATGAATCCAATTAGCGCAATAATGCTAAGGTGAGGCTATTGCGCATGCTCAAACCGCGTGCTGCACGGTTAAACCACACCTGCTTAGTATTGAACCGCCTCTATATCTCGCTGTCTCTCGGACTCGTTGCTAGCTATAGTTAACCAAATCGCAAGTGTCGTTCGTCGTTCATGAGGGCACTAAAGTACATTCGGGACTGACCTTAGTTGGAACTGCACTA
Organism: Cliona cf. orientalis; assembly: GCA_963930775.1. Taxonomy (NCBI): domain Eukaryota; kingdom Metazoa; phylum Porifera; class Demospongiae; order Clionaida; family Clionaidae; genus Cliona; species Cliona cf. orientalis. Next base: position 3,060,533 of record OZ005697.1, read on the forward strand.
AGTCCAGCAGCCAGGGCCTCAGGCTGCGATCAGCACGATTCAGTGGCATCGCTAACCATGCGTCGCGGCTGTTAGGAGGCCTTTCTCGGGCTACCCTCGTGATGATCGGGGCCAGGGGCACAGGTACGATACCATCGATAGCCACTATTCGTCGTCGCTCAAAGCTATGCTAATTATTGTTCTATTACAACGCAACATCTAATTAAGAAAATTCACTTCCTGGAATTGTTTTGACTCTAATTGTGCGCAAACCAGATTTGAAATTATTTTTTTGCTTGCGTTCTATTAAACACGGTATTCAAATTTGAATGTTACGCGTGCGCGTGCGGATAGTGCGCGCGCCGCGCGCACAGAAGGTCAAATCTGATTGGTCAGTCCAAGTCAAACATCGCTGATTTATTTTTTTTTCGCAAGCGACCTGCAAAACACTGTATATAGACAGTCTGCGCGAAGGGATCATGCATTTTCTTATTCATTTGTAAGTAGATTCAGAGGACTCGGAGTCAGATAGCTATCCTATTAAATATTATATCTGATCATCTCGGTGATAACTGAATTTCGGAATCATGCAGACAATCAAGTGCGTAGTGGTTGGAGATGGAGGTGTTGGTAAAAGAGAACTACTTGTTTCATATGTTACAGACAAGTTACCGCAGGAATACGTCCCGTTGGTATGCCTCCTGCATGAACTTTGTTGATATTGCTGTTTGTTGCACTTCAAGTCTAGGCCTGTAGTAACTTATACTAAGCAAGTTGTTGGAGCTCCTGTATTAAAAGAACTGACAAGGGTATAGCTAGTTAATGGGACTAATAGTAAGGTTCGAGCATGGCACATGCTCAGACAACCCTTGGGACTTGTTGCTCAGACATCGACGAAAAATATTAATAATCAGGGTTGCCCTCGCAAGGGGTGGTCACTAGCTACTATACCTATTGTACTGACACCCGTGACCGGGATCAAAATTTGATTGGGCCTATTTTGGGCCTTGATCACTTGATTTCCGCTGGAAATCTAGCTACCTTGAATTTAGCTTGATGACTTGACTGATGCCAAACATTGTAGCTATAGCTACTTGATTTCTTGATCAATTTACTGAGGTGAACGCCCACTTTTTATAGCATACGGAGGTGAGCGGGATCAAAATGCGCCGTCGCAAGTGTCAGTACAGCAGGTATAGTGGTGACCACCCCTTGCCTCGGTCGGGGAAAAGAATGACCACACCTACCTCAAAGATGATAAATTAGAGGTTGTACATAACAGGCACTTTACTTCACAAGACTGATAGTCAAATAGCTACCAGTTCACTCAATAATGAGACTTTGTAGTTTCGTTTCCAAGCTAGCTGTTACATAGCTACCTGATTTAGCTATACATTGATATGCTTTATTCAAAACTTCTGGCAAAATTTAGCTACTGACCACTAGCAGCTAAGGCTAAAGCTATGGCCTTCTTTGCTTCTTGACAAGCTCTCAATGGATAAAAAAGACATTAATTTTCAAGAAGGCTTGTGTGTAGATCTGGTGATAGCTCTTCTAATTGCAATAGGCCAATCAACTAGCTAGCTATGCTTTCTTACCTTTGCATCTGCTGATCTGGCATAGCTACATGTGGTACTCTTGTAGTATCCTATAGGTAAGCACCCAATCCCGGCATGGGAGCTCTACCATTATAGTCTTTTGCTAGGCTAGGAGGCTAGCTATGAGTAATAATTATATGCAAGTTGATAGGCATGTCTCGGACAGTATGGAATGCCATTATGCTAGCTAGTTAGTTGTACCCTTGAATGGTCATTGACGCAAAAAAGGGGGAATGCTTGCATGGGTTATGGGTGCTAATATACAAGGCCATTTTTTTTTTGTTTTTGTAGACTGTATTTGAAAATTATGTTATCGATGTAACGATTGGTGGTGAACCATATACCCTTGGTTTATTTGATACTGAAGGTAAGAATTTTATGTTGCGTAATATATTATTTAATATCGGTTGTCGTCCTCTCATTTTGCAGTGCTGGATTTACACGCACGCGCTTGACCCGAGTTAAGATATTCATAGCCCACTACTATGCACGTAACCCACTTCTAATCCACATCAGGATGTGGGTTACAACCCGGGTCAACTAATTCGGTTTATAAGTGGATTAGCACGTTTACACATAAGTGAGTTAGTTTAACGCGAATCCTGACCTGAGCTAAGGCCTACGTGTAAATGGGGCTTATGAGTACCACAACATGTTTCTCATAAGCTCCTGGTTACACTATCACCGATGCCAACCTCAGTAATAGTTGGCTAAGTCCACACTAATACTGACGCCTACCTCAGTTTGGCTATATAGCCCCTAGTTACACAAACATAGACACCTACCTCAGTTTGGCTAGCTCCTGGTTACACGAACACCGACACCTACCTCAGTTTGGCTAAGTCCACACTAGTTAACACCGGACTCCTGTCTTGACTCCTCGTTACACTATTGCTGGTGACATAGACTGGCCTTTTGTACCTATGAATACATGGTAAACCACTAGCTGCAGACCGCTAGGGGACAGTAGCCTGGCTATAGTAAGTACTTGATTATATTGTTACATAGTATCCTGGTACATAGCATAATATACTAACATAAAATAATAATTTTTTGTGTACATGAAACTTGTAATAAACAAAACATTTGTCAGGACATGGAGACATGCTGGGCTAATGCATGTGTGTGGGATTGAATAATTGTCATGTAATGAATCATGCATGATACACTAGCTACTGCACATACACTGTGTACATATACTTGCATGCCTAGTAAGGTTACGCTTTTTGTGCGCATGCATGTACCCATGCATGGGTAAATGTATTCGTAGGTATGTAAGGGAAATCTATGTGAAAACGGGGTAGCTATACAGCTGCCAGCTTCGATATAAAATAATTAATTTTATATGCACATGAAACTTGTAATAAACAAAACATTGGTCAGGACATGGAGATATGCTGGGCTAATGCATGTGTGTAGGATTGAATAATTCTCATGTGTAGCGTGCCACAATGGCTCCGTGTCAGAATGGCTCCGTGCGACGTGCTGGAATGGCCTAGGGAGGCGCGCGCAACAATGGATACCCCAGCCCCACCCACCTATAGGCTATACTGCGTATATATACGGTGTATACGCGGTATAGGTGGGTGGGGCTGGGGGGTTTGGGATGGGTTGCCAATGGTTAGCAGGGTTAGGCCCCAATTCGTTGATTATTAGTTTCTCATCAATCGCCCGCATCAAATTTTCAAGTTAGAATTTATCATCATTATTTCATTAGTGCATTCCAATGACGTAATAAAAGGCGTGGACAATCACGTGACCGACCGTGTGCAGCAATGTTCTTGAAGAGCTAGGGGGTGCTATGGCTCTGGTAAGCATCTGTGTACTGCCTAACCATGCTACTTTCATGACTAACACTCTTGATGCCACTTTTGTGACTAGTATACTGTTTGTGTGTGCCAATAGCAATGTTTGCCCAGGCAGCACCATGCATTTTATGTGCCTTTCAAGTGTTGCATAAGTTGTGGTCAACATTAATTAAATAATGGTAATACCCGCCCGCCCGCATGGCCCGGTATGTTGGGAAACTACCTGATGAGAAACTAATAATCAAGGAATTGGGGCCTTAGTCTCTAGGGTTTGGCTATACGTGATATGGATGGGAGGGGCTAGGGGGGGTTGGGGATGGGTTGCCAATGGTTAGCAGGGTTAGTTTCTAGGGTTTGTCTATGATAGGGGGGAAATAATGATTGGCAGCAGCGACAACAGCAGTGGTGTAGTGGTTGGGGCTCTTGTGTGTGGAACAAAATGTAGCGGGTTCAAATCTTGCTTTATGCTTTGATTTTTTTTCTTTTCACTTGTCGAAATTTTTCTAAGTTTTTGCGAGCCATTCCAGCACGGAGCCAGTATAGCATGCTGCACTCATGTAATGAATCATGATACAGTCCAACCTCGATTATCCGAACTCTTGATCATCCAGGGTCAAAGTACACATTGTGACCATGTGACTGGATTGCGCATGCGCAGTGAACCTACGTCGTGTCGTTGCCACGCGAGAACCAGCTGCTGCACTGCTATCAAATCTAGTTTTAACGCTCAAAGAAGTAAAAGAAATGCACGGTAAGCGTTCTATCAATCGAGGATGGGATTAAAATCGTCAAAATGCTCGATAAATCTGTCAATGATACGTTTTTGCATGGATGATTGATCTAGTGGGTGTGGTCAACGTTATCCGAACTTTTTGCTTATCCGAACGGTTCCAAATTTCCCCTTGGCCAAAGGGGTTTGGATAATCGAGGTTGGACTGTACACTATAGCTAGCTACTGCACATACACTTTGTATATATATACTTGCCTAGTAAGGTTACGCTGTTTGTGTGCATGCATGCACCCATGCATGGGTAAAGTATGTAGGGGAAATCTATGTGAAAACGGGATAGCTATACAGCTGCCAGCTTTGATATAAAATAATTTATATGCACATGAAACTTGTAATAAACAAAACATTTGTCAGGACATGGAGATATGCTGGGCTAATGCATGTGTGTGGGATTGAATAATTGTCATGTAATGAATCATGATACACTAGCTACTGCACATACACTGTGTACATGTACTTAATACCTAGTAAGGTTATGCTGTTTGTGTGCATGCATGCACCCACGCATGCGTAAATGTATTTGTAGGTATGTAGGGGAATCTATGTGAAAATGGGGTATACAGCTGCCAGTTTCGATGATAATGGGGCATAAATTACTCATATATCTGCAAAAGCAATGCATTACATGTTTAGATCTGTACTATAATGTACACTGTGAAAGTGATAAACAAAAGCAGCAGCTTCTTTCTGACTTACAAAGGAGGCTTTGTGCATGTAGCTATGATTGTGGGTGTGTTAAATTTATGGTTTATGGCATCCAGTGCACTATGTGTATATGTACAGTAGTTGCCATGGCACTGTACTCAAATGCTATAAAGGTATATAGCCTTGGGGGCATATCAGTATACCCCTCCTCCCTCTCTTTTTCTTCCTACTCTTTTCTCGGGGGATGGGGGAGACGTTTTGCCCTAGTCTCCCCCCCCTCCCCAGTAAATTGAACCCTGATGTAGTAGCAAACTTTCTTTATTAATCATCAAAGCTTTTCAGCTAACGTAGTTAGCCTCATCAGGATATTAGAATGAAGAAAATAAAGGAGAAAACATGGCTCCATAGGGATAGATAACGAGGGCCAAGAAAATAGTAAACAGATGAATGTAAAAAATAATCTGATACTATGGAAATTGTATCACATGCCGCACTACAAACATGTTGTTACATCAGGGTTCAATACAGTGGGGCAAGGGGGAACCTCCCCCCCCCCCCCCCCCCCCGAGAAAAGAGAAGGAAGATTTAGTGTAAAGAACTGTGTGCTGTAGGTAGCCCTAAGGTACTTGCACAGAAGAAGTTACAACTTTCAATCACATTCAAATCCAAGTACCTTTCAAATTATTAATTAGGCGTGGCAGCGCCTTCAGCCACACCCTCCAAAATGCTCTCCGGAATTTAAGTGGCCACTTCTATCGAACCTTAGCTACACAAATGAAGGCTTACTGTGATGATCTAACATAATATCTGATGAATTGTCGAAAACCACCTCTGCTATTATTTTATTTACAAAAACAAGATTTTGAGGGGACTCACTGCACAATGTTTTGCATGTACCTCCGAACTGAAAGCAGTCTTCGACACTCTGTCTGACAGATCGTCAACATTGATCATAAGCTTTGATTTTCGATCATTAGTGCTGTAAAAATTCATGAGCGCTCCAATTCCAGATGGCATTTGTTCCAGGAAGTGACGGGGCAAGCTGATCCATGATCGTACTAAGTGGAAAATGTATGAAATCTATGGTCATGCAATGGCTATTTACCTGAATATCTCCCGTCACGTACAATATTTCTTTACGCCCTCGGGTAGTATGACTTAAAACCATTATTACTTGCTTCGTATAGTGGAGATATCTCTTCAGTAAAGCGTCTTCATCGCTGCCTCAGCTACATACTACTTTTGTATAGCCACTCTATGGCAATGATCGCAATCATGTGACTGTTAGTATATATATATATAGCGCACGTAATCCAGCACTGGCCACCCCGTACCCAGTCCTTAGATTACCTGAGAAGCCACTATTTGGCTCACAGATGGGCACATGCCAACGATAATCAGACATGCCTTAACTGCATTGAGCATGAGTCAGTACACTGCATTAATGCTAGATGTACAATAATATATTATGGCACTTGGTGTTGGACACCAATCATGGTGTTAATTACTTTATATTATATGCACAAATTAGGTCAAGAGGATTATGACAGATTACGGCCACTCTCTTATCCTAAAACCGATGTATTTATAGCAGTATTCAGCGTTGTTTCACCTTCATCATTTGAAAATATCAAGAAAAGGGTATTAATATAAAGCAAAAACTTGAAAGGCACCAATTCACAATAAAACAAGTGGATCATATTAAACTAACGTGGGTTACTTCAGTTGCACACACTATAGCTACCTCCACATCATAATAATATTATACTACTAAACTATGTGAATAACAAACAGGCATAGTTGCACGTTCCACTTGTCCCATGAGTGTTATCATAATATTTATGTAGTAACTGCATGTATCTCATAAACTGGCAAGTTTGAGATAGTATCTATAATTAACTGGATTACAAGAATTGTGATAGGATAATTAATGTACCAGTGCAACTGAGGCAACCTACATTAATTGTTTTTGCTGTGAATTGACTATAAAGTTAAGGAATAGGCCTTGTATCCTAGAACAGTGGTAAATTAACTAAGATGTTTGCCTCACTCTGGCATTTATATTGGGCTGATCCATGCAGGGGGTGGATAGGGTGGCTACCATTCCCTTCACCAGTTCTTTTATGCAATATTATTCTAGTATAGGAGATGTCCACCATTATATAATTTTGCACCAGTGTGGTTTACTATGGGTAGCCACCCTGTCAGACACCTTCCATGCAAATTTTCTGGATCAGTGCCTGCCTTGTCATGTAAAGTGACTGTCCAATGAGAATGCGTGTAGGTGGCATTAACCAGTGATAATCATGAATTGCCCCGGGCAAAAAAAGGACATAAACAAGTGAAGGATGAAGTAGGGATGGCAGTACTAAAAAGTACACAAACAAGATTTGTAGGGATAACTTACCACATCCACTATACATGTACATGTACATCCCTATGCTTGCTTTTCTCGATACTTTAGCTATTGATGTTGACCCCAATGTCACCCCTGCTCTTCCCTATGCATGTGGAAGAAATCCATGGATTGTCATGCAGTACTAATTGTCAGATTATTGGTTAGAAAAGCAAGCGCAGGGATGTATAATGGATGTGATAAGGTTACCCCTACAAAACTTGTTTTGTGTACTTTTTTTTTAGCACTGCCATCCCTACTTCATCCTTCACTTTTTTTCTTATACTTGTTAACTTACATACAATTGGACACTCAGAGCTACATAATACTAATTTTCTTTACTTAAATCTGATAGTGGGTACCTGAACTCCATGAGCACTGTCCAAAGGTCCCAATTCTACTGTGTGGCAGTGAAATTGAATTGCGAGATGATGCTGCTACCATAGAAAAATTATCCAGATTCAAACAAAAACCAATAACAGTTGAATCAGGCAAAAAGTTGGCACAAGAGCTCAACCTTGTAAAGTATATGGAGTGTTCTGTACTGACACAAAAGGGCATAAGGGATATATTTAATGATGCCATACTTGCTGCACTTGGACTATTGGAAGAATCGGTACCAGAGCCTACAAAGAGATTTAAATTTCGTATGCCTAATGCTATAAAGAAATTATTTAAAACAACAAAAGACAAAGATGCTGTAGCGGTAAGATATGATTACATAACTTTATAGTTTAAGTCCTATGATATTCCATGACACCTTATTTAATTTAGTCCCTAGTATTAAAGTAAAAATTGTGTGAAAGTGACTTGCATATGCATGGCTAGTCTAATGCCTTGTTGGAATAGTGCAAGCTATTTCAATAACTATAATTGTATTTTTGTTACAAGAGGTCTAATCGATACGGTGTTCAATGTATCTTGATTGCACTATAGCTGCATATTGTCTGAATCTCTTTACTTCAGTATTAATATTGTCTTTCATGACAAAATTAATGACCTCCTCTACGTACAACCATCATAGTAAATAGTCGAGTACCACCAGTGCCAGGCAAAGAATAGACTTTCCCTGGCTTTCCAGTTGAATAACTAGGGTCTCCAGATGTTATTAGTAAAATTAATACTTATTCAGTAAACCTATAGCAATGCCGTAGTATCATGATTATTAAGTGCTCTACCATTCCTCCCAATATTTTATTGCACTGGGTATATACTTACCCAGTATACTATGCACTTATGTGTCAAGTTATATGCAAAATAATAGGTGGAGTCAGTGTACATGTATGTATACGTACCTTGATCTCAATCATGTGGCTATAGTTTAAACTCAAGGCAGTTGTTCCTCATAAAGCTTATAATACTGTAGTCCAGAGCAGCTGCAGGTAGTGGTGTTGAAAGAGTTCAAGCTCAAGAGCCTCTTGCTTAGGTGCTGTGTGGCACTGTTAAGGATAAACTAAAATGTTTCAAGCAAGAATAGCTTTCTGCAGCATAAATTACCAATTATCGGCACCATCCACGCCAGTTATTGGCATGTGCATGGATGAACAATAAATGGACAGTAACCGGTACGAGTCTGGACTTCTTTGCACTATCTATGCAGTGAGTTTGTCCATGCACACAATAAGAAGCTGAGGTTTTTCTTCGTGCTCTATAGCCTACCTAAAGGTTAGTGGTGGCAATTTCTCTCTCGTTTTTGTGTCCAATACCCCTCCCCAAATAAACCTTGACAGTACTGCTTTTCGTTGGAATTGCACCCGCAAATAATCGTAGCCCGTGTTCATCAAGTAGGGGAATGATGCATTGTGATGTAGTGACAATATCGATCATTGTGCATGACATGTACATCATATGCATTTAAGATATATAATATTATATATATAAAATTTCGGACCAACCAGAGTTTCAAAATGGGGGGGGGGGGGGGGGGGGGGGGGGGGGGGGAAGGCGGGCATGGGATCCCCCCAGCATAAAACTGTAAGCTTGCACTAAAAAGGGTTATGATTGTGATGTTTTAGAAACAAATTGCTGAAATTTCGAGTATCTATTGATATAAAAGTAATTTCGAATTCCATGCGCTTTGTGTGCAGAACTTTCCCCCCTCCAATAGAAAATTCTATATAAAACCCTGCCTACAACATCATGGTGAGCACAAAGTAAAATGCTTCCACATTAATTTTTTCATGATCTCACTTCTAACTGATAGTGGATATGTTCTACATGTACCACTGCATTATCATAGTGCATGTGCCATTGTACATATACATCACTGAGGAGTCTCTGACCTGTATGCAGCAACTTTTAGAAGTATTTGCTTCTGGATTAGCCATTGTGGTCAAAATCTATTTTTTGCCCAGTAGCTAGTACATTCTGTGTAATAGAAAGTTATTATTTGTATGTGGTAGAATTTTAATGATGAAAAACATCTTATTGCAGGATAATGTGCAAGGTATAGATGATGCCCAACTTGTATCAGGTATGCAAATGATAATGATGTCCATTTGTGGATCAGAGGCTGGTTTGTAGAATTTTTTGGCTAAATTTGTCAGTTCTTGTTACAGTAGGTGTAAATACAGCTACAGTGTAGTCCATATAAATTAAATCTGAAAATCCATGAAAACTATTTGGAAAATTTGAATTACAGTGATCTATATAAGTCACTGGAAGAGAGTAGTATTGATACTCTGATCCTTCTTTGTGGAGCATTCAACTACATAGTATGAATTGTTCTGAGAGTGATTTAGCTAATTGATACTTGTAGTTCCATATCTCAAGCAGGATAGTGTAATTGTAGTGATCTGCATGTGATCTATGTTCTGTCTTGCTACTTGTGTATACTTGTCGGGAAGTATACTGCGCTGTCAAGTTCGTCTCTGTGATTGAAGCATCGAAAATTGTCGCTATTGAGATTGAGAGTCGGTCTTGACTCCATCTCCATGATTTCTGGTGCCGGTATTGATGTGCACACGTTCTATTGACGACACTTTTACTACACGCACCATTACACTATGCAACCACTGGCAGCTCCAGGGTTAACATTGTTTTACCTAGTAAAATATCTAGTATTATGAGTGCGCATGTAGAGAGGGCGCATTCAACACCCATGTGTATTGCTAACGCCCTTATGAGACTGGCTCTGATGACCCAACAGATGGAACTGAGCAGCCACAGAGAACTGAGTTGTCCATGGACCAGCTTGATTTCAAGTTTAATATAGGCTGTGCTGCCTTCCCTTGAGGATGCGATTGCTGGAAAAGTGGCTCAATCCCTGCAGGCTCTAGGTTAGCTGCTATATATGGCTAAGCAAAATATAAATAATTAGGCCATTTAATTGCATGGTTATGGGTGCCATTGTTAGTATGCACGTGCCAATCACATGCTGGCCACTCGTACCCACAAGGTTATAGGGTCATAGCTTGCGCTCTACCATAATTTCCAGGAATGGGCCCTATGGCTTAGTAACAGCACCGGATAAAGCGCGCCCCAAAAAACACATCATCCATTCAAGAATGGGTGATATCTTTCTCCACCATGCAATGATCCATTGTTCTCTTGTGTGAGCTGGTACCACAGCTGATCTAGCTCCAAGCTTATTGTCCTACAATCATCAAAGTGAGCATAGATTATGAGGATATGCCATGGCTCAACTACGACACACACTTCCGCCGACAAGCTGCAAAAAACCCAAGGAGCCATGGTCCCACTTCGATGCAGTTTTATGGACAATATACTTCACGCAGGCAAAGGCAAAAAAAAATACGCATTCAGGAGACGATACTATAAAATTGTAGATGCTGGCAGGAAAAGTGCCAAGCCGTGGTACCAACACTGCTGTTCAAAGTGCAACTCTACGTTGCACAAAGCGATTAACTGCCAAACATATCAGCAGAGGCAGCTGCACTACCCTTTCGGCCTGATGCTGCAAGGCGATAGGATGCTTCAGCCACCTCACATCCATCCATGCACATCACCATCCGTCTGGTTCATACTATTCTTTACAACCCTCCCATTCGGCTTAAGATCGGCACCTTAACACAATTGCTGATGTGTTAGAATGGCTATTATCCAGCAAGGGGTTACAGATCTCCTGCACTACCTAGATGATTTTCTAATCCTAGTATCACCCAGTGCTCTAACACTGCAATACATCGGGACTTTCCCTCAAGCGCGAAAAGGTCAAGGGGTCCACTACAATGCATGCTTGTCTTTCTGGGAATACACTTGGACACCATGGCAATGGAATGCATGCGTCTCTCAGATGCAAAATTGGCAGAATTGTGTCAAATCGTAATCAACTGGTCTTCCAAACATGCTGGGAAAAGGGTGAACTCCTCTCCTAGCAGGAAGCTATCGCATGCAGCTAAGATCATGGTCCCAGGCCGAATTTTCTTTTGTCGAATGATCGACACAGCCAACAGAGCCAAGCAACTAGACCACTGGATACACCTCATAGCTGACTTCAAATTCAACCTAGCATGGTGGCACACCTTTTTGGAGTTCTGGAATGGCAAGTCCAGCCATGATGCGGGTAGTCACACCTATACAGCCCCCAGCTTTCATAATCACTACAGATGCTTCAGGTAGCTGGCACTGTGGGCATAATGGCTCGAAGCACAAAAGTGGCTGCAATGCCCTTGGCAAGGATTGTGGGACCATGTACACAAAGGAATTGTTGCCTGTACAGTCTGTACTTCTGGCTGCCACTACATGGGGTTCAACTCCCATATCCCGTTCAAATGTGATAACATGGCAGTAGTAAACATCTTGGCTAGGTCTACCAGTCGGGACCCCCTGGTGATGCACCTCATACTTCATTTTGGCATTAAATTTTTATAACTTGCCAAACATAGCAATAACTCCATTACTGATTTCTCGCAATCTCTCGCAGGTTTTGTTCTCCCAGGTACCGGAGGCTGACCCCCAGCCCACTCAAATCCCGGAACCACTATGGGATATCCTAGCGATTTGGTAACCCAACTGACTGTTGGACATCTGGCAAACATCGCTAATAGCCGCACTGACAACAGCCTCGCCCCAAATTCCAGAAAAAACTCACTCTTCCGCTAACTTCTGCTCACGTATGCAACTCAACCCACTTCCAGCAAGCCAATAGCACCTGATACTATTTGCAGTGGACCTCTCCCAGATTATAACATAATATATATCCATGAGGACGTACCTCTCTGCAGTCCAGCACCTTCACATTTCCGATGGATACGAGGATCCACTACGGTTCAATGCAACTGGACCTCCTCATGAGGGATGCTTGTAGAACAAAACCCACTCGCAATGATTGTCGGCTACCAATTACCCCGCTTAGAGCTGCATCTATGAGGTTTTAAACAGAATCCTGACAGTTATGAGAATAAACTCCTCTGGGCAGCTTGTTGCCTCAGGTTTGTCGCCTTTCTCCGCTCCGGCGAATTCACTCTAAAACAAGGAGAACGCTATGACCCACTTGGCACCTATCGGTCAACAATGTCACAATTGAAAGCCAACGAGACTGCAAATTCACATTAAGGATTCAAAAACAGACCAGTGGAGGCAAAGAGCATCCCTGGTAGTTGCATATTTGTCCAGTAAAGGCAGTGTTAGCCTATATTGCAGTTGGAGGACTTAAAGAAAGAAAGACCCCTCTTTATTGATAGCAATTAAAGGCTACACTAACAAAGTAGGCATTGATTGCACCCACTATTTAGGCTGCTTCTTCCATATAGGGGCGGTCACAACAGCCTCAGCGTCCTGGAAGCAATGATACAAACACTCAGGAGATGGAGTAGTGACTCATATAAATGGTACATTCGGCTACCACATAGTGAACTAGCCAGAATTTCATCCCAGCTCATCCAAGAGTGACTTACGACCGGAGGTAGTAATAAATATTGGTTGGACTATTGCATTTGTACGTACTCATATTACTTTATTCTTTAATTATGCTATAATATTAAATCTTTTACTATGATTTGAGTTTACTGGATAACAGGGTATTTAATGAGGCAAGAAATATTTTAATTGCAAGCAAATCACTCATTACCATTGCAACAGCATACATGCATGCAAGCATACACGCTCCACTGCCATCAATTGGTAACGGAAGGGACATACAGATCCCTTCCCAGAGGCAGCAGCAGCAACTAGTAGTAGGGAGAGCCTAGCAGCAGCAGCAACAGTGTGTAAGCAGAGTGGGAGGGCATTAATTTTACCAAATACAACCAGTCGATGTGTTGCACTAGATAATTGCTAACTGAATTCAAGCACACACTTGCATGTATACAATTACAACACTATATTATATACTGTAGTGTCCCGGGTAAGCATAACTCCCAATTTTGGCCAGCATGGGCGCTTACCCAGGATATAAATTGAATACGTTTGTATAGAAGCTGCTACATTGACCCCTTGAAATGTGGTGCATGGGAGTTGGCATTTTCTGGGATACTACGGTAATATACACATTAGAAAGTGGGGCTCACCGCCAGCAAAAATGTGGCAAGATCGAGACAACACACAGTTGGTGAGCTTACAAAAGTATACAGTGAACTTGAGTGAGTTCGTTGAGTGAGGTAAAAGAGCTGGAGTGAAAGTTCCAACTAAGTACACAGTCATCCAATTTAACTTGCTTTGATAGACTTAATTCTATAGTATATTATGCACTGAAGGACAAAATTCAATAAGCTTTAGTCTTCAGGCAATCTTATTAGCTCTCAACCAAAGGTATAGATGTCACTAATAGCCTTCTAAACATCCGTCATCAAGTTCCCCAGTTTGCTATACATAGAATGTATCAGGATTTTATCCAGAAAAAAATTTGGGGGAGAAGTGGGCATGGCATTTACACACACCGTGTCCTCTCCTCCCCCCGCATTCCAGAAATTGTCTCACATGTCACTCGCTTGTCAAGTTACCAGTGAGTGACTGGGTATGGGGTAATGCCCTCGGACCTTCGGTCGTGTGTATGCCACTACCGTGCCACTATTTGCTGTGTGGCACGAGAGCGTCCATGTAATAACTAATTTGTTGCATGAACAACTTATGACCAGCATGACCGAGTTAATGCCGATCCATAAACAGACAACTGGTAAGGTATACCAATGTTGCTAGGTAGCTTGATTTTGCCCATTAGCAAATGATCATGTGCCAATATTTTGACCTGTGCCAGTATTGCACATTATAATATTCACCTTTGAAGTTATAGGGCTTCATGCAACAAGTATGTTTACTTTCTATATAGATTTATTGTATAACCTTATTATGCATGCATATTTAGATGATAAATCTGAAGAACTCTTTGAAGAAGCGATGCAAGAAGGCTATGTTTTGTTAGAAACAGTGATTTTACTTCTAACTGGTGTCGCTGGAGTTGGAAAATCAAGCTTTGCTAGACTTCTGTTTGATCAGCGTCCTCCTAAATTAAGAGAGAGCACATCCCTTGCACAATCGGCAATTCGAGCAGTATCTGTTTCACAAGCAAATATGAAAGGAGAAGAAAGTGACATAATCTGGATACCTCTCTCGTGTGATGTACTTATGAGTCGAATTGCTGATGGAATTAATTATGGATATACCTTCTCCTATGCTGAAAGTCAAGTATCTTTTGGTGCAAGTGAATCAATATCAGATGTTTCATTGGAGAGTCAAAGGAATGTGAATATCACTGATGCACTGAAACCATGTTCAAACCAATCAGGTATGTCCAATGAAATAATTTCTCGTGAACATGATTTATCACACATGTTAAAGATGGGAAACTTTAAAGATCTGCTTACAGGGATTAAAAAATCGAAGCAATCAAAACAAGTATGTGAACAAAAATGGCTATATCTAATTGATAGTGGAGGACAGCCACAATTTCGTGAACTTCTTCCTACATTTGTTAGCCATGCTTCAGCTGTTGCTTTTGTGATGAAGCTTAATGAAGAACTAAAAGCTTATCCAATGATTGAATATTACCAAAAAGGAGGTAAGATTATTGGAAAGCGGTACAAATCATCACTCACCAATTTAGAGATTCTACAAAATTCGCTTCAGATGATGGAGTCTCGGCAAGGGACTGTTTATGCAAGTGGACGACCGAAACTCTTCTTCATTGGCACGCACCGTGACCTGGAAAGTAAGTGTAAGGAAAAACGTGAAGCCAAAAATCAACAGCTTCTGCAAGTGCTCTCTGAACACAAAAAAGATCTAATTTATTATAATGTAGCTAAAAAGGATGAACTCTTATATGCAGTTAATACAAAAAAGTCCAATAAAAGTGATTATCAAACTGCTACTGATTTTCGTTACGCTGTCATGAAACACTGTCCAAAACAAGAAGCAAAAATTCCAATACAGTGGTTTGTATTAGAGCAAATTCTTCAGCAAGTGTCTCAAGAAAAAGGAAGAAATGTACTTAGCTTTGAATATTGTCTTAAATTAAGTATGGGTCTAAAAATGGACCGTGCTCGACTTACAGCAGCTATTAGATATTTCTGTAAACTTAATATCTTCAAGTTTTTTCCAACTGTACTTCCAAATGTTGTTTTCACATCATCTCAAGTGCTTTTGGATAAAATTACAGAATTGGTAGAGCTAAATCATCAGCTTCGTGGTGATAAAATGAACAAAAACCGGGAAGATATACAAGTGCAATTTCGTGATCTTGGTAAAGTAAGTACACAGATTTTAGAAGAGTATCCAAAACATTATGTTGAGGGACTCTTTGAACCTAAGGACCTTAGAAAACTATTGCTTCACCTTCTTGTTATGGCAGAAGGTCCTGAAGATAGTTGTTATATGCCTTGCGTTTTAGATGATGTACCATTCATAGATCTTCCTGCTTATATTGACACTTCAATAGAGCCATTCCTTATTTGCTTCCCTGGACACTGGTTCCCTTCAGGAGTCTTTTCATCTTTAATTTCCCATTTACAAAATCAGTCTGAATGGAAATTCTTGGTGAAGGAAGGAAAACCAGCCCTTCTTGCTAAAAATGCTACAAAATTCAATGTAAGCAGTTTGGAACTAAATGCAAACATTAGCTTTATTTACTTCAATCGTTGGATTGAGGTTTATGTGCAATTTTATGGCATCCAATCGCCAACTCAGTACCAAGCAGCACTTATAAGAGATACCATCTTTCAAGGAATTTTTTGCGCACTAGAAATCCAGGGTTATTGTCACCTGAAGCCCAATGTGGTATTTAAATGTCCATGTGTACAGAATGTCACAAAATCCAGTTTAGTCTGTGAGCCTCACATAGCCACTATCAGTCCTGACAGAAACTTACTATGTTGTACTTTCAACGAAGAGTATCATAAAATTCTTACAGATCAACAGAAACTATGGCTGAAGGAGTCCGACCGTAAGTGTTTGAATAACTTATTGTTTTAGATATAGTGAGCTTTAGATTGCACTGGAGCGCAGGCATCTTTACCTCAGCCTGTTCAGAAGAGCCTGGAATGTAAACAGTCGAAGTCACTGGCATATCGCAACACTCTATTTTCTCCAACATGTATGACATTAATTTAATGATAATAATCTGCCCAACGTATACTTCAACATAGGGAACAAAGGAGTGAGAAACTGTTAATATCCTATGTAAAATATGTGGGAATACGAGTGATGTTTTTAATCTGATTATGTGATCATTTCGTACTTCCTCTGCATGTGCTTACCTACAAAGAGCTTGAGCACCATTATGCATAGTTGATTAATTTAAGGTGTACAAACTTATGCTTGTATACAGAATTTATGGTGTAAATAGTTACAATAGCTCTTATCTTTTTTGTAGACTCTAGAGAACTTGGCAGCAAGGATCACAAAATTATTTATCGAAAGCTTTCTCCTTATGCTTTTCATTGGAAGGACATCGGAATGGAATTAGGTTTTAAAGAAAATGAACTTAAGCTTATACAAAGTAATCCGATGTTATTAATAGAAGAACCACCGAAGAGCTATCTTCGTGAAATGCTAAATCAATGGCTGCTATGGGGTCCTGGAGATTCCAGAGGCAGTGAGAGTTGTGCTAATACTGAATTACTGAACAAAGCTATCTTAAATCTCAACTCACTAAATCCTGAATTAGCAAGTATTATTCAAGACCTCTCTGCTGAACTAATGATTCAATGAGGTTTGTAACTTATCTTGCATAACATTTTAGATCTTTGAAGAAGCAGTGCAATTCTGATATTACTTTTATTTACTTCCAACTGGTGTTGCTGCAGCCATGTAGCTGGAAAATTATACTTTGCTGGACTTCCATTTGATTAGCATCTGCTTAATAAAGGGATTGATGAGAATCGAAACAGGTGTGTGAACAAATCTGGCCATAACTTCGGCACCTCCCATCTTCCATTTAATTACACTGGACAGAAGTTGTGAGCAAACTATGTAAGACTGTAAAACTTCTTCCTATTCATCAGAGAAAGTAGCACGCACCTTATGCTGGATACAGGCGTTTGATATTCTATATACTTGCTGATTTTTAAGTCTCAGGAAGGTTCCACTGAGGCCCTGGATTTTTGCATGATTAGGTTACGTAATAATTTCATCATAACATAATTACCTAATAACCACAAGAAAGTAAATTGCTACTGAGGACATAATGTAGAGCCTTTATTGAGAAGGGAAGTGGACTCCGAAGTGGACAGTTCAGGTTTCCTCATGCACAACATTGCTTATAATGACAATATCATGTAGTTGTAGCAGAATATTACATATTATACTAATAAACGAGTGCAATTATTCACTCAGAAAGGAACTCACATTCATACACTGCAAGACAAGACGTTGAACAACCCCTTAACATTAATAGCTAGCTCACACCAGGAATTACAGTCGGACATACTCTTAGTCTGGCAAAAGGGACCTGGACAGTAACATCTTGCAGTCGGTCAATTTGTCTGACATCATCTCCATTGTGGTGCAGAGTAATATTTTGGAATAGGCCACGAAACGGTCAACTCAATTTGTAGGCCTTACCAGACCTGGCAGCAGGCATATATATATTATACGAAAACTCTATGATCACCTAATGAAAATGTAGGCAATCTTGTCTTCTTATCAAGCTGCTTCTTTTGTTGTTTCTGAGCTTTCTGAAGATTCTATCGTGCTTTAGCACAGGCTTTGCTCAAGTTATGCACTATCAGTGATCGATAATCATTGTACTCAAGGTAGCATCACTTGACTGGTTGGGAGAGAGCCTCTTTGGTAGGCAACACTGGAACTCAGCCATATAACATGAAAAAGGGAGATTCACGTGTAGACTCCTGCTCACAACACCGATACGTGAAGAGAACGAATGGCAGCTGCTTGTCCCAGTCAGATCCTCTTGGCTGAAAAATCTTGCCAGCATTCTCCACCGGGCCATCAGTTTGAGAATGTTAAGCAGTTATGGGTACCTTATGTATGCCCATTAGTAGAAGCTTCGATAGGAATGCAGCATTGCAATCAGACAAAAGTTCTTGTACCCCATGATGGCTAATTATCTCCGATATACCAGCAATCGAGGGTGGAGAAAACCTCTACCCACTTGTTTAGGTAATCCATAAACACAATGGCATACCTGTTTCCTCTACCTGACCTTAGGAAACTGTACCACGTCGACTCCAAATCTGTCAAAGGATCCACTCACAGATATTGGAATGAGCGATAGTTGAACGCTTTGTCCAGCTTGTCTGGTTGCACACGTGATGCAGGCACATCACCATTGACAGATGTCAGTTCGCATGCCTGCATGGCCACCAATAGTGTCGGCTGAGTAGACTGTGCATCTTGGCATCTCGCAGGTGACTACCATGCTCCTCGTCAAAGAGCTTCCTTTGGAGTGATTCAGCGGGGATGATACATAACGTCTTATCCAGACTGGGGAGTAGTTCCAATCGTGGCTATGCACCTTTCCTCACACTCTCCCTTTCCGGATGCCATAGGACACAGGGCTCTGGATAGGTCACTTTCTGATTAGTATGGTCTGTCAGGATTGTAGTGGATATGGCTTGAATAGCAAGCCCCACTTTGCCAGCTTGCCTGAGGGATGTAAAAGTGATTTAAGGCCTCGTGATCTGTGTGGACATGGCAGCGGTGACCATACAGATAGCTACTGCCTAAAACGTCGAATAGCCCAAACCGCACCAAGCACTTCCATTTCTGTGGCCCCATAGTTTTGCTCATGCTGTTGTAAAATTCAGCTAGCGTAAGTGAGTGGCTTCATTGTCCCATCATCCTGTTCTTGCATTATGACAGCACCAAGCCCCTACCCAGAAGCATCAGTTTCAAAATGAAAATCTCGGAAGAAATTTGGGAAGGCTAAAATTGGTGCTTGAGTCAAAATGCTTTCAACTGCATGAATGCATCTTCGCAGGCACTGGACCATTCAAAAGGGACGTCCTTGCATCTGAGTACATAATAATAGTGGGCCAGCAATTGCAACATGTGAGAAGAGGGGGATAAATACGATGCCAACCCAAGGAAGGATCGTACTTGCTTTAAGTCCCTAGGATGAGAAAATTCCTGCACGGCTTGAATTTTTAGCAAGGTCTGCACTTATATCTTCTCTCGAAACATGGTATCCTAAGTACTCAACTTTTCTCATTGCAAAGTAGCACTTTGGAGGTTTCAGTCTAAGCCCTGCCCCACGCAACCTCATGAGTTCTTTGCATAAGTTTACAAGATGTTCACTGAAGTCCTTCCCCATGACTATTATAGCTATCATCAAGATAGTGTCACCAATCAAGCCAGCAAGCACGGTTTCCATCAATCGCTGGAAAGTAGACATAGCATTCATACAGCATTACTGAAAATTCAAAAAGACCAGAATGAGTGACAAAGGCTCGTGAGGGAGGATCTTCGAGCACCTGCCAATAGCCGGCAGCTAAGTCAAGCGTCGTAAAAATTAATATTCAAACTAGAAAGCTGATCAAGTGAATCATCCACTCTTGGTAGTGGAAATACATCAGGCTTAGTGGCTGTGTTCAATCGTCAATAATCAATGCAAAATCACGTACTGCCGTCCTTGGTGACCAGCACAACAGGACTACCCTAGGGGCTCTTAGGGAGACATCATTCCTTGGTCTAACATCAGATTCTCTTTGACGAGCTGATCTGCACTGACTGGATCCGTACTGGGGTGAAGCAATGAGTGAGCTCCGTGAATAGTATCAGTCTTTTGTTGCTTTCGATAAAAAAGCAAAAGCTTCACCCTGTAGTCTCGTGGTTCGGTGGATTAGCTTAGCTTTAGGATTCCATTTACATACCTCACTCAAATTGTGCAATCCATTCCTGAAAAGTTTCTTCAGATGAATCACTATTCCCATTGTACTTAGGAAGCGGAGGCAGCTGCTGGGCAAGAAGTGCAGTAGAGAGCTCATTGGCAGTGGAATGTTGTTTACCAAGTGTCTCCTATGGCCTCAGCTTTGTGGCCAGTATTATCTGATTTAGGATCAGCTATTGCAGTGGTGGTAATCTGCATGTGTGGAGACTGAGGTCTTGTTAGAGTCTGCCCCACTGTACCCTATTTTAAGCTAGTGGTTTCTTGAGATACCGGCTTTTTCTCCTCGTCGGGCACCAATCGTAACAAGTACTACTGCTTATACTTCGACTTTCTATTTCATATACGCACGCACACATCTTATTCACGATTTATGAATAATCTAGCTTACCTTCCATTGGTTATCAGCTCTTTTCTCATTACAAACTAGTAAATTGCTTCAGTTGACGACCATCAATACCATTCTTCTTGCCCAGTGTTGCTTCAAAGCCTTTCCATGGGCCTCATTCTCTCCTTCCATCGCTATGAGTAATGGAACACGTCTACCATGCCAACGAACTTGATCTGTAATTACATTAATTACATTACTCATGCGGAAATTCTTTTTATCTTGGTATGTAACTACTTCGTGTGTAATTTTTCTCCATGAAACATTTATGCAATATAATATATTAAGGATACACATGTCAATGATTACCACTATGATGATACATGTAAGGAATAATCTAAAATTTTTATGTAATATGCCCACTAGCTATATTGACGACCATTTATCATATTTTTAGCTTTGTACCATAAGAAGTATGCAGCAACTGGGGATGTGATTCACATTAATATGAAGTTATGATAATTAATAATTATTATAAGAACACCAATGTTGATGACTAGCTGTCAAACAAACTGTTAGCTACATTGGTCAATCATTGTGCGACTAGCTAGCTACCTATAGTTCAGTCGGTTGCTGTACACCGGCTCAGTTACCCTTATGAATGTGATTACAACGGCCACCGATGTATGTCTCCACCACCTGAATAATACCAGTATCAAACTTCATGGGATCGACCTTGTATGGATTTGTGGACAGAATCACCAAATCAGCATATTTCCCAACCTCCAAACTGCCAATTTCATTCTCCCTGAAGAGCTGATAAGCAGGACCGATAGTGTAGGCCTTGAGTGCTTCGTCAACTGAGATGCCGTACTGCTTCCCGTACACCGTATGATCTGGATTACCAACTCCCTGCGAACGAGTGATGGCTACCTTCATATTGGCAAATGGCATGGGTGGGCCGGGAAAGAACGGATGATCTTGGTGGATGGAGATCTTGTCTGCACCAAGATACTTGATGGCGGTTGCTGTTGGAGCCCAGCGATCTGTCTGCTCAGGTCCTAGGATGTACTGAGCAAGGGTGTTGCCATAGAAGTAGAGGTGATACACAAACATGGACGTAGTCACACCAATCTCACGACACATTTGGAGCTGGTCTTCCGTGATGAGCCCAGCATGCTCGATTCGGTGTCTGCGATCGTCTTCGGCTTTGGTTAGTTGCTTGTAGGCGTTCAATCCTTGCTGTATAGCCCTTCCGCCCTGCGTGTGAATTGCTATCTGCTTTCCCTGATCATGGTAGTGCTTCATGCTTTGGAATAAATCTTCATCGCTCCAGTCGAGATGACCATTATTGGTGGGAGAAGATGGAAATGAGAGCCTTTTGGTGAGGTCGTTGTGCAGATATGGCTCGTTTATCGCAGCGGTACCGGCATGAGGAGAACCATCGGCCCAATACTTTACCCCTGCCAGCCACAACTTGCTGCTTTCTATGATGTGGGGTTCCGTTTTGCTCTCAACATTCATATAGAGGGCCAGGCGAATGGGGCAATCGATCATACCTGCTGTAGCACTGATGAAGAGATCCTGGACCAATTCAGGTCGATAATCCATTTCCGTCACGGTCGTAAACCCGGTCATTGCATAATCTCTCCACTGGTCGTGCACTGCTTTGGCTCCTTCAATGAACACTCCGGCTGATTTTGGATATTTACTGACTACACTGGAAATGGCTGACTCTTCTAGCAACTGCCCTGTCAGTTTCCCATTTGAGTCTTTCACATACGTTCCACCTGGAGGATTTGGGGTGGTTTCGGTTATGTTACAGACTTCAAAGGTCTTGTGGTTGACCCAGGCCGAGTGAGCAGTTTGTGCCAGAATCACGATTGGAACGTCCTTAGAAAAGTTGTCATCGATGTAGTCAGCACTCAACTCCGGCAAATCTCGAATTAGCTCGATATCCCATCCTAGAAACATGCACCATTCACCTGGCTTTGCCTGCGATACTTTGGCTGAAATTATGTCCCGCACTTCGGCTGCAGTGCGTAGATGGCGATCCCTGCTATATCCAGCAATATCTGTGAACAAGAAATTGGCTATGGCCAGAAGTATAGCATGCTGGTGAGCTTCAATAAATCCAGGGAGAAGAGTCTTCCCATCAAGATTTACAATCTCAGTGTAGCCTTTTCTGATTTTTGATTCGATGTCAGAGTATTTACCGACAGCAAGTATTTGTTCTCCTTTCACAGCTAGAGCTTCAACTTGTGGATTCTTGTCGTCCATCGTCAAGATATCACCACCCATGAAGACAATGTCAGCTGGGCCATCTTCCAGAAGTGGACGCAACAGCTCACGTTTGGAAGGCACAGACTGTGACATACGAACTTGACGTCTGTCTCTGGATCCTGAGAGGCAACTCGAGAGATTTGAACCCATGCTTTCAGAAGTAGCTAGCTACTATAGCTATAGCTAGTTGCTTGAATTTTATGAGTGACCCTTTGGACCAGCTACTAAAACTGTATGGATAGCTACACCACTGAATGAGTTGGTAGCTATGTGGAATCAGCTAGGTAATTTGATTATGGTACTGCTTTGGTTGCTATATCAATGACATTAGACCATTGGTCTAATTGGCTTCACAATGGTGATACGTTAGTAGGTTTCACTAGTGTTGACCTTTTCTACTAATGTCACTAGCCAGCTATAGCTACTTCAGCAAGAGCCCTACACTCAACACAATGCAATACAAAATGCACAATAGACCAATTGTGACTGGTACAAACCAGACATTCACACTAACTTATTACTATAATAACCATTTACATGATGGCCATTGCCTAGCGCCAGCTACCAGATGTGGGTTGATCAATGAGTCACATTTCATGCACATGCTAGATTTGCAATCCGAATTGATCAGTAGTAACCTTTCCAATTAACCCCACCAGCACAACTCTAAACCTACCCTCTGACTAATCACTATGTTACCTGATCTGCATTGTGCATTGCAGCGACTAGCTATCACATATTGCACTTAAGCTATCACCTGCAAAGGATGGTGTAGATAGCTATCCCTCCAGATCTACCTCCTCATCATTTTATCACTTTTATCACTTCTATCCCTTTTTTGTATGTCCACCCTTCTTAAAAATTTTTATACTTTCAATGCATGTTTATCTTTACTCTTCTGGGAGGACTCTCAGGCTAATTGTCCAACTAATATGCATTGGCAATTAGAAGAGATAGCTAACTATAGAAGTAGCTAACTATAGAAGTAGCTAGCTACATTGAGGTACCAATGTTGAAGTCTTAGCTACCAGTCATGCATGGCTGAGCCTTATCTGCCCTTCCTGTTGGTAGCTATTCCTAAGCTAAAGAGAATGATCTATAGGTGCATGTTTGCAGCTAAATCAATTCATACACCCCTAAAGAGCTCCTATACCCAATATAAACCATAAGATAATACAAATTAAAGTACTACACGGTCCAAACACGGTCGAAAATGGACTGTGACCCTTTGGCTTCACATCCATGAGACTAGTCTGAGAGCTCTAGCTACATCAATGTTATGCCTGAGTCCTTCAAACAAGATACGTGACTACCACCCCCACCCCCCTCACGCACACATACACACACATACACACACCTTGGGAGTGGTTCAATATTGGTGTTGATCTTCTCAGCAAGACAACTTACACGGAAGTTGTACTGTAAGGAGTTCGCTGTGGCAAAGGAATCCAAGTCATTTATATATATATTATTATATGTAATTGGTAAATAGTGCTCACTCGTATTCATTGCAATTATTTGTCGTATACACTCAATGATTTACTATTCTATCGATCTTACATATTGGCCTGAGTTTTTGTGATTGAATTAGTGATCTTCCATTCTTCCCCCCCCCCCCCCGACCCCACGACAATGTCAGTCATATCATGGATAAGGTGGAGCCAGATTGAGAAATAAAGATACAAGTTTGGACTGATGTTTAATTCTCAGTTTGTACGCATGTTTTTTTGTGTTCCCCCCCCCCCCCCCCCAAATTTAATTGAAATTCATGAAATGTTGCTTCTTTTTTGGGAACACTAGTATGAAATTATGCTTTGGCTCCTATGCTTTGCACGGGAGGGACCAATTCCCCTCCCACACCCATCCCTTTGGACCACCAAGGCGGCGCATTAGTCCAACTATATACCTTCCCCGTTTTCCCTCCAAATTTTTCGGGCCAGCTGATATGGCACTGTTGACTCACTGGAATGTTTCTCTCCATGGTACCCTGAGGTGTGACCATTCTGATTCTAACCACCACGTCTTTGATGTTGCCACAGATGTTCTTCTTCATTCCAGAGGACCTCGTGGCCACCCATCCTCCCACCGTGCTAAACTCCAGCGAGTCTGGCTCATGGCCCGTGCATGTGGTGTAGCCCTTCTCCCCAAGCTGCGGGAAATAAAATCATAGATTGAGATCACGTCCCATCAGGGCGAATACAATTGGGGATACCAGTATAATACCAGTATTATTTTGTCGTGGTGATAATTTTTGGTTAAGACAACATAGAACTCAAAGCACACTGATTGCAGAAAAAGCAAGCTTTCAAGCTATTTTCATCACCTTACTGCATATGTGTATTCCCACCATACAGTAGCTATTACATAATACACGTAACGAGAATGTTGAATTCAGACTAGCTAGTGTGTCTACCATGAAAATGTGTCTAAATGGCTCTTTCAAGAAGATTCACATATTAAAGAAGAAAGTAGTTCCGATGTATGCTTGAAGCAATTGTGGAGCCTAACTATCCATGGCATATAGCTATAGTTGGTGAATGTATTGTGGTATTGAGTGCTGTAACAGAATCATTGTCATTATTATGATACTGCATGTTATGATTCATTCATTCTTAGACTAATGATTGTTGCTATAATATTTGCAAGAGGTTTATTGCGATACCCGGTAGCTAGGTTGAATGAGTTCCCTGGGGGAAGTATATCTTCATATTGAACGTTTTGCCCCATGCATGGAAACTAGGAAACTATGGTCAATAGTAAATATCTCACAATTAACATTTAGGGCCACATGTACAATCATTTAATTAAAGTTCAAAGGTCACTCGTGTTGATCGGTGGTGTAGCTATTGTCAAATGGTGGCAACTATGACTTCAGTGTAATATGATTAGCTGTCTATCTACCCACGTCGTTCAAAATGTGGGATAGTAAGTCATAATAATCGAGGGAGTTGAGGTTAACATTCTTAGTTGTGTCTTTTCTGTTGTGTCTACAGGGTTTGTCCTCCCCGACATGGACTGCACCAGTGCGTGGTGCTGTAGCTAGTAACCATGCCATGAGCATGCTCTGCTGCAATGACAGCCGTGTTACAGTATACGTAATATCATTCAACAGTGACTGTATAGCTTTTGCCATCTAAATGACTGAAAGCCTTTCCTAGCTAAATCACCAAAGAAGCACCTTGTACACTTTCTAATTAAGATTACCATGCCACAAAGGTATGCATCACGCTGATATGCTTAAAAAAGGAAGTATTTTATTGCCTTGGGTCACATTCATACGTATATAGTAATTAAATTTAGCCTGATGTTTGGGTTCATAGATAGTGTATTTATACGAGGATGCATGCACCCATGCGTGTTTATCATGGGGGCACTGGTGCATAGATCGCTGTTGACGTTCAGTATAATGCAATTATCTGACTTAAAAGTGTAGTTGTCATTCCGATAATTCTACATGACAATATAGATTTGAGAAAAACTGAAAGACACTACTGTCTTTTACTAATATGATTATGTAAATGGAGGACACAGGTACAGTAGTTGCATCCATAATATTTATTTCAAAAAGGGAAAAAAATGCATTGTTGATGTTATTTACAAATGTGTTGATATAATATGAAAGTGATCCTGACCATGCAAAGGAGCATCGCAATAATAATAATGTTGTCTAAGACAAAGTAAACAAAAAAAAAATATTTAAACGATCCACTGTCACGTAATCAAAATTAAGTACACAATCAATCTAGTACACAATTACGTCAAGGGTTACTAATGCAGATGAGATGAAGGGTCAGTGGTGCTATAGCTAGTGCTGCCACTGCTTTGGCTGCTATCAACACAGACATGAATGAATGAATGTGTAATCGAAGCCCCCATTAAGTCCTGAACTATCATGCATCGCCATCATTCTTTGTACACACAGTGACAGTGACATTTTGTAGGCTCAGAAGGTGCTTATCACATGGAAGGTGGCTGATGGATGGGGTGGCTACCCATAGTTGTAAATTATACTGGGGGGTGGTTTGTTGGTTAATAATGATGGATGTCTCCAATACTACATTGCAAAAATACTAGATCTAAGACATTCAAATTGCCTCAATTGCAAGCAGCTAGCACTGTATAGATAGAGCTGTAGCTATGTTGCCAATTGGATGTATGCATGCGCACAGTTACGTTCTGTCATGGTGTTGTTTCTTACCTCCACTATTATAACTGTAATAACTATATCCTCCTTGGTTTACCTGCATCTGCATCTACAAAAACCGCAGTAAGTGTACGCTTGTACAGTAGACGATCCTTACCTACGCATTGTGCTATATAGGTTGGTACAGCGCAGTGCTTTACTCCTTGCGCATGCGCGCGGGGTAATAATTTGTCACATGACATTCAGGACAGCAACAAGAGGGGCATGATTTACAGGCAACGAAGGTAAGCGATCCATTTTTATCAAGCTTGATTCCAGCTTCTCTTCCCCCTCCCCCCCCCCCCCCCCCCAAAAACAACTGACATAAACATTTAGCTATAATATTTTGAGAATTATTGGTGGCCAATCTTATCATCATCTCTCCTATTTGTATAAAATATAATTCCTGGCCAGGGGCGGCAGAAGGTTGAGAATAGTGGTGTGGCAAGCCTGCCATTACAAAGACAGTATAGCATCATAAACATGCTATTTAAACGAATGCTCATATTTTGAGAAAAGTGGGCGTGGCAGGGTAAGTTGCGAATCATTGGCCTCATGTTCATTGAAGCCAAACTGCGTCTGTCATCATGTGACCGTGGCAAATTATACTAGCTACTAGTGGAATGGAAAGATATGACCTGCTCATTGCTACAGCCAAGCTACAGCTATTTTAAGGTCAGGAAAGTATTCGTGGCTATTAAAAAGTGGTATGGCATTGCCTATCCATGGTGTGGCAAATGCCATACCAGCCATACCACTTCTGCCGCCCTTGCTAGCTGATTATCTTCTGCATGTGCTGGGCGCGACAGATACGGCATAAATGGCTTACCTAGACTATTAAATATAGTGAAGCGCACTTGCACTTGAGTTGAAAATATTGTTACACGAAAAATTTCTAGCACACAAAATTTGCGAACGAAATTAACACGAATTTTGGTACAGGGGCGTAGTGACTGGTCAGGTATTTAGGTATCTACCTGACCACTTTCCACCAAGCGATTACTGATTTGAAATAGGCAGAGCCTGCTGGCCTTGCTGGCAAATTGAATTGCATCTGACATCAACTGTGCCTGGTTATTGAGATCCACACTATATAGTAGAGATCGCCATGCATCTAGGCTCCATTTTTAATACCTTCACTCAGGATGAATCAGAAACATTCTCAGAAGGTCTAAAAATCCAAAATTTTCCCAGGGAAGCGTGCCCTTGCACATGCACATATTGTTAATGCCACGCCCACTTGAAATTACCTGATCACTCAAAAGTTCGTGGCTACGGCCCTGTGGTGTGTGGAAGTTGACTATCAAGTATGTGTGCGTATTTGTGGCCTGCTACACATTGTATAACCTGATGGAGCCCATATGCTGCTATAATAATATTACAAGTATAAAAAACAATGAAATTGAAGGATAAAGTGGGGATGGCAGGGTCAAAAAGTACACAAACAAGATTTGTAGTGATAATCACATTCACTATACATCCCTATGCTTACTTTTTTCAATTATCATAATTATTATGCCTGTTGATGGTGACCCATTGGTGCTATATCCTTAAGTTTGTATTCTATGCACGTCATAGCTGAGGGGGTGGGGGGGGGGGGGGGGGGAGATTAATCAGCTTTGATCGTCGCAGTACTGCCTGCATGGTTAGTTAATTCCTGCACCTACTCAAAAAGCAAGCATAGGGATGTATAGTGAATGTGATTATCACTACAAATCTTGTTTGTGTACTTTTTGACCCTGCCATCCCTACTTCATCCTTCGTTTTTTATACTTGTTTCTGTTCCTTTTTTTATTCCTCTTAGGATAATTCATTAATGCCATCTGATATGATTTTTCCATTAATTCATATAGCTACGTAGAGACTGAGTAGGGTAGGGTATTTCCTGACAGAGGCTGTTATTAATAACGGACACCTCGCACATAGCTAATTGCATTTATATGATCAATAGTATTATAATCTTTCACCGCTTGTCACGATGCAGGGTCCGGGGCCATCTGTATCTCATTTTTGGTGGGGTGCATTTACACAGAAGCTGCACAGCACCACTCTCAACAGTTGCCACTTTTGTTTCATTATAGTCGAAAAGCTGTTTTCCAATATTGGCTAAAATTTCTCAGACCACGCCAAGCCATCACTACTTGCTGCCATAGATTCTATGACTCTATGTTGCCGCATGACAGCGCATATTAGCGATCTAGTTCTGCTCGTTTTGTTGGTGATCAAAGTATAGTGCTACCTTGGCTTAGCTGTTCGACGGGCCAACTCAACTCTATCCCAGGCCCAGAGAAGTTACTACCAGGCAATAAACTTACTGGCTTCTAAGATTTGCTCCCTAAACAGAAGTTTTTCATGGCCTTAGCCTAGTATGATCCTGAGTGCCTTCTGTCAGCTCCGCTCGCGCGCACACGCGATGGTCGGTGCGCAGGCCCATGCAGAGTGCGAGTATATAGCTAGAACGATCGATGCGGTCGCACGCGGCGCCATGCCAGTGTCACATGACTTCACCATGGTTACCAACATAATATGAGCATGCGCATTATATGATAAAATGGCGATTCAGACACACCCACTCACAAAGTGGGCTGAACACACACAATCAAATCGCTATCCTGATAACACAAAACGAGCATGCCACAGACGTGCGCGCTCCAAAGCGGAAAAGATTTATGCTCGAATCAAGGTGAACGATCCAGGGAGTCTTGAGTTAGCCCTGGAAAAACAAAGATTGAGATTTTAGCACTTTTTGTGATTTCTTTACACAGCTTGTTCTGGTATACCTGATTGTTTCCATGGATGTTTTGGGGCTTTCTAGATAGATATTGTGACGTAGATTATGAATATGAAAGTTAAAGTTTAAGTTGCTCTGAGTTATTAATGTTTTTGTAATGTATTACATATATGGCATATCCGGGCCATCCCTACTTATAGAGTCTACCGACTCTATGATTATAATATAAGGCAATATCATTCTATTTTCCAAGATGTACCGGCATCTACGTAGTTTTTTGCTGCTTTTGGATGTCTCTTAGTTGAAAACTACTACAACTAGAACTCACTAGAGCACAAAACCCTCTGCGCGTTGCATGGCATTAGCTGGTACAAGCAGGCAACGACAATACAATATTATAATAGCTAGCTTCAATGTGGAACCTGCCTCTACAGTCACCTCCTTAATACAGCCACATCCTGTAGGTCCCAAACAGCCACAATTCATTTACTATGGAAGGCAACCCGGATAAGATGGCCACCTGCCTATTGCGTATACCAGCCAGTTAGCCAGGTCCCATGGCGTTTACACCAGTACAAGTTAGCCTGCCTATAGTGGCCACTGTAGGACAGCCCCCAATTGGCTGCCAGGTACAACTTGTGGGTCTATTAGACCACCTACTAATCACGCTTGCAGGCATTCCCAGCACTTTACAGCACCCTACACTGCTCTATTGCAGCCCGCAGTTACGTTTGCAACTACTTAGGCCTCACTTCTCCTCCAAGCCACACCCTCCATGCTTTGCATATAGCAGCCACCTCTCTAATGCAGCCACAGATATTTGGCCCAATGGTGACCGCTTTAGACAGGTTCCACTGTACCAACTTTCAATGTTGCACGTAGAAAAGCAGTGAAGGATAAAGGACATGCATGAGGGCTTGGGGCGAGGCTAATGTTTAATATAGCACAGTTACTGTAGCTATTATTGTTCAAGATTCAACGCTCACAGCAATAACAACTCTGTGCGCAAAGGTTACGGTAGTCGTTCTGTGTATCTGTCTGTTACTACGCTAGCTGCTACATACCTTGTTTGCAGTCAATTTGTGGTGCTATAAGGCTCCTTATGGCGTTACAAATGTATAATTTGTGTGGATTTCACCAAAAACCCATTTTTTCACCAGCCTAGTTTTGGCATCATTAATTTTGCTGATTCTAAGCTCTTAATTTTTCTAGGCTATGATTTAATATATACCGTATACTTTCTAATATAGGCGCCCCCAAAAATTAATTACAGATCGCGCAGGCGCCTCCAATTAGAACCAAAAAATTCACGAGCAGGTCAAAGGGCGCCTTAATTAGGGAGGCGCCTAAGAGCTGCAATTAGAACGGTTCTGGAAGTTTTGCCAGAGCACAAGCGCGATCACTAATCGGTCCTATTTAGTGGCAGTCAATATGATAGTGGCGAGAACAACAAAAATATGGTTGTAGTTTCAGTTCTTTTTCTGATCGCTGAATCATTCTCGAGTTGTCAGTACCGTAGCCATCAGAACGATTTTCTCTAACTCCAGAAAGACTTATCAAAGTAGTCGGTAAGTGCCCATATTAATGTATGAGACAGCTTAGTTTGACATCTAAACTGCTAGCTTGGATAGATCAATTGCTGGTATCGCGGTATTGCCATATATGCATATGGCACATGGCAATACGTTCCAATTAAATAGGCGCCGCCTAAAAGTAATTGATCTCCAGAAAGGCGCCTTAAATTAGAACCGAAAAAATTGCGCAGGTCTCAAAGGGCGCCTAAATTAGGGTGGCGCCTATATTAGAACATATATGGTAAACAGAACGTTGTATGTTGCGCATTATATACGGCATATGTATATACGCATTACTAACCCTCGGCATGTGTGCAGTAGGCACGGTTACAACAATCATTGACGCCACCTTCCTTGCTAGCTCCATGCGAGCTTTCAACAGATAAAGTAGATGACAATGGCTTCTTTTCAACTTGAAGGGTCAGATGATCAACCATAAGGACACACAAAGAACTATGGATTGTAATGGGCAGTGATGGCTTCAGAACTAGTTGAAGGGGGTTGTTATTATTCTTGTGTGCATGTAAAGTGCATGTGAAATGTTAGAAGCCACACCCACTTTGAGGTAAAACCACACCCATTTTGATTGTAGCAGCCCTACCGGTCCAATTGATTTGTTTTGACAATAATTTTTCTTCTAAAGTGAGCCATAGCAGCAGTTTTCTTAGTTCTGTAGCCAGAGAGGGGGTTCCATTTAGCCTATCGTCAGCCTAGTATGTCTCGTGTGCCAGCTCCTCCTACCTAAGGAGAGAGAGAGGGTTGAAAAATTGAAAATGTGTGGCCCTACTTCGATCACAGAATTAGAGCAGGCCATATACCGTAGGTTGGGTTTTAATTGCGAGTATCTATTAATTGCGAATTGCGAGTTTTTCTACGTTTCGCAATTAATAGATTCGCAAACATAAACGTGCACGTATACTACAGTACGGTACGGGATCGTCCATCGCAATTTTTGGATTCGCAATTTGGTCTGACTTGACTAGAACGCAATTATTAAACTACGCAATTAAAACCCGTCCTACAGTATGCAGTGTTGCATTCATGAGTATCGAATATCATGGTGCGGAAGGGAGATATTCTCTTGGAGGACTATGTTGAATAATTATTATATCCCCAGTAGCAATTTACTTTCTGTGGTTATAAGGTCATTATTAAATTTTGATGAAACCTATAAGGTAATAACTCGAAGATTCAGGGCCTCCATGGAGCTTTCTGAGGCTTGAAAATCAGTAAGTATGTAGCCTCGTCCCCAGGCCACTCCCCTCTCCCCGAATTGGGTGGGGCCTGGGGATGAGGCTAGTAAGTATGTAGAGTGTCTGACGCATATATCTAGCGAATAGATTAAAAGCTGAGTGCTAATGTCTCTGACAAGTACCGCTGGCTGAACTTCATGCATTCTCTTGGCTGACGTAATCTTGTGGATCGATATTATAAAGCTAGCCTTGTGCTATATTCATGCGGTGTGCCACACCACGAGCGATCTGAAGCTCGGAAGCTGTACTAATGGCACCTTGTTTTCAACATATAAAACAGGTATGTAGCAGCTAGCACAGTAACAGACACACACACTCATTCACTCACACATAGACAACTACCGTAACCCTCGCGCATGCGCCGAGGGTTAATCACAGAGATGGAGTCTGAGACCAACTGACAAGTTTTGATGCTTTGATCACAGGAGATGAACTCGACAGTGCAGCAACATGTAGACTAGTTACTACTGCAATAAATCTCACAGCGCCAAGGGTTTAGCACCAATGGTGTTCATTGAGGCCAGTATCCAGGTGACTTGTAGACTGTGCACACACTATATTGACGACCTTGTACCATATATGCACAATTAGCTATAACTATGTCACTGGGGATGTGATCAGGTTTTTCACTATACTGTACTTATATTGAAAATGCGCTCTTTTCTGGTAGAAGTCGTCAATTGCTCCATATATAAACGTTATGAGAATTCGTAAAATACTAATTTCTTACGTTAGATTGGATCATATATTGTATTTGATTAACTACGGCAGTATTAAAAAAGGAAACTTCTACGTGTACATATATAATAATAATATTATTATTGTGATATAAAATTAATGTTGGCTACTCTCTGGTGGATAATGTTATGTATGCAATACCGTATAGTGGGTAATTTTCGTGGGGGGCTAATATTCGTTATTTTTGTGACTGCTCTAACAGCCACAAAACTTATACCCCACGAAAATTTTTCACAGTAGGTAAAGGTTGTCTGGTAAAGTTGCCGCAAGTGTGTACGTGATCGTGGTCAAAACGCATGGTATCTGCCTCCAATCTGTTGAGCTTCTACGATCATCAAACACAGTATGAAACTGGAAAATCTCTGTTTCTGTCACTTCAGTGACAGTCTTCGGTAGGTTTGCTTGATGATGGCGAACTGGGCATATGGTAAGTGTAATCGTCAAGAGCCACAAAATTTAGATCCACGAAAATTAAATCTGGAGGCTAATTAAATCTTACACTTTTCACGAAAATTTATACCCTCGAAAATTTCCCGCTATATGGTAGCGATAATTGATTTCACTGTTGCCCACGTCAGCGCTCATAATTGAAGATAAATGTATACCCACAATAATTAAGTTATTATGTTTATTGGACAAGGTTTTACTTCGGAGGGGGAAGGGTTGTAGGGCTCATTTGCACATAATTATATTACATATAATATGCCAATTATCGACATCGCAAACTTTTTATTATGCGGGGGTCATTAAGGCTCACCCCAATATAACAAAATGGGCAAAATAATTCTTTCCCAGTGGCATCTCTGTAGCAATATCATATGAAATGTAATCTTTGTTGAGCTATTTTCTACATATACATTCCACCCAATCAGAGTAAGTTCGGAAGCATACATAGCACTGGTTGGTGTCAATCTCCTCACTTGTAGCTAGTTGGTTGCACCTGAACCTCTTGATATTGAAGGATGATTCTCAGATATTCGTGACATTATTTTTTGTCTTCTTATTTCCTTGATAGCTACAGCAGCTGAAATTATATCCACCCTCTTCCTCTCTTTTTGGCAGTTCCACATAATTTAGTGGTGTAGCAGATCGGGGGAGATGAGTGATTTTTTTGTCTATGATACATTATAATGTAATGCAAAGGATACATAAAATTTAATAGTGTGAAATTCTAGTATAATGTATGTACCTAGAAGCCTGGAGATATAAAATAACAATAATAATAGCGATAATCAATGACATAATTATCTATGGTTAATGATGTTGATGTGTTACTAATTGTCGTTTGAATGAGGCAATGGATGTGGCTGAAGTGATATCAGTAGGTAGTAGCATTCCATTATGAGATGGTAATTTTAAAAGTGGAAAAAATTGAGCTTTGAAGTACATTTGTATGTCCAGAAGGCAGCACATATGTGTTTGCTTCATTGGAATACGTGTAGTAGGTTGTTGTGTAGGGTGATAGAGGAGAATTTGGTAAGATGCACTCTCCATTGATGACCTTATGATGCAATAGATTTAAGAATACAAGACAGTGTGGTAGAGCTATAGGAGAGGAGAGCGATCTGGCAGAGCCAGGGGTGCATGCATGCATGGTGGTGTGACAGAGCCCAGAGAGGTGAATGATGCAATAGAACCAGGAGTATGGGACAGTTTGATAAAGATCCGGCAGAGCCAGACGTGTGTGGTGCAGTAGAACCAGGACTATGGGACAGTTTGGTAAAGATCAGGCAGAGCTAGGGGTGTGTGGTGGTGTGGCAGAGCCAGGAGTGGTCAGTGATGCAGTAGACTAGAGCTATAGGAATACAAGACAGTCTGGTAGAGCTAGGAGTGTGGGGTGCGTTATATTGAGATCCAGTAGAGCCAGAGGTGTGTGGGTGGGGAAAGCCAGCTGCAGGAAAGGAGACTGAATAAGAGAGCTGATACTTCGATCGTGATCACCTTTCCAAACATGAACTTGGCAAGCATTATATTTTAGGCTACGATTCATGCTCTATCACTTGGTTTCTTAGAGCAGACCAGCAGCACACTTAACAGGCTGATAAGATAATTTACTATGACCAGCAAGATGAGCATCAGTGACTGACTATCAACAGCAAACATAAGAAAATGTTCAATCAACCAGCCATGAAAAACTCAGAATTAACCCATCCCTTGGCACTCATGCCATTGTACTGTGCCATCAATCTCTCTATTAGTCCACTCCTTTTTTGATCCTTTGCAACCTGGAAACTCCATGACATCATGCATACTCTTCCAGGACATCCTTGAACTGATCAAAGTATGCTTCCATCGTCTCAAGGCTCAACCGTCCATCCAGACATTCACTGTAGCATCACCCTTTCTCTGTGGCAGGTGTGATATTGTCTCTCCGTGCATGAGTCATGTGTACCGTCCATTAGTTATCCTTGTGTGTTTTAATCTCTCCCTCCATACACAACTTTTGTTATATCAACTAAAACGCTGGCCAGTTCTGTATCCTCAGCATTAATTTTGTCATAGGTCCTGGGCTTGTATCATGTTTCATGTTTCCAGCAACTTGGTTCCTTAGAGCAGACCAGCAGCACACTTAACAGGCATACCACGTTCAACTTCCTCTAATACACCGATCATAGAATCATTCGACCACTTCTGGGAGGGTAAAGAACACTGTCAGTGGGCGCTTATTTCCACGTGATCTACCACATTTTCAGGGAACCATGCATAATGAGCCTATTGATCATGAACATTCTATACATTAGAATGCTGGGCTTACATTATAGTAGGTTTTAAAAAATGCCTCAAATTACCTTGTTTAAAGCTGTAGAAAGGCTGGCTTGACCTTCGAGGGTACATGGGTAGACACATGCTTGAGCAATATAAACAAGGCTGCATAAATTTCCGTGCATAGCTACCCATTTATCTCTCCATTCATGTCAGGGTCAATAATTTGGCCTTTATACTATACCATCTGTTATTTAACCAAGCTTTGGACATTAATTGTTTATAATAACGCAATATTAATTGTACCTCCTTTTTTTGATATCTTGTGTTTATAGTTATATTCTCATACAAGCAAACTTATAACTAAGTCTTTGTGGGCTTTCATCCCCGATTCATATCATCAAGTAATGGCTGCAAATGCGGATATCCTCGAGAAGATCAACGATAAACTGACATGCGTAATTTGTCAAGATGCTTACAAAGAGCCTCCGAAACTTTTGCAATGCCATCATGTGTTTTGTAAAGAATGCCTTGAGCAACTCATCAGTAAAGAATGTGATCAAGCAACTATTAATTGCCCCACGTGTCGAGCAGTGACAGTAGTCCCCCCAAGAGGTGTGTCCAGTCTCCAGTCCGATTTTCATATGGAGCACCTGTTTGAAATTCGTTCAATGCTAGACAATTCTGGAACTAAATGTGGAAAGTGTGATAACGAAAAAGCTGTTTTGTTTTGCCGCGATTGTAAGGAGTTTGTATGCCAGTCTTGTGCAGATTTGCATCAGCGTTGGAGGGAATTCAAATTGCATGATATAATACCTCTGGAACAATTGCAAGATGGACCAGCTAAGGCTGATCTTGTTGCCCTATTGGCCTCAAAGCAGAAGAGTGAGATTGCTCAACACATCCTTCCGCTCCAGGAACAGCTTATGACTATCGGAAAGGCTCTCGAGAGCTTAAGCGATGAAAAAAAGGCTGTTTGTGAGCAGCAAGACACTGCAAAGGCAGAAGTTTCCAAGCAATTTGATGAAATTTGTCGTCATTTGAATCAAAGAAAAGTGCAAGTCTGTGTTGAGATTGATGGTAGTATTCGAGACAAACTTCTAAAATTGGCTGTGCAGAAAAAAAAGTTACAGCAAGTGTACACATCCGTTGCCAGTTGCCTCAAATTTGCCATAGGTAGTTTGCATATTACTGATGAACTTGGTGGATCAGTTATGGAACGGATAGAGAAAGTTAGGGCTCAGTGCGATGCAGCTACCCTGCAGCCCATAAAGGTAGCTGACATGAAAGTAATTTTTTCAGATAAGTCCACATTTCTTAAGGTGTGCTCGACCTTTGGTGTTCTACCAGATGATCGTTTGAGTGCTGAGAAAACAATTGTAAGCGGAGATGGTCTGGAATATTTGGATGTTGAGGAGTCTAAGGCCATTCTTGTACATGCAAGAGATATAAACAATGAAGAGTATAAAAAGCCATATGAGCTGGTAGCTAGATTGACTCACACTCCTACAAATGCTAACGTTGAATGCATTGTTGATCAGCAGTCACCAAGTCAGTGCAACGTTTTGTATAAACCCATCCACTGGGGAAAGCATGAATTACACTTATCCATCAACAGAAAGGAAATTAAAGGAAGCCCATTCACTGTAAGGGTTCTTCCAACTGTGAAATGCCTTGCTAATCCATCAAAGATAATTGCTGGCCTAAAGGAACCACGGGGTGTAACTACTAATAGCAAAGGTCATATTCTTGTCACAGAAGGTGGAGCACATTGTGTTTCAGTATTCAACAGAGAAGGAGAGAAGCTTTTTTCATTTGGTACAAAGGGAAAGAGCAATCAGCAATTCCATTGCCCTTTCGGTATTGCTGTTGATCAAGATGATAATATCTATGTTGTTGATAGTTCAAACCATCGCATTCAAAAATTCACCGCTAAAGGAAATTTCATTGGCATAGTTGGTTGTAGTGGTAAACGTGCTCTATGTTTTGAAGATCCCCGTGATATCAGCCATAACAAAAAGGACAATAGACTTTATATCTGTGATAACAATAATCGTAGAATACAAGTATTAGAAACCAACTTAACATTTTGTAGAGCCTTTGGTGAGCAGGGAAGTGGAAACGGACAGCTCAATTACCCTCATGGTATTAGCTTCAATGATGACAGCACTGTAGTTGTAGCAGAATACTACACTAATAAACGAGTACAATTGTTCACTCCAGAAGGAACTCACATTAGTATACTGCAAGGGAAGACCTTGAATGACCCCCGTGGAGTTGCTATTGATAGTGCTGGCAGTATATATGTGAGCGAAAGTGATGGCAAGTGTATCAGCATCTTTGATAAGCACAGAAAGTTTGTTATGTCCTTCGGTACGGGTGGTGCTGAACCAGGACAGTTCAATAAACCTAACTTGATTCATATCGATTGCTATGACAAATTGTATGTTGCTGATACAGAGAATGGACGACTCCAGATCTTCTGACACCTACTTGATACCCGGTAATGTGTAATCACCAAGAGCTTTAAGAATTTCGGATAACAATAATAATATTATTTTATTAGTATGAATAAAAAATAATTATGTCCCTGTCTATAATATTATTGTATTATGCATATGAGATGATATTAAATAATATTATTGGTTTGTACTAAGAAACTTGCCAAGTTTGTGTAATTCTGAAATTGCATCATCCATAGCAATTTTTGCTTGAAATAGGCACTTAAACATGAATCACAATTTTGGCCTGCATGCATGCAGGCCAAAATTGTGATTCATGTTTATGGGCACTTACCTGGGAAGTTCCATAAGTTTGTATAGAAGCTGCCATACTGACCCCTTGAAATGCAGTGCATGGGCACTTATACCTGGGTGTGGACGCTTGCCCAGGATACTGTGGTAAGTGTATGAGGTAAATACCTAAGTTCAGCAACTATGATGTAGCTATATAGCTATATGATCATGATTAGATAGCTGGATTAAATGGAATGCAAGCAAACTCGTACTACATTATAGTACCTTAAGGACACGTTTGTTTGCGGGTACTAAATTTAGCGATTTGCCTGATTTTTGCTAATATTTGTACCCGCGAATATTAAAAATTTCAACATTTTTGAATGAATAGAATGTTAATTTTGAAAAATTGCTAAAATGAGAACCCGCTAAATGCATGCACTATTTCCAAAATCCGCTAAGATTTGTACCCGCAAATAATCGTAGCCCTAAGGTATTAATTGAAATCAAACTTTCTATCTTTAATAATAATAATAATTATGCCGTATACATTTGGCTTGATTTACACTACTGTAAGTTTGGGGGGCATGCACTATATTATTATGTCCATGTCCATACAAGGGACTTAATTCTCTAATGTTTGTTCACAATAAAGCTCCATGCTATATACCCAGCTAGTTTTATATTTAATATCTATACTATTAGACTCTAAGTAGTTTCTCAATTGGTAGATGAAGTTTTGATACATTGTCCTTCATATTCTACAGAAGTAAATAAGGTGCATATATATATCCTGATTCACCCTTGTATCCTAGGTAACAGGGGTGTTATAACTAAAATATTGACCTCCCTCGGGCAATTATAATCCCCTATGAACACTATAGTGCATTGCACTAAAAATATGCCAGCCAACGATTTCCTACCATCTAAACACAAACACTAAGAAACTGACCAATCAGGATATATATCAGATGTCACATGGTAGGCACGTGTATTATGGATTATAAAGCCCCTCCCCCTCGGGCTGCATCCTCGGGGTCGTGGACTTTATAATCCATAATACACTGCCTACCATGCGATATCTATTACATAAATATATATGTGAGGGGGAGGGAGAGAGAGAATTGGTCAATATGTGGTGGGACATGTGATGGCCATGCAAATATTCACAGATGACTCGAATTATAATAATATTATTATACTATGCTATATACCGGTAAATTCTTCGTGGCTAAGATTAGCAGATGTTGCGGTCATTTCCCGAGGTAGATTTGGTTTTGGTGAAGTCTGTGCTGTGTAGCTACCAAACACCATTGTTTTCCTTTTCGAGTTCAAACATATACTATAGGGTTGTTTCTGTAAAGATTAAGAAACTTGATCGTCATGATTATGAGGCCGCAAGTGATGGTCAATAATGCATTGCAAGTTAATTGACTTACTCCGGAATTTTCCTGGATTGTCACTCTTATTCTCACCTTTCTGGCTTTTGTGACTAAGTAAATGCCCCCAACCACAAATAGCAATAGTGCTATAACAGCAACAAGTCCAATCACAATCAAAGTTCCTATAATCACTCCACCAGAAACTGAAGGTGTAGCTATATAATAATTTTAAGTAAATCCTTTCCCATTACAGGTAAAAACTTGCCGACATTTCGACTAGATGTTCTAGTCATCCTCATGGCACCTGAGGATGATTAGAGCATCTAGTCATGATATCTTGAGCTTTTTTAGACCATGTGCCATGTGGTCAAGATCAAACCACACCCCAATTTCGCTAACCACACCCTAACCACACCCACGATTTGGTAAATCTGAGCCTATTATGCTAGCATTATGCTCAATGCTAATGGCACCAAAATTTGTCCCTATTATTCTAAATTATGCTAGCATAATTGGTCAAAGCCTAGTCATCTAGTCATGAGCATCTAGTCATCTAATCTGACTGTCATGAGCATCTAGTCGAAACGTCGGCAAGTTTTACCGAACAGTTAAGTTATCCGCAAATAATCTTCGTTTGTTTCATGCAGATAGCAACTGAGAACGATGTCATTTCAGGTTAATTCCTGATTGGTACAGCTGCATGGGCAATAACATTAATAGGCTGCTCAACATTATGTTTAATTGTCATCCTAACAGTAAAATAATTTAATCATGGCAGCCACTATAAAAAAAATCAGTATGACATTGTTACGGTATGCATGGCATAACAATACACAAGAGTTTATTTTGAGCATCGGTCGCTGACACTGATATCCAAAATTACCATGGTATTAAAATTTAATTGCCAATGTAATATTAATTACCTGATACACAAGAGCTTGCAAGGTATTGTCTTATGGGATGTACATGTATGCATGAATAGTTTGTGTGAGTGGTCAGCCCATTTTCTCCTATTGGTTCATCATGTGTTACACATTAATCTTGTAGGCTATTGTTTCCTAAGATGCTTCATTCCTCACCAGAATTCTTTTGGCTTCTTGGCTTGATGAAGCCCCTGATCGAGTCATCTCGTTTTGTTTCAGCTTATACTTCGAGAGAGTACCACTATGCTTGCCTTACTTTAAAGAAAATTTCTCTTCTTAATTGAATCGGCTCTTATTCAACCATGACAGATTCTTTCTCTTGGACAATTTAATTCATCCATTATTGCCATTATTACAATATTATTCATCATCAGCTGGACCACGGTCCATGCCTCATTGACATCTTCCGACAACAATGAGCTCCAGTCAAAACTCTCAAAATTAATAGCAGTGATGTCCTCTCCCACATGCAATCAGCTTGACTATAATTCCAGACAGTAGCTATATACGACCGTTTGAGTAATTTTCACAGTTGTGCCAGGATGATGACCTCCAGCTACTCTTAATAACGACTCCATTGTGATCCAAAATTAATTACACTAGGGAGGAATAACATCACAAGTCTTACAGTTAATCATGTTGGAAATAAAAACCAACCAAGGAGACTATTAATTATAATATATAGTGCGTCCATTTGGTGTATATATGCCTGTGCAATATTAGCCGAAGCTTATTGACCTTAGGGAGGAGGAATTAAAGTAAGACTTAATTGAGATTAATGCGTCTTTGGTGGTGAAGTGGGATTAGTACTAGGATTGAGGAAGGGGACAGAGGAGGTGAGAGGGAAGAGGAAGGTTAAGGGGAAAGAATGCAGAAAAGAAATGGATGACAAAATTAATGTGATGGAGATGATTATGCATCACCTGCTATAGTCATGCATACGCATGCAGTCTTGCTCAGGCACAGAGTGAGACTGAGTCTCATGAGGGTGCATGCTGAGTGGGGGAAACTTCTTGTGTCATTGCAGGCTCGTCTCTTAGACTAGTAGCTAGCATTGCATGCATGGCTGCCATTAATTATTGCCCTTTTGTAATAATAACTGTAGACTTTGTATCACAATAATTATTAGGTCTAATAGTTCTATATACAAGACTTAATAACTTTCACATAGTGTGCCTATACACTTAGTACGTGTACTAATTAGTGCATTATTATGTCCATGTCCATAATTTAAAAAAAATAATGTACTAGTTGAAGATAGTTTGTTCACAAAAATTAATGTAATAGTAAATTAAAGCTGCTATACCCAGCTAGTTTAGATACTATTATCTAGAGTATTTTTTCCATTGGTAGATAAAGTTTGGATGCACTGTCCTTTATATTCTATAAAGATGATAGAAGTAAGGTGTATGTGCACAATTAATATGTGAAGGGAAAGGAAAGAGAGAGAGAGATAGAATTGGTCAATACCACGCAATATTAATTTTTGGTAGGACATGTGATGTCCATCATATTCATAGATGAAAGTATAATCACCACTTACATAATACTATGCTACCTTCACCAGTAAATTCCTCGTGGCTAAGATTAGCAGATGGTGCAGTCAATTCCCGAGGTGGATTTGGTTTTAGTGATGTGTGTGCTGTGTACCAAGCACCACTATTTTGCTTTTCAAGTTCTACCTTAGGGTTGTTTCTGTATAAGATTGAGAAACTCATCAATGCATTTTATAAGGCTGCGAGTGATGATCAATAATGCATTGCAAGTTACTTACTCTGGTATTCCCTGGATTGTCACTCTTACTCTTACTCTTACTCTTCTGGCTTTTGTAACTAAGTAAATGCCCCCAACCATAAATAGCAATAGTGCTATAACAGCAACAAGTCCAATCACGATCAAAGTTCCAATAGTCACTCCACCAGAAACTGAAGCTGTACAGTAATTTTAAGTAAATCCTTTCCCATTACAGCTACTCTGTATTACTTTTACATGTTGTTCCATCTCCCTTATAACCATTGTGACAGTTGCAGGTGAATCCCCCATGCTTGTTTTCACAGGCAGCATACTCTGAACAGTTGTGATTACCTTCGAGACACTCGTCAATATCTGCATACAAGAGGTATAACAAGCTTAAGACTTAGTCGCTGCTCTAGCATCATCATAAGAATTAATTAAGTCTGAACACCCAATCCAACATATCCTGCAGCTGTAT
Source organism: Cliona cf. orientalis (assembly GCA_963930775.1). Taxonomy (NCBI): domain Eukaryota; kingdom Metazoa; phylum Porifera; class Demospongiae; order Clionaida; family Clionaidae; genus Cliona; species Cliona cf. orientalis. Next base: position 3,104,034 of record OZ005697.1, read on the forward strand.
ATAGGTCTTTGGTACATGGTACAGGCACCATGGCAACAATTCTCTCGCATAGTGAAAGCCCACAAAGTGGAGTAGTGGGGGTGGTAGTACCATAAACGTAACATTCAACTAATTCATTTGTGGTGAATCAATCCAATTATTTCATTGTCGGAAAAGTTACACAAACAGTGAGCATTCTAGATGCTTATGGTATGTAAGGGGATCTTATGACCTTGGCCCTGGTGAGGAAATGAGGCGCCTAAGTGGCATGCATATACCTATCTGAGATCCCCATCTATAAGTGTTGGTCTGAACATGGTTTTCAAGTTTACATTACTGAGCAGCTGCAGTGACTCTCAATATTGAATTTTTATGATTAGAAAAGGCTACTCAAGATCAATGATTAGATGGAAGTCATTGCATAGTTCAGTGATTGACTAGTTGGCATACCATCACTGATTCACACTGACTGCAGTGAGACCAACTGACAAGCTGCTTTGGATCAATATTAATTTTAGCTTATAGCTAGTCCTTCCAGGCTCCTGCATGTATTCCCCATGCATGCTGGACCTTGTTGAGAGCGACACTATCAGTTACCTAGTTACATAATACACAGATAACATTCTATCTTCCTGAAGCCCTGGCTGTATAATATTACGTATGCCCAAGAACAACTTAACTGGACAAGAGTAGCAACACACAGGCGTTGGAAAGTATGTTTTGTGGGTATACTCACACTGTAATTTTAGTCTCATAGATTAGCTGGCTGTTTCTTCATTAGGACTTCAATTTTAGTAGTTCTGCTCTTAGGCTTTTTCACTGAATCTTATGAGACTATATTATAAATTATTTTCATTACCAGATCTTCCAAACCTACTACACACTGCATGCATGGCTAGCTAATTATGTCATAATAATAATATTATTATAGTAGCTATTAAGGAAGAAGGGAAGTACATGCAATATAATGTATCCTAGCACTATATCATTGATTTAACTGGACATATCTGCATGTACAATTGATTAAGAATGCTATACAATAATAATAATATTATACCTGAACATGTGTGCTTTGCAGGGTCAGGAACCCATTCCAGCCGATCAGCGATAGTCATACAGGTAGCAGTAAATACGTGAGAAGGTGACCACCCAGAGTCACACTGAAACGTTACAGTGGAATGTAGTGAAAGTGATTGGTTGTTGCCGAGCCGGCCATGTACTGGTGGGATCGGAGGTGCACAGTCTCCCACTACGAGTACAACTTTAGTACTATTCCGCAATCCGCACCCTGTGTCAGTGTGCTTGAAGAATGCGCCTGCCAAGTTTAGACCCGAACAAGGAACGTATGCTTCGACAAATGCATGGTATATCGATGTAGTGTTTAGATGTAAAATGTTAATGTTAGTTGTTTCCACTGCCTTGAATTCTAAAATGCTATCACCATCCCGAATACTGATGTAGTAGACGTTTGGAACTGGAAATAACTCGTAGTTCATTTCGGGTGGTTCCCAGGAGAGGTTTAATTTTCCTGAAATACTTTCAGTAGCATTATCATAAACCAAGCTCATCTCTGCTCTGATATTCGTAGGTGGATTGTAGATTGGTGGAACACATGTCAGTGGATCATAGGATGATAAGAAGCTTAAGCAGCTTTGTGGCCATGAGTAGCAATCATTATGGAAAATTGAACAGTCTTCTGCTGTAGAACATCCAGATAGCAGTGAATAATTACGTTGTGTGTTTCCCTCATCTTGACCAATCAGTGTAGGAAAGGTTCGAACTTCCACAATCATATTTGCCATTTCTTTATAAGTGAGGTATACACTACGAATATCACTGACATTCCTCATGCTTGGATCTGTTGCACAAAAACAATGTATTACTACTCTTCTTTCAGGGCGACCAGCTGCCCTTTTGTATATTCGAATCTCATATCCTTGAACAGGACTCAGGTTAGGAAGAGTTGAAAGTATTTCGGCATCAGCATGCTCCCACATGACAGTCATTGAGAAAGAATTATACGTCAGTGATTCAAATTCTGCTCCAACCCAATTTGGTTTGCTGTAGTCTCCGACTGAATTTGTTCGGTCATTCACATAAGAATTAGGGCATGGTTCATATCTAGCAGTATATAAATCAAAGGGACAGAACTGCAGATCAGGTACCAACGGTGTAACATATGATAGATGTGAAGATGAAGGACTGCATTGCTCAATTTCACTTATGATGGTATGTTCATTAGTGCAGTCATCACTACTGGAACAGCACCCATCAGAGCCATTGCTCTGACAAGTTGGTTGCTGTGCCAGAATAACAAAGCTGCAGTAGCTAAATCACAAAGAGTAGAACAACATGCAGTATATGATTTGACTTGATCATATCTTCCACACTGTGTGGCTCACAACAAATAACAGTCGCTAGTGCACTTTAACTTATGAAAGCTGAACTATAATAATAAAACATTTTGGCTGAGATCCTGCCACTCTCATAGTACATAGAGTATGGTATTTATTATGACCAGTTGACTCTGAGGTTTAACGGGAAGTTTTTCCTAACCACCATCATCCTGATTCATTGAATGACCCTGCACACGGGAAATGTGGGTATTTCCAACATTCCCTTTATAATAATATTATAATAACCCACGTTTCCTGCATGGGTGGTCACTATCAGTATAAATGTATTATGCCACATTAAGGCAGGCTACTAACACATAATACTTATGCTACCCTAATTAATATTATAGCTACCTTTCCTGCACTCAATGCCTTAAGTTAGCTAATAATCCATGCATAATATAGTAAAATAATAATTACTGGTATTACAATGTGACAATACAGAGATAACTTATAGCTATAGGTAGTGAGTTTAAAATTATGCTGCTAGCTACTATAATGGCGTATAAGCATAATTTAGACTTCTCCATCATCAATAGGGAGGTAATCAGCAAGCACTTCAAGAAAGTTTGAAATTATCTTGACCAAGGTTGAGAATGAAGGTCGCCGGGAAGGCTCCACCTCCCAACAGCTCAGCATAATTGAGTACCTATTATAAGCATAGATATAGCTAAACGACATCTATTAATTTTGGTATTAATGAATAATTGAATAATACAGAGTGGATATAGATTATACTATAGATTGATGCACAGCTATTATAAACAATTTATTAGCAGTAGACCCAGATAAATTTCTATCTATAATGAATGCACATGTACAGGAGTACAGAACCCTCGCTGCTACATGCATGCATGACTTATGCATGTGTAGATCTATAGCATGTCTCATGTGTACATATCCCTGTTCAATATCAGGTCCTGGAGTATTGAACTAGCTATATACATACCCTGCACCTGAACATGGTTATGGTACTGTTTTCTTTAGATTAATTCAGTGCATGATCTACTGTGCTTTGCAGATCAGTTGTCTAGGAAAGTTAGGGAATGGCACCTGGCATGTGTCTCTGTCACTGTATAAACTGGAAGCCTTTGTGACTTGTAGTATAACTGAATTAAGTACTTGAGAGCCACTGCCTATTTACCCTTTCCACTGGACAACTGACTTGCAAAGCACAGTATAATATAGGAGTTTGGGGAAGGCACCAGGCTATGTCACTATATAAACTGAAAGCCTACTTAAACTGAATTATGCACTTGAGAGTCACTGCCTGTTTACACTGTCACTGCAATGACGACTGACCAGCAAGGCACAGAACGGCATATAAACACAGACTGCTAACAGCTGCACACTACTACATGTACACCACTGGGCAGGACTTGACATAGGAAGGATGGACAGACAAAAAATCGCCAAATGTTTACTGTAACAGTAACCGTCCTCTGCCTACGCTTTGTGGCGAGGGTTAATAAGCAGTGTATATATGTATTCAGGATTAGGTTATACACTTGCATGATTGTATAATAAACTGGCTTTTGAGTGACAATAGTTATTATTATTATCATACTGTACTATGTCAATGTTCATGCTTACATTTCTTTATCACAAGCAGCATTATTCGGTGCTTCCAGTCGATCACCATTCTGAAGTAACGTCAGTATTGCTGTGGGGCTGATCCCAGAGTAAGGCACTTGGCCTCCACTGAAGATTTCCCAGCATGTGATTCCATAAGCCCACTGCATCATGCACATGTGCATGGCCATATGACATTGTAATCATTATGGCAACATAATAATTATTATTATGTAAATCTCTACTCTATCTTACCACATCAGAGCTCTCAGAAAACATGTAGTCTGTCAGACATTCTGGGGCCATCCACCTGAATGGTAGCTTGATGCCCATGTCATTCATGCTGCGATAGTACTCCTTTGTTCCAGTGTTGATGGAGAGACCAAAATCCGCAACTTTTATGACTAGATTCATATCAATCCTGCTCAGTTTTTTGTATATTATGTGCATGTGTAATTGCATCAATTACTTGCTGATATATACAGCTACTTGTGCTTAATGATTAAACCGTAAGCCTACTTAAGATACTTAGACTAGCAGGGTTTCATCCAGTGGGAAAGCATAAGAATTCCCCCCTAAGAATTTGAATTAAGCTTCATAATCACAAAATCAAATCGCTTTAATAGACTAGCACTTCTTTTCCATCAAAAAAATTGGAGGAATTAACAAATTAATATCAGGAAATACATCTCTGAGTCAAGAGGAACTTGGCGTGCCACATGCACCCACCCATTTATGCCAAATGAAACCCTACCGGTAATCAATATTAACTATAATAATAATAATTACAAACATGCAATTTCTTGCTGCCAGATCCCTGTGAACAATCTTTTCACTAGCCAGGTACTCCATTCCTTTGGCCACTTGAAGACACATGTCCATCAGTTGCTTCTTAACAGTGCATTCCTTAATAATACAAATTGCATTAATTATTAGATTCCCATGCTATCTTTCATATTAAAATTTGCTCACTCTGCCATCTTCATTTGGTGCCAAAGCTGTCCTATTCCTCTTTAAGTAATTGAGTAAACTTCCATTAGCCATATATGGTAAGACAATGTAAGGTGCCGGTCCTCTGTCCATGCAAACACCTCTTAGTGTCAGCACGTTAGGGTGATTGAGATTTATCATCTTTGCACACTCTTCAAACAATGCTTCTACAGCAATGGTGTCAAAGAAGCCTATATAGAAGTATTAGTACGTACTATTATTTATGAATTGTATAGAGGGAAGAATGTTTTTGTCAAAATGTATTACCTCTTAGTGTCTTAACAGCACATAACTCAGAATCATTCGAACCTTTGATGTAGTATCCCTTGTAGACAATACCTGATTCTCCTACATATAAAGTTGATATTTTCACAGGGTAACTTTAAGAACCACATAGATTTGGAGTTAGCATCTTGCTTTTCAAAAATAAATCCCCAATGGGCATGATTACACATAATATACCTTGACCAATGAGTTCTCCCAGTCTGAGATTAGCGGATGTTATGATCATTCGTGATGGAAGCTTTGACCTTAATGATATCTGTATGGTATCCAATGCACTATTATCTTGTTTCTCAAAATCGTCCAGTTCAAGCTCATTCTCCTTCCTATATGATATGTTGCATATACTCTCCAATTAGAATGCTAATAATTACGTCCCTTACTTGAGATCTGGAGGTTGCTCAAATATCACTCTTATTCTTACTCGCTTTGCTCTCCTGGACAAGTAAATGCTCCCAATCATAACTAGATTCAGTAGTACAATGGCAACCACAAGTCCAGCAACAGTTGAGGTTCCAATAGTCAATCCACTAGAAACTGAAAAAAAATTATACATAATACCATAATATGAAACACTTTCTATTTCACCTTACTTTTACACATTATTCCATCTCCATCATACCCCACCAAACACTTGCAGCTGTATCCTCCATAATTATTTTCACAGTTGGCATATTTTGAGCAGTTATGTTTACCTTCTAGGCACTCATCAATATCTATGTGTAGATATAGCTATACTCGTATACACCCATAATATAATTATCTAGATCTGTTACATCAGCAAACCTTTGCATCCATTTGGTCCTAGACTAGTGCCATTGGGGCATTCACAGTAAAATGAGCCATGGGTATTAACACAGAAGGATGACGTGGGGCAAACATGCCTAGGACTGAACATGTTGCACTCATCAACATCTATTATATGTAATAATATTATTTTTTTATCATTAATTTTTATGTTTGAATAAACGTATAGTCTAGTACTGTAACAGTATTATCAATGCTCTTACCTGCTTCACAGTCGTTGCCAGTTAATCCTTGGTTGCAGATGCACTTAAATGAGCCCGGTGAATTTATGCACATTTCCTTGTTTAATGAACAATCATTATGATTGTGCGATTCACACTCATTGATGTCTAGAATTCATCAAAAATGAAAGACTATTATAATAATAGAATTGCTTGGATCATACCTTCACATTCTTCAGGTGCTGCGCTGCTTATGACGAAACCTGGATAGCAGCTACATTTATATGTTCCATTCTTTCTAGTACAGTTTTGAGTACAGTTGTTTGTAATGCCATCTTGACAATGACTAGGTCCTGCCATAATAATTATTTATCCACCAAGATACATAATAATATTTTTATAAATTTTATCAACGTACTGCAAACACTTATGGTTGTTGTCTCAGTATCATTGCCAAATAAATTTTCTACTGTGCACTTTACAGTGATTGTAGTATAATTTCTAAGAGCGATAGTTGCATTCAGGTCTATGCTTGGACTTCCTTCACTGAACGTGTGCACACCTAGACTCCGTTGATGGCTTGCTTTTAGATTCACTTCTGTTTCATTCAATATCATCGTCCAGTTGTAGATGGGTTCAGGCAGTGGGTCTCTTTCTAGTGGGCAATCAATCCGCAAAAGAACATTAGTACTAGATGGGTTTTCCAGGCAAAAGTCAGTCCCAATTTTGTAATGTAGGTTATGATTGGGTTTATCTGTATCAATCACATAATACCTATGTGCACAGTATGTGTTGGATGTCTGCATGCAGCTACTCACCTTGGTTTGAGATGCGTTTGATTATTGGCTTTATTCCCTCTGCAATTAGCATCAGAATAAAAAGCATAATAAACTATTTACTGAACCACAGTCTTGAATTGCCTGAGCAACTAAATCGCATTCACTCCATAGCTCATGATCAGAGTGTAGTTACCCCGCGTGCGCGCATGCGCAGCAGGGGGTAAAGCAATCGATTTGTCTGTCGTCTGTTGTCTGTTGTCTGTCGTCTGTCAGCTCAAAAATCGGCAAATCTCAGCATTTAGGCAAAAGTAGGATCAATAAATGGGATAAAATGATGTAAGACAACGGAAAAACACCTTCTGTCCCATTCTTAACACTAGGCAATACCCAGGGAAGCTACAAATCGTGCGAGTATGTCGGACACGCCTACTTCGGACACGCCCACCTAGTACCTCCTAAAGTCTATTGCGCATGCTCGAGCTGCTCTCTATTTCCAGGGAGTCTACTGCGCATGCTCGAGCGGCTCAACAGCATGCTTCCAGCTCAAAATTTGTGATCGTGGACCTCAGAAGGGAACGACAAAGTTCATGGGTAGCAAGAGATCCAGGGAAGCTACAAATCGTGCGAGTATGTCGGACACGCCCACCTGCTAGGGTAGTAGTACCACATGAAGTCTATTGTGCATGCTCGAGCTGCTCTAGGGAGTCTACTGTGCATGCTCGAGCTGCTCTACAGCATACTTCTAGCAAAAAATTAATGTCATTTGTGATCATGGATCTCAGAAGGGAACGAAAAAGTTCATGAGTAGCAAGAGATTAAACTTCAAAGAATAGAGGTCTCTAACAAGAGGCATGGCCATGGGTGATATTGCCATGGCACGCGGGGTATGTGCTCTATGAGCTCTAGTTTTTCATTAAAATTAGTACCATAGCAGCAGCTACAATTACATACCCAAACATTCAAATCCATCACCATAATAACCACTGTGGCAAGAACATGTGTAGCTTCCTATGATATTAGTACACTCTGCATTCTCATTGCAGTTGTTCAGATCAGGAGCTGCACACTCATCAAAATCTAATGCATATTATTATAATTAATGACAGTATTAGTTACCACATCCCTAGTAGCTTCATTGTATACTATTGTGGTAAATGGTCACTATGACTGCATTAATTGTATGTAAGTAAGTTATGCAATGCGTCAAATGCTTTAAAGTGCATGCATGTCATAACTTAAAAATGAAATATCCTTACTGGGCAAATATTGCTTGTTTCAGAAAAGTAAATCGCTACTAGGTATGTAATGACTAGCTCTTACTTACCAACGCAAATCTTGTTATTTCTATGGCTTTGGGTAAATCCGGGGTTACAACTACAGTTAAAATCACCAGCAGTGTTGATACATTCAGCATTTTCACAACCATGATATGGAGTTAGACATTCATCCACATCTGAAACATATTATTGTGTCATTATAATATGCTTTATTGTAGCTATAGTATAATAATATTATTATAGTATCAGTGCATGCAACTACAAATACACATGTCATGACTTGTGTATACTATATTATTATAATATTAAATTTTGTTAGATGTTGCAATGCCTAGGTAAGAATATTCTTCAATACAGAGGAACATCAATACTATAGTCACAAACAGGTTCATGTTAGTGTATACAGTGATACTGTGGGCAACATGCTCAATGTTAGAATTATTATGCACTCAGTAACAATTTAATGTTTTGCGGTTATTAGGTAATTATGAGTAATTATGATGAAACCTATGGTGTAATCTCTTAGGTAATCTATGAGGTAATTATGAGAAAATTCAGGGCCTCGATGGAGCCCTTTTGGGACTTGAAATTCAGTGAAATATATAGAGTATCTTGCGTGTGTATCCAGCGAATACCTTACAAGCAGCGTGTTGCCTTCTCTGACGAGCAGCGACGGCCGAACTTCACGTGTTCTCTAGGCTGACGTAATCCCGTGGATATATATAGATACCGACAAGTTTTGATGCTTCAACCACAGGAGATAAACTCGACAGTGCAGTACAGCTTCTGAACTTGAGTCTTCAGATCGCTTGTGGCATGGCACACCACATGCATGATGCTATCATAGTGCTTTATTTACCCACAGGATTACGTTCATAGATTACCTCATAGGTTTCATCATACATGTGTAATTCATAATTACCTCATAACTGCAGAAAAATAAATTACTACTGGGGATATAATTATCACATGAAGGGTAGAACCCACTAGACTAAGTACATTTTAAAGTCACACTGTGATATCTTGTAAACAAGACATTACTAGGGAGTGTTTTCTTGACCACAAGCACTATAGGAATGTATTACATACTGCAATGTATCCCACCCATGACATAGACCAAAGCTGCAAGGGCGGTATACGGGACACCTGTCCCTGTGGCTAGGGCAATGACGCCCTGATATTGCCCTGTGGTACAGCTAACTACTACAGGTACCTGGCCCAGTGGTCAGACTCAGACACCATGCACTAGTAATTACAACAGTGAGGATACAAATCAGTTAATACAGTACATTTACCTTTACAGGTGATATTATCACCATCAAGGTAGTAGCCATGATAGCAAGCACAACCAAACACACCATTGATACAGAAATGGTCGCATATATTGCCACAATCGTCTAATTCAGTACCATCTAACATAAAATAAAGGACATTAATATAGACCAGCAGAATATATATTATTTATGGTGTGATCATTAATAGTCTTACCAACAGGGGAGCATAGTTCACCATTTCCATAGTAACCTTCATTGCATGAACAGGTGAAGCTTCCATCAGTGTTGTAACAGGTGGCATTCCCGTCACAGTTATGCTTCCCCACCACACACTCATTGACATCTATGGTGATAATTATTACACTTAGTAAGACTGGTAATTATTGTATGTATTATTAGAGTGTATAGCCAATAATCATTAAACATGTGTGGCATCTTACCAATACAATTCCTCTCCTGCCTGACGTAATAGTATCCTGTCTTATGACACGCACACGTGTATGAACCTTCTTCATTAATGCAAATATTTCCAGGGCCACAGATATCTTGATCCAAGCATTCGTTGATATCTATGCATAATAATAATAATATCATTCTAACATTACTATGTGCATGTAGTTTGAGTATCAGTAGAGTATGTACTACTTATTATGAAATATTTGCCATAGATGCACACCACGGTACTGTACAAAAGCTAAGAGACAATTCTTTGATCGCAGCAGCCTTAATAAGTGTACATACATTATAGCTAGATCTATATTCATACCAGATTCTGGGGTGACAGCCACGCATTCTGACATTTATAAGCGTTCTGCATACCTGAACATGTATGGTTTTCAGGGTTGGGTACCCACTCCAGACGATTAAATTTGGTACTCATACTGCAGGTGGTGATGAATTGTTCAGAAGGTGACCACCCAAAGCCACACTGAAATGTCACTGCAGAATGTAGTGAAGTTGAATGATAGTCACTAAGCCAGCCGTGTAAGGGAGGTGTTGGTACATCACAACTTGGTGAATATTCAATATGGGCAAAATACCCACACCATCCGGCAAGTGAGGTATGCTGGTAATACACGTACATTGGAGAAAGGCCTGAACAGGGAACATATGCAGTAATGAATACCGTATAATATGCCGATGTCAAGTTCAGTGATGAAAGAGTAATTCTAGTCGTGTTTGCTGCCTTGAATTGAAAGGTATCATTTTCTGTACTTTCAATGGTGATATAGTACACATTTGGAACTGGAAATAACTTGTAGTTCATTCTTGGAGGGTCCCAAGAGAGATCCAATTTCCCATTATCACTCAATGCTCTGACGTTCACAGGTGGACTATAGATTGGTGGAACGCAACTCTCTGGACTATAGGGAGTTAAATTTAAGCAGCTTTGTGGCCATGAATAGCAATCATCACTACATTCTTCCGTAGTGCTACATCCAGTCAGCAGTGAACAGTTACGCCGCCTATTCCTCTCATCTTCACCAATCAGTGAAGGAAAGGCTCGAACTTCCACAATCATATTCGACATTTCATGATAAGTGAAGGAAGAACTACGAATATCACTGACATTCCTCATGCTTGCATCTATGACACAAAAACAATGTACTACTTCTTCAGAGCGCCCAGCTGCCCTTTTATACATTATTCTAATCTCATATCCTTGAACTGTAGGAAGAGTTGACAGTATTTCGGAATCAGCATGCTCCCACATGACAGTCACTGAGAAAGCCTCAAAATTCTGTGATTGAAATTCTGCCCCAACCCAATTTGGTTTTCCATATTCTCCAACTGAGTTTGTTCGGTCATTCACGTAAGAATTTGGGCATGATCCGTATGTAGCAGTATAAAAATCAAACGGACACAACTCCAGACCAGGTACTAATGGAGTAATCGGAGATGGACGTGGAAGACGGTGAAGGCATTCACCAGTTTCCCTTATGAAGGTATGTTCATTAGTGCAGCGATCACTACTGGAACAGCACCCATCACAGCCATTGCTGTGACAAGTGGGCTGCTGTTCTGGACTAACAAAGCTGCAGTAAATCACAAAGACTAGAACAACATGCAGTACACGATGTGGCTTGATCATATCTTCCACGTAGCTACCTCACCACTGTGTGCCTCACAACATCAGTTACTAGCTATTGCACTTTTAACAGCTATAGCTATATTATAGAAGTTTGGCTGAGATACTGCCACTCTTGTAGTACAATTATTAAGATTATTGACTCTGAAGTTTAACGGGAAGTTTTCCTAACCGCTATCATCCTGTTTCATCAAATGACCACACAGGAAATGTGGGCAATATCAATAATTCTTGTGTATTATACCCACATTTCCTGTGTGGTCTTTAAATTTAAGCTACAGTAAGGCAGACTACACTTATTATGCTACCCAAATATTTGATAGACCATTCCTGCATTCAATGCCATAAATTAGCTAATAAGCCACAAGGTAATAATAATAATATAATAATTATTATTACAGAATCATAATACAGAGTTACAGGTAGCTAGTGCATGAGTTTAAAATTATGCTGCTCGCGTAATTTAGACTTTTCCATTGTCAACAGGGAGGTAATCAGCAAGCATTTCAAGAATATTTGAAATTATCTTGACCAAGGTAGAGAATGAAGGTTGCCGGGAAGGCTCCACCTCCCAACAGCTCAGCATAATTGAGTACCTATTATAAGCATAGATAGCTAAATGAAATCTATTTGGTGTTAATATGTGGTTGAGTAATGCAAAGTGGATATAGATTAGATTGCTGCACAGCTATATATATTATAAACTCTAATAATGCTGGCATGCAAATTAATATGTCTTTTAAAACTGTATCTATAATCAATTTCATTTCTTGCTCCTCAAATTTCATGCAATAGCACTAGAAACTGGAGCCACTATATTAAATAGAGCTGGCCATGGCATGCAGTGGCATTGAATTCGTGTACTATTCATGTTAAAGCCCACATGCATATTCCAGTTTTCCAATGTTTGGTTGCCAGCACCCAGCTGCACTGTCTAAAACATACTTTGAAGTTGTATTGCTAACATGAAAAGTTGTCACAAAATGATAAACAAAGTGCAAAATTAATTACAAAATATACACACTATTTAGCTAGCTACAAACTTTATTATAGGTATACAAAATATCAGCTAACCACTCAATAAACTTGACTCAGTAAAGTGTTCGTTTTCCAGCATGTGTCTCACAGTGGCAATAATTCATAAGACTGACCATAAGCACCATAGCGAGTGAGCTATATTATATCATGTTTAGCACCTGAAAGAACCATGCACATTGATTAGGTAAAATAGCGCACAATAATTTCAAGAATAATGTCCACTTACCATTTAGAAAGAGTTGACTTAAGCAGTTGAAGGGTAGCTGCACAGTATATAACCCAATCAACTCAGACACCCTAGCTTATGGAGCTTATAAACTGTCACACTGAGTTTCTGAGTCCCTTGGAGTGAGCTATTTTTTCACTGAGTTCAGTTCAGAATCCCTTCCTTAAATTTGCTAACTTTTCATTAAAAGTAGATAGCTATGTATAGCTATAGCCAGCTGAAATATAACAAAATTCACAAAAAAGTAGCAGTAGTAAACCCCAAGCTACACGAGTTCACAACATGCTTATCCATAATATAGTACCAGCCCCAGGCTAGCCTACTATAGGCTAATACAGTATCATTCAAAACTGAAACAGAATGCTCATAATTGCTAGCTAGATATAAAACTTACCTATTAACACTTTTAAGAAACTCTTTTGATGTTATGCACCAAGATAAGAGAGACATAGATACACAGCTAGGAGTTCTTTCAAAGCAGCTGCCAGCACTGATTTTTGAAAATGCACGTGTCATTTGACATCACCATACCGCACACTCTTACAACCCAGGATTGCATGTTCAATTGTTTGAAACATTGACAGAACATATTTTGTCATGAACTTGGCTTAAATGTACAAAGCCAAACTGGAAGAATTTGCTGGACTATAATAATGGCAGAAAAATGGGATAGTGAATACTATCCTCAGTGCTTCGTATACAACCACAATTGTTGCTGTAACAACATATCACTTAGTGCATCAATTGTTATGGAAACAACTTAAGAAATTGATTTTGATCGTGGGTTGTTACTGTAACAACATATTTTTTACAGTGTATAGTCTAGCTACATGCAGATTAACGCTATAATAGCTATAGCTTTTTATATAAAACTTGTTAAACTTTTTAGATATGAACTGAAATTGTATGGACAAACCTTAGAAAGAGTCTTTGAATATAAATATCTAGGTATAACTCTCTGAGACTCATTTAACCTATCATGGTCACCACATGTCAAAAAGATTGTGGCCAAGACTCGAAGGATGCCTCCTGCATGTGTGGAGTCTTGATTTAATCAAAAATTGGAACATGTGCAGAAGTTTGCACTTAGCTATAGAGTGTGCACAAAAGAGTCACTCACTATATATTAGGAGGGATCACCTTAGTCTCGGCCTCCTACTGAATGCTCCTCTCTCGACCTACTCTACCACCTACTCCATGCATGCACTCGTTCAATGTAACCAATAGGTATGTCTTGCCTTTTGTGCATAGCTAATAACTTACTCCAGGACTCATATTTTCATCGTGCAATCTCATTGTGGAACTCTCTTTCTGCATCAGTAACTATCACCACATCCCTTCCCTCCTTTAAAAGGCAGTTTTTGGCATAATAATTTGTTTTGCATATACTATGCATGGATACATATTAATAGCTATAAATAGAGCTAATACAAAATGCATCCAGGAAATATTGTTAATACACATTTCATTAAATCTTAGCTAATTTGTCATTCACGTCATAATAATAATTAATATCATACTCTCATGGATACGTAATATTACATTGTATACTAGTGTTAATTCTTTTGCACTATTTATGAGTGCCTTGCATATTTATGCATAAATTATCATAAAGAAAAATAGCAGACATAATTAATTCATGCATACAATTACTTCTAATAAGCATCTGTATCATCTAACTCTCTACATTGACAGTATTTCAGTGTTCCGTGGCCAGGTTTGAATTCTATCCGAGCAGGCTGTCACAAATTCATGCCTGATTACTACCAATATTTCAAACATACATAACATGGCATACATAATTATATTAAATTCAGCGATGATTCATTCTCATAATCTTCATCTAGAGGCTTGGAATCGGTTTAGGGCCAGATGCCACATGACATGCGTGTATACTGCTTGGTAAAGGTCGTCATCTTAGCTCGCACTTGTCGACTGATAATCATCTCATCCCTGCTCGCAGCCTCGCCCAATAGCCCTTATAGGATCTCCAGCGTAGCGGTGCAGCTGTTACTAGCTACTTTAAAGCAGGGATGGAATCATCTGCAGCTGGTCATGGATCTTGAGCTTTCCTCTAAACCTAGCTATTCAAGACTAGTACTCTGATGCTCAGCTTGGCCGCGGCTTTGAGGTGAGCCGATGTAGCTAGTTTAATATGTGTAATATACCACACCCGATTTGTAGTGCTATCAGTCACCGATGTTTATGTAAGTACACTAATTGGTAGTGTCAAAATTTACTCAAGCGTGACTCTTGAACTACGTACTAAGTAGCTAGTAGCCGCGTTCAAAATTCAGTGCGTACTGGAATCATCAGACCGTGCCATGATTTAGAAAATAATAGGTAGCTATGCGTGCGCGAGCATTGAAGAATTATGCTAGCATTCAAGTTAGGCATCAGCTTAATTAGCATTATTATTTCTGTGTAGCTCAGATTTAGCTATAGCTAGCTAGCTAGCTATAGATATTATAGCTACTTGATATATTAAGGTACCATTTAATTGCGTGGGCGTGAGCGTCAGGAATGGCTAATTCAATTAGCGAATCGTGAAGGGGCGTGGCCGAAGAGGCCATACGAGTGCTTTTGGTCGAAGGTGGGCGTGTCCAGAATCGGCCAGGGATGATTATGCGCGTGTAATTAGCGACCGGAAGTGGCCCCTGAAGAAAAGGCCGGTAATTGCCCACATCAAAGCAAGATCAAAGCATTCCTGCTTAACTATTAACCGCAACGACAAAAAAAAAAAAAAAAAAAAAAAAAAAGCTAATTAGGCCTAATTAAGCATGTGGGCGTGTTCCTGGCACTGTGTGGAGTGTGTGCGTGTGCGTTAATGCAGGTTTTATTGCTTCCGATTGGGCGTGGCTTCACGGGCCAGTGCTTGGATATCGGCGCCTGGGACTTGGCCTCGGCGATAGGTGGGCGTGTCCCGGAAGCGGTGGTGACCTTTGAACCCCGGGAGGAGGCTTTGGGGGCGTGGCAGGAGGTCAAAGGTGAGGCCATGTCTGTTAATGAGGCACTGTACGGCGGTGCGATCGAGGGGCCTGTACGGCTGGACGGAAGCTGACGATGGTTTGAAGCGGATGTGGTTGCGATGACGTGTTGTTACTCCGCCCACACAGGAAATGAGGTGAGCTCTTGCGTGGGCGGTGTGGCAGAACGGCCTCCAAGTGTTTGTGTGTGTTTTGGCCTTGAGGAAGCTGTGTGTTTTAATTGGGATTGATTGTGGGCTTCCGGTGGACATCCGGTGGTTAGTAGGCACTTGATTGAGAATGGTGGTCCTTGGGGAACAGGGTGGGGCTGTTTTGGGCGTGGCCTGGCCCCTCCCTTCCGGCTCGGCTTCCGGTCCATGGAGGATGTTAAATGAACACTTCCGGCTCTAGCAGCCACACCCCTGAGACCTGTGCAATTAAAAGGGCGTGGTTACACAACATGCACCTCACTAATGACTTTGATGTGGTTTAGGTGTCATATCCCCCACCTCACGCCCACGCAATTTAATGGTACCTTAATAGTGATATAGCTTTCCTACGTCACTGAACACTGAGTCTGTACATTAAAAGCAGTTAATATGCATTAGTTTATTGGGACAAACAATTGAATAATTTTTACCTTCCCCTAATCGGAATTCAGTAGCACTCACTGTAAATGTATAGCTAGCTATTTAAATACCCTTGGATATGCAATACAAAGAGCCCGTCGGACTATTAGTGTTTTCGAGTTGTGCTTCTAGCTATATATGTACAATCATGTTAGCTACAGTAGCTAGCTAGCTAACAACTGCAAGGCCGGGAAGTTGTGGCACCCATGTGCAGAATTGTTTCAGTATTATACTGTGGCTACTGCTGGCTATAGCTATAGCGTGCACATGGTGATAGAGCATGAGTCTATGTATAGCAAGGATAATAATCCATTCTCTAAGTTCTCAACATTAATATACTAATTGCTCAACCAGGCACAATGCCTTGAATAATACTATGATTATGAATAACAGGTTTGTCAATGAGTGATGGTCAAAATATTGAGTGGTGCATGCATGAATTTTTATTATGAGGGTATCTTGTTACGACGCAAATGCAAACTGCCAAAAGTTAGAAAAAATTGACGGGAAAAATGTCAAAGTGTACAGCAAGATTTGCACCCCCTCCGCATACAAGAGCCCAAGCACTCTTAGTCTACCACCACCATTATCACTGCTGGCAACTGTTATTTCAACTATTTGTATACATGTATACTATTAATTCTATGCTATGCTGTCTGTAGTGAATTCACTACAGTAACTGTTTAGGGAACAGTAATTCTGTGATATACTGTAACACTAGTTTTCATCAAAGCATAGTACATTGTACTTGTTATTCAGTTCAGACGCTTAATAAATTGGACTTCAGTAATGATATTTTTGTAAATCTCCTTTCCCTCCTCTGGGCCCACATGCACACACTCAATTCCGTATTAATTTCACATGGAGGGGGTAGCCTGTGAGGCTATGATGCTAGCAATAGCATATACTGGCATAATATAGCTACAGCTACATAGGATTGAAAAGCTATATATGTAGTTGTTAACTACTTTTATCAAGTAGCTACTTCTATAGTTACTCTTGAAAGGTTTCAGAGCACTTATAGCCTATACAGGTACATCAATGATATGCCTCTGGAACTCCATGGATATATAATTTGTCAGGTGGGCACACATGCATGTAGCTAGCCTCATCCCCAGGGCTGGGCACAAGGCTAATATGTGCACATGCATGTAGCTATGTAGCCTCGTCTGGGCACGAGGCTAACATGTACACATGTAGCTACGTAGCCTCGTCCCCATGCAGGGCCTGGGCACGAGGCTAACATGTACACATGTGTAGCTAGCTCAGCGCATAAAAAAATCAGGGCTATACTATGCATATGGTCAGCGGCCATCCCCATAATATACCACATGATTTGTACAGGTGGCTGACTTATCAGTCATTAAGAAGCCAGATAGTCTAGCTATATGGCTTGAAAACACAATACCCAATTGAGTTGCAGCTATATATCGATGGGATATTGTAGTCAACTCAGAGTAGCTACCTACTTGATCCCTGTATATGTATCCACCATATGCATGCTGAAAGGATCTGGCAAGCTCTCCTAGGAAATTTTGGAGCCTCTAAGAGCATTTCTGGTGCACTCTAGCAGCAGAAATGTATTATGCACTCTAACAGCAGAAGTGAGGCATATGGAGCCTGATCATGACATGTTGAAAAAGGAGAAAGTACTAGGTCAGGTAGTTAGATACACTAAAATTCAATATCTAACTTGTGGTGGCTATATATACAGCCCTGCTATCATAATAATATATAGAGTTTATATAATTATAGTCATCTTGGTTGGCTAAAAAGATCACTCGCGATAGGGGGGATCAATATTAATAGCTGATAATTATCATGATGGTTATAACAACTATTATAGCTATTAGTCCATCATGACTATGATAGCTAATAATGATCGACTAATACTAAAAATACATAATCAGTGGTGAATGATTGATAAGGTTCTGTATTAGCTATAGCTACTTGATTGGAAACTTCAATTATTGTTGATACTTTTTCCAGTGACCAGCTCTGATTTTGATTCATCCTGTTGCATGTATTGCAAACCAGATTTAAATTAATAATTATATTCAAGCTACTCATGTACCATCTACACAATCTATGACTGCATACCTACCCAGTGGACTTCTTCAACCGGTTTACTGTACATGGGCTCCTCACGGTCACTTTCAGCTACCAAAATAACATCAATCTGTAGTTAGTGGGCAAAAAGCAGAAATCTGTTAGCTAATTTTCGCAAGAAGATATCATGCACACCACTCATCCCCAGACCCCACCCTCGAGGAGGGAAAATGGTCTGGTGACTTTGGGCACAGATATGCTCTGGGCAAAAAGTTTGGTCCAGTTGACGACCCGCGGAAGAATTTATGCATCCCAATCAGATTGCAGCTTTAGCCCAGTCATATGACTCGCTAGCCACAGGAATATAATAGGGCACTGTGACATGTGATAAATTTGAGGCTGTGTCTACCGTACCGGCACCGGTACTGATAATTTAGCGCTTCGAGTACCGGCATAATAGCCCGCCAAAAAACTTAGAAAATTTTCGAAAGTGGAAGAAAAAAAAAAATCCAAAGATCCAAGCGGGATTCGAACCCACGCCCACCGCTCCACCAGCCCCAGCCCTAGCCCACTGTGCCAACCCGGCTCGCCGCTGCTAGGTGCCGTTTTTTTGCCACCTTTATACACCTTGTCACTATAATACTAACCCTTGGTCAACAACCATATCCTAAAACCAAACCCCCCTCGTCTCCTACCGATTACCGAAACCCAACCACGCGCTACTAGCCTCACTAGCCGTCTAGCACTCAGTATTTAATAGTGGCTATTAGTATAGCTATTAGTATAGCTATATTAGCTATTAGTATAGCTATTAGTATAGCTATTAGTATAGCTATATTAGTATAGCTATTAGTATAGCTATACTAATATAGTTGCCGGTACTCCAAGCACTAAATCTTGGGTACCGGTGCCGGTACGGTAGACACAGTGTTGTAAATTTGAATCGCCTGCGCAGCCTACTGGCCAATCAGCAGATCCACAAGCCCACCCATGTCGGCGCGCGCACCATGAGCCGGCCAAGCCAAGAATACGCTTTTATAGAGGGTGGGGTCTGGGGGCGAGACTAACCACTTTGCATGCGCGTGCAGTCAATCAATGTGCGCATGCGCTAACGCATAATATGGGCGCCGAGCGCTCGAGTTCGCCTGTAGCGGCTTTCTCTGATCCTCTGTAAATATTACGCAGCCTAAATATTATGTGAGTACTTCACAGGCACAACGCAGCGCTCTCAGAAAGTTTATTGAAACGTACTTTTTTATCCTAGAGTCTAGTATATTTTTAGCGTGTATCATGGCCACCTTGCTACGTAGCTGCTCGAGCACTCCAAAAACAAATGATCGGTCGTCATACTGTACGTACGGCTCTATTAACCTCCACAAAAAGGCTAAGATAGCTATTTTAAGTTGTAAATACCTGAATACGGGCTCTTCGAAGTTGCACGGATCCGCTGCCTTCTTCTAGCCGTATCGTGGCCGCTGGCGGTGATGAGTCCTTCACTCGGCGCCGATCGTCAGATCGATGCAGCAGCACAATGTCATGTATACGGAGTAAAGATGAGCAAGCTAGATCAACATGCAGCCATAAGTAAGAATTTAGATCTACTTACCACCGGGTTTTCACAGCCATAATAAGACATGATTCCTCAAAGAGCTAGCTCTATCTGATCAACATGTGCACTAGCTGTTGTATCACGCGTTAATAGCTACCATAGCAGCTACTCATATCAGTGTATAATAATATTGTTAGCTATACACTGATACTAGTGAGTAGCCGCTATGGTATTAATAAGTATAAGCTAATCTATGTGCATGCAGCTTAATTCTACAATAGTAATTTACAGTTCAGGCTTACATGTATCCTATAAATTTTAAAACATAGCTAATTAAAAAGGATCTACACCTGGGATTCATGGTAGTATTATAATAGTGAGTATTTTAATCATACAGCATACTGTCATAGACCCCCCTGACAGGCCCAGAGTGCATTGCTCTTGAATCCACCCATAGCTTTAATGCAGTAACTATATTAATTAGGCCATATTAAATAACTTAGTACTTGATTCTCATCCACCTTTTTCCAAAAATAAGGGAGGGAGAAGGCTTTTATTTACTCATCAGGATACTAGAGAGAGCAATATCTGGAGCATAATATAATATTTAGGTTGATCTTCCACCTGCAGTCACTAACATGACATGGAGCTATGATGCATGAATATTCAGTAGGTTCCTAAGCCTATAAAGGGTGACCATCAGATTAGCCATATCCCAGAGCTAAACTACTTACTAATAGGGGGCTATAGCTATAGCCTTGAGAACAGCTAGGGGTTGGTTGGTTAGAATTAATTTGTCACATCAACTCATGCAGGCTATCCCTTCCCATGCATGTACGGTAGCTACCTGAGTGGCTCCTGCATATGGACAGGGGTATGCAGCAGGGTTTCATACTTGTTGGAGGGGGGGGGGGGGATTTTTTATGCTTGATATCCATAGATACGTAGCTATATTCTGAAATAATTCTATGTTTTACAGTCAAGGCTGGATAGCTTACTTAAATTTTATGCTGGGGGGGGGGGGGGGGGGCGCATGGGGTGATAGCTACAAGGCCTAGATGGCTTTGTGAAGAAATTCCCTGTTACACTTAGTCTAGTAGGACTCACCACAGCTGTGTTACAAGTTGGTTTGCGGATGTGGTGAGAGAGCAGTTTGGTGGTATAGGCTTGAGGTTATTTCATACATTCTTTCAGGGGCACATGGAGATGGATAGCCCCTGATTAAGACCTTGCAAGGGCCAAGAGGCTCCATGACAATAAGAGACAAGAGTTATAATAATAATAATATTAATATATAGCTCTCTCCAGATCCCCTGCTATAGAAATATTATTGGAGAGTATAGCAATATCTCTCTCTCTCTGTCTGTCTCTCGATCTCTAGAGATTGAGAGAGAGAGAGATGTGGATTGAGAGGTCCTGAAGAGAAGTGTAGCTTGGATTTGATTGAGGTAGCTAGCTAGGAAATCGCTACCATCTTCCTATATACACTCTGCTGCCACTTTAGCTTGGATCCAGTAACTCGGTACATGATAAGAGTGTCTGACTAGTATAATCAGAAAGTCTCAAGTTCGAATCTCGGCTGGAGGATCAGCACTTCTCTCACCTCTATCCTGTAAAACATCTTTGCCTTTGGCAGGCAGTAGGTAACTAAGCTCTTGTTTATTAGATGGATATATAGCTACTTTCCAATAATATTAAATGATATTTTTCAGCAGGAGGATCCAGTCCTCCAAATAATTATAGATAAATCTTCCTTGTTATCAAAGACTCGTAGAGAGAGAGAGAGAGAGAGAGAGTGAGTTAGTCTATGTGGGTGGAGGTGGAGAGAGATCTCCAATATTATCATTGATGCATGGGATGTGCCCCCCCCCCCCCCCCCCCCAAATGATCTTACCGTAGAGTCACTATTCATGCACTGTTAGAAAAAAAAGGGGCTATACTGCAACACCTTTATAATTTTGGGGTGCTTGTAGTTGATACCCTAGGGTGCACAGATTTTGACACCACATGGTGCTATACTAACATTGAGTGATACCATAACACCCTTGTGGCCCTAATTCTCCCACCCTATTCATGCACTGAATCACCATAACTGTTTGACCAAAACATATAATCACAAACACATTTAGTGCATGATACAAATTGTAGAAGTGCACAGTTGTGGTGATGAAATGATATACAGTCAATTAAAAATCCCTACATGAAGTTTGTATTGCCATAAATTTTGTTGAAATCTCTTTATTTGATCTCAGTCTATTCTTGAATGTCAAAATCACAAAGTCTTTTGTCAATTGTGAGTGTGTGCATAATAAAGGAGAAAGGGAAAAGTGAAGGCCGTAATAGGAGTAGCTAGCACACTCACAGTGCTCCTTCAAAGTACATGTACAGAGTTCCTTTATTAAATTTTGAAATCAAAGGAGAAGTATATATAACCATCCATCTCTCCAAGTTGTAGCAGAGAATTGTAAAAATTTGAAAGGTGATGATGCAAATAAATAACACCAAGGCCCCGCTCCGTTTAGGGAGACAAGCACCCCCATGGTGCACTATCAGCACCCCTTCATCATGATGGGTGTTACACTAATGAAAATACAACAGTGGGGTGCTATCATAGCATCCCATTTTTAAACAGTGCATGCATGCATGCATTCCATGCACCACATAGCTACTTCTGAATCGTTGTATATCTGACAACCATGGCCATCAAGGACTTCCATCCCAGATCCTATACTGTTGGGTGGATAACTTTAATTTGGAGAGTACAAAATTTGGAGAAATAGGCTGGGGGGGGGGGGGGTGGTGGAGCAGACTTGGGGGGCATAATGATAATAATATTAACGCTGAAATTCATGGCTCTGAGACTGCAATTTTGAGCCATTGCCACTTAAGCTAAAATCAGGGTCTGGCTGTATAGAAGCCTTGCAGTTTGTGATTGCACACCTGAATCTGTCTGTTAGAGCATTTTAATTATTAGCTAGCTAGTCTAAATTTTTTTTGTTACCGGGGATTGGGTGGGGGGAGGGAGGGGGAATATCAGCTCTTAAGTCTGCTCACCGTACACATTAAAATATAGTATGATCATAATCAAGGCTCCTCCTACCATACTGTTGATGATTGCGTTCTTCTCACCTGCAGTGTATGAAGTGCAGTACTAGGTAGCTACACTGAATAAAATACTTATTAGCTACATGTTATTAGCTAGCCACCAATAATGTCTTAATAATATTATAGTTATATATGTCCAAAATATATAGTACTGTTCTATTCTAGCTGGCTAAAATTATATAGTTATTAGCTATATACTTGGACCATGCCAGGTACGTAGGGAGATGCAGTTCTGAATCATATCATTCCTGCAGTAAGCCAATAATCTGATTGTTCCCTTTTCGATAGGTCAAGATAATAATTCTTGTTCTACCTATAATTCATTCCATTCCCCTAGCTATAATACTGAATTCATTTCTTTAATACTTGCAAATATACCCTAGCTACAATGCTTTTAAAATGTGTCTATAATTTATTTCTTCAAACTGGTTGCCTATAATTACCAGATATCTATGATGCTCGCAAATATGCCAGTATTGTTAAATTTTATCTGGACCAAATCTTCGATCTATATTCAGTATTTAGCTGGCTGTAACAGCTACACCCCAATGGCAGGGATTAATACAGGATTTTTTTTTGTAGAGGGGAAATTCCAGCATGCAGTAGTATCTGTAGCATACCCAAACTAGGGGGTCTAGCCTGTTGGGCATGCTTAGCTACATGTACATAGGAAATTTGAAATCAGTTTAAGACCTCTGATACTGCATGTCCTCCGAGACCACATACACAAAAACTTTTATTGTGTCTTATCCAACATGGATAATAAGTTACTAGAGGCATATGCTATATAGTATTCTTCCATGGCTTTCAGGCAAATAATAACATTGGGGGTGGGGGGCATAGCAACTTAATCTGTGCCTGCAATCTTAATAATATGTAGGCACTCCTGGAGTCCAGTAGAGCTAACTAGTGTGGAATCTCTATATGAAGCCCGTCTTTGCTGAGAGGGTCAAGCGGAGCACTATCCTGTGTAGCTAACCTTAAGACCTCAGGCTGGGTTTGTCACAAAATTATTTTAATTAGTATAGTGCCATGGCAATTATCCACAACATAGTGGCTGAAGTTTGGCATTTATATCTCAAGCAGACCATTACACCAAACCCTTCTATTATCCATGATTACACATCATTCACTGCCAGTTATACATGTAGGCATAGGCACCTGCAGCTGAGGCCACCCATAGATTATATGGAGGGAGGGGAATATATATATAATCTATGGGCCACCAGGATACTGAAATAGGTCGGGCTGGACACAGCATTAAGTAGTATACTTGCCCCACCTAGCTATTATGATAGGAGGCTAAATTAAGCCTTTTCTGTGTTAGCTACTTTGTGGGATCAAAGGCTAGTCCTGTAACTATTCTAATCCAGTAGTCCAGTCCAAATGTGAATACACACTGCCTTTTTAATACCTCATAGGGGAGCTCGGAGAATGCTCCAGTTGAGGCTATAGGCTAGTGGACAACTACCAGCATGCCATAATATACTATGTAGCTGGCTAATATTAATTACAGCTGCTGGTGTCAGCCCTCGGTCCACTAAGCCTATAGCTAGTTATTTGGTCAACGTCACCACCATTTACTTTATACAATATGAGTTAGGCCACTCCAAGTATTGGTCCTGTATCTGATATGTACGGAAGCCGAGAGGTGCAATCCACCGCAATCCGATATTATCGCCGCGACGTTGTTGTCGCCGTCATCGTCGCCGACGTCGTCGGCGACATCATCGCCGATGTTGTTATCGCCGATGTTGTCGCCGACACCATCGCCGATATTGTCGCCGACACCGTCGCCGATACGATACCATCATCGACGCCCGACATCTTCGCCCCGATATACCATTACTGGCGCCCGACATTTTCGCCGACACCATCGCCGACGTCTTCGCCGACAGAAGCGCCGATACCATCGCCGATATCATCGCCGACACCTTCGCCGACATCTTCGCCGATACCATCGCCGACAGTATCGCTGATACCATCGCCGACCGTAGCCGACGCCATTCGGTTCAATATATTCCTCGTGCAAAATTTATTCGAAATATCAGACCTACATGCACCAGACCAGAACTACACATTTATGGGAAGAAATAAGGCCAACCGAAATACATTATTAGTTTCTCGTCCACCCGTTTTTATATCTGTATGAACCCTTGACCATCTCCCCAGTAGCTGCATAGTGTAATGGTGCATGTGGTAAAAGGGCGTCAATAGAATGCGTACACATCGATCGATGCTCGCCCCAGAAATCATGGAGATGGCGTCTAAGATCGACTCTCAGCCTTGACAGCGACAAGTTTCGATGCTTCAATCACAGAGACGAACTCGACAGTACAGTATTCCTTCCGAATTTCAGGTTGGTCACGCTGCTGCAGTCGCGCGCGGGCCAGCCCCTTGTGACAATGCGTGCTGTATATAGCGCAAGGCTAGCTTTATTTATCCACGGCATTACGTAAGCCAAGAAAACACGTGAAGTTCAATCAACAGTACTTCTCAGAGAAAGTAGCGCTCACCTTGTAATGTATTCGCTGGATACACACGTAAGATACTCTACATATTTACTGATTTTCAAGTCCCAGAAAGGCTCCAGCGAGGCCTTGAATTTTCTCATAATTACCTCATAGATTACACCATAGGTTTCATCATAATTACACCATAATTACCTCATAATCACAAAAAACTAAATTGCTACCGGGGAGATAATTATAATACTATTATTATTATTATTATTATTATTATTGATTTGATTAAACACACCACAACAGGTGCAGCAGGATACATTAAAGTATAAGAATAGTATATTAATTAGTTAAAGAATTAAGTCTCTGAATTGCACTTCATCCTTAATAGTATTAGACTCTGACAGCTTGACAGTAGCCTTGGCAGTCGCATAGTAATAGTTACAGTCAAACGACAACTTTGAAAAGTATAGTTACATTCAACAACTACGGCTGGTACAACATCATTATTGTGTTTAATCTTGACTTTAACACCTGGGAAGATGATGCTCGACCACTGTTTCTTCATTTCATCTCTAACAGCATCAGAATCGGATAACTCTTCACATTTTACGAAGTCTTCATGGACCTTCGTCAGACTAGAGTTCTTTGGTAGTGATAATTTCAAAATTTTACTTCTTACAGGCTTATTGTGTTCAGCAGTCTTAGATTCAAGTTGATCTGTAATCAGAGGCGGCTTTTCAGAGCAGGTGTCGGCATCAATCAATGAATAGTGCATAGATCTTTTATCTTCAGTTACTGAATCAAATCTTGAGATATTTAAACAGGATTCCTCAGAAGTGGGAAGCTCATGACTCCCTACTGATACCTCAGCTTTGAGGTTAACTTGCTTGACATCAAGCAATTGTTGACTGGGTTCAGAGCAGCTATTAAGAGAAACTTGCCTGGGCTTTATATCCTCGTGAGACGGGTTTTCCGGAATTCCTTGATTTTCAGCAGACTTCTTTTCAATGAATTTCTCCATAGAAGCTGAGCATAGCTATATATTCAGCTAGTAGCTACCCCATTCCAGAATAAAGATAGCTAGCTACCAGCTCCAAAGCAAACCTCAGTGGCATAGGTGATATCAAAGATCCCACAGTCAATGCCTCCTTGCTGTATGATATAATAAATTTTAATTTATGCGTGGTTTCAAGATGAAACTCTTTGGAGCACCTAGATTTGCTCGACCATTTGCATGGCTCTGGGCTCGGATATCTATGTAGCTATTATCAATGGGTATACCCAATGGATCTACAGCTAGGTGGTGGCCCTCATTTTTGGAGATAGCTAGCTATGAAACCTAGGGAGTAGCTATTGGGCCGAGGGGGGTGGCAGCAAGAATGTGAGGGTGCTACACTGGTTCCCTGCCCACCACTTCTAGGCAAGAGAGCCTGATTGGCTATATAGTAGCTACGTATATTGATGGCTGTCATGCTGATTAGCCACTGCCCACCCTGAATGGTCTGAATGGTGAACAGAAGCATAAGTATAATTGGAGTATGTGCATGTGGCCTATGTTCAGTGTGAAGAAGCTAGAAGAGTGGTCACCAAGTTATCCACCATGTAGTAGCTTCATCATTCTGTGGTGAAAGGTCCTTAATTGATGGTGGTTAGATAAATGGCATGAAAATCTTAAACAGGCAATTGAGAAATGAAGGGAAGATCGAGAAGAAATCTCAGTATACATGAACTCTACACTACACAGGTTATCAGATATAGCTACATGAGGTGGCTGAGTAGTGCCTTTGACACCCACATACTGTTACAGTAGTACATAGCTAGCTATCACTCTCTCTCCTCTGAGACTCTCTTTTTAACATTAAAATCATTAATTTTCATATGGATGCATGAGAGTGTACCAACATGTATAGTTACCGTAATAGTTAATAGTTAATAGTTACCGTAATAGTTAATGGTGCGCAATATCTCCAAGTACAAATTTAAAACCATGTGAGCCACTAGGGCACGCATGAGACCATGCATAAAGCAGCTACAAATTACAATGCCAAGTTGAAGCTGGGACAGCTACGAGGGTTAGGCATAGATTGTAGAGGTACAATATATGGGCTATAGGTAATCGCGGCATGACTTGCGCCAAAAATCGTCCCATGACTTACTCTAGGTATAAAACTCGAAATAGTACTAAAGAAGTGATACACAACATTAAATATAATATAGCTACACATTTATTCTCTCTCCTTTCATCTTTAATCATAGTGTACTCCCATGATCATGTAGCTATCAGCGTGTTGGCTAAAAGAGGGTGCAATCAGGGACTATACATTATCTTTCAGATGGACTGGAAACGCGCGTGCTGCCCTATTACAAAGTAGCTATACATTTCCGTTTCTGCAATCATCGTTACGGGTAAAAAATATCGCGAGCGGTAAGAAGCTACAAAGGCTGCTTGGAAACACCAACGGTGGTCGACCTGACAACGGAGTCAGCGTCTGTGAGGGCGTCTATAGTAAGCCATAGTCGTAGTACAATGTGCTGAAAGCCATTTTGTGGTGAGTGTGCTTCTGAGTGCACTCTATGAGTGAAAACGCTCAGTATAGCTGTGTTTCATGTCCTGGCAATACTTTGTGCTGGATTAGCTCAAAAGGTGAAGCTCTCACAGGATTCTACACAGTGCGAGGAGTAAGCCCCAATCTTGCTTTACTGGGTGCACAGTATTCTTTTGAGCTGGAAGGTACTCTAGGAGCACAAGACCCCCTAAGTTAAAAAATTTACTTGACGAGATGGACACCTTTTGTGCTGGATAATCTCACGAACTAAAATAGACATGAGCATTATTCAAACATCAAAAGCAAGTTTACCCGTTGCTTCACTGGGTAAACAACATTTGGTGTGCTAAACATTATCTAAGAGTTTCCTACAAGCCTTCTTAGAAGTACTAGACAGCCATATTGAATGTCGTGGCACCCTAGCTAGTACAGTATACTACAGTGGCGTAAGAAGATGTTTTTGAATAGGGGGGCTATAAATAAAATTACGTGCAAAGCGCGCAAACACTTTTTTGGATCACTCACTACGCCTTCAAACCATGTCCATTATTATACTAATTTGGCTGTATAGTAAATCTTACATCACAAATCTGAAGATGTTAACTTGGCCTTGTAGAATAAATATTTTCCTAGGTTTAGGCCCACTTGGCTGACAAGATGGGGGGGCTACAGCCCCCCAGCCCCCCTGCTTCTTACGCCAGTGTTAACTAACAGTACTTTTAGACATTTCCGGGTACACTTCCGGCCGTAGCGATGATTGTAGAATTTTCGCGAGCGAAATAATGTAGCGTTTCCAGTCCATCTGAAAGATAATGTATAGTCTCTGGTGCAATACAATTAGCTATCTGTTTGGAATCATGCATTGTACGTTACGTTGATCAGATATTGGTCTTAGCTACTATATTATTATTATTGTGATGTGCATGATGGACATAGTGGCTGCATTATAATATTATGAATAATTGGTAGTTTTGCTAAAAAGGATATTAGCTATACAGTTACGCTCATAGCTAGGTGTACCTATATACTTGGGGTGCTAGCTAAATATAAGTGGCACATGTTCACAAAATAGCTTCCATAGTAGCATATTATGTCTTAGCAAGGGCTTATAGACCCCAAAGCCCAGCTTGGTCTTACTAGCAAGTATCTAGTTATAAGTATATGGGGAGAGGGCACACCCATCAATGAAATATTGGAGGGCTCTCTCCACCTCCACCCATCTCTCCTCTTCCCTCTCCCCTCCCGCGTAGACTAACTCACTCTCTCTCTCTTAATTTTATCCACTCTCTATGAGTCCTGAGCCAATAATGAAAATCATTTTTGTTTCAGGAGAGTAGCTATCCCTCTCTCTCTGTCGATCTCAATCTCTAGCTAAGAGATCGAGAGAAAGAGGGAGGGCTCTCCAATAGTGACAATTCTTTAGCAGGAGATCTGACCCTCCAAATTTAATAATAGATATAATATTAATATGCATGGCGCAGATAGAACTATACCGGTATATCTCTTGTTCAAATATCCTACTTGAGAGCATCGTTTAGCTAGCACTAGCGGTTTGCTTTTAGCTACTGGATTGGTGGTGGTGGGGGGGGGGGGGGGGGGGAGGGGGAGCGTGACCTTGGCAGTGGCCCTTGCATATCTTAATCAGGGACTATCCATCTTCATGTGTCCCTGAAAAATATGTTAAATGACCTTAAGTCTATACCACCAAACACATCTGCAAACCAACTTGCTACATAGGTAGAGTACTAGGGATTCAAATTTTTTCATATAGCCTTGAATCCACCCATAGCTATAATACTGTTAATTGTTATCACTGGTGGTTGTACAATCCAATAAATTAAGGGGGCTTGTCCAAAGTCATTGTGGAAAAATTAACGTCATTATGACGTGGGGGGGGGGGAGGGGAGGGAGTCTTGGTCCATGACGTTTTACAGTTGTATTGTCAGCAGGCTTTAGCTTTAGTTGTGATTATGCATTCTTGTGGTTGAACAAGTCTAGATAACCTCCAGCAGTGTCAAAATTTGCAGTTTAGTGACAGCTGTGTCATTGAGCACTAATGTACTCCTGGCACTACATATAGCTAAAAGCATGCACGTATACACGTAGCTACAGGCAAGCAAGAAACTGTTAAAGAAGCACAGGTATGCAATGAATCCATGAAGACATTGCTAGCACTGTATAACACAAGTGAATACTGAATGTGTAGGCTAAATGGAGCAGAATCAGAGTTTCAGTATTGAATGTATGAATCTATGCTGAAATGCTGTGACGTTAATTAATAGAGGGGGGGAGGGGGTAAAATGTTAATGTCATAATGACGTTAATTTTTCCACAAGGGCTTTGGACAAGCCCCCTAAAATATAGGCTAACAGCAAGACAGTTCAGTATTATAGCTGTCCAAAATAGGTTTAACTTACCTCAATCCTCCACCTATATGCTTAGCTATCATTGATGTAACGTGTATGATGCATGAAAATTGAGTAGCTAGGTTTATCTTCTACTACCAATCCTAAAGGGTAGCTAACCCTAGCTATATCCCAGAGTTGCTTACTATTAAATAGGCGGCTAGCTTCGAGAACTGGGGGTGGTGGGTTAGAAAGCTCTTTCGTCCCATGGAACTCAGGCTATCCCTTCCCACATAGTGTATGGCACATACTAGTAGCTAATCATGAGTGGCTCATGCATATGGACAGGAGTGGCAGCAGGGTATCATACACAATTTTTTTTGGAGGGGGGATTTTTCACTTCTAACTTCAATCATAACTATGTTTTACAGTCAAGGCTACAGTTCTTTTTGGATTATGCTTGGGGGGGTGGGGGAGGGGGATGGGAGGAGGCTCTTGCTGGGGACGGAATCCCCCTCTGTATGAAACCGCATTAAATATTGAAATTTCCAGTACTAAGTACTAGCTACTATAGCTATATGAATCCCAGGGATAGCTAGCTATAGCTATAGGTTCAATTTTGTTTTTTATAGCTGATACTTAAACTATCATGACATTGTTTATGTATAAGTTGCATGATTATTATGCGTGGCCGGTACTTGTTTACATAGTAACAGCTGCAGTG
This sequence comes from Cliona cf. orientalis, assembly GCA_963930775.1. NCBI lineage: Eukaryota > Metazoa > Porifera > Demospongiae > Clionaida > Clionaidae > Cliona > Cliona cf. orientalis. The sequence goes on from OZ005697.1 coordinate 3,135,282, forward strand.
TGTTAACTACCACCCCCAAGACAATTAATATTCCAGCATGACCTTATTTGGTGTTATTAGCCATTAATTATTATAATTATTAGTCATTTTGTAGTATAGTATGAATTTACCACCCATTATTCTCAACTCTGGATGACAATTAAGCTATACACTTAATTAACCCTATTATGCCAGCATTATGTACTTATGCTGGCATAATAAAACCACCTATTATGCCCAAAGTAATGCCAGTATATTGTGCTTGTCTCTACTTAGTCTAACAAGTTCCAGCTATTCCACCACTTATTACTCAGGGCCCTTGTGGGTATTGATAATTGCTAGCCTTTGTGTGTGCATGTGTGTGTAACCATTATATGTGGGGAGTAGCTTGGTGCAGTGGTTAAGGTCTTGGGCTTCCAATCCTTGAGTTGGAGATTGGGGGGTTCGAGTCCCACCTGGGCCTTGCTATTGTGACCTTGAGCAAATCACCTCAGCATAGCTACCTAGCTGCAAAATAGGGAGCAACCTGGCCTTGGCTGGGGTGGCAAAATACCTGTCCTATTAATAGTGCCATGACCTGGTGGGGTCCAGGTTTGGACATCAGGTACCAACACTGCACCAGTGATGGCCGGCTCCAGAAAAATATGCCTAATACGCCAGCTCATTATGCCTCTGCATATAGTGCCCAGAGGGATCCTAGTCCTTGTGGACTAGGTGGCATGACCACAATCGCAGCATTCCTTACACCATTAAAGTAATCATAATATTGTGCTAGCCAGCTCTCAACTAACAATAGTTATATTAAACAAACAATATAAATCAATCAAGTACAATCGACAAAAATGGACAGTTCACCCAGCACTGGGAGATCAACCTCCACACCATCATCTTTGCTCTCTTTAGCTATACATATTTGGTGGGGAGGGAACCTCAATTTGACATTGTGATACTTTAATACCTTAAACAATTGAATTATTTGAATGGTGGGTGTTAGGATGTGTTAGGATGTGTTAGGATCCATGCCAACTCTAAATTCTTGAGGCTTCGATCTACATTAATGACCGTAAAGTAGCTAGTAAAGTGAGCACCCTAAACAGTTTTTGAGAGTGACACGAATGAAAAATTGGAGACTTGCTACCTACAAATTAGATTGTACCCTATAGTCCTCAATGTAAGGCACTAGCTATCTTTTGCTCGGATTATGTAGGTTTATGTACCTGAGCAGGCAATGGGATAGTTACAACTTGCATGGTTTGAGAATGGAATAAGCCTACTAAATTTTTAATAAGTAGCTATATTATGCATAATCGATCGCAATGCTAATCATAGATAATAAATTTAATTCTTGGTGCTCCATCACTGTGGCAAGTCTATGGGAGTAGTGATATCTAGCAGTGGATAAATTATGCCAGCATAATTTTGAGCGTAATGTGTAAGCGTTTGAGAATTATGCTAGCATTATAGGCATCAACTGGCATAATATTGAGAATTTAGGGCACACAATAATTGCAAGTAGCTGTTAATCGACCTTTGTCACAACACCTGAACTACATAGTATGGACTGGTAAAGAATTGATCAATTAGCTGGTACCCACTTTTGAATCTGAGAACATGTAAAATTAAAATAATTACACTCGATGATAGTGTAACCAAGTCTCCTCATGTCTCATATCGGATTTTATTAACATTATAGTCGGTTCAACTTGAGCATATTGGGCAATGTACCTACCGTATAACCAGAAAATTTGGCGGGGAATTAAATTTGGCGGTTTGGCAATTTATATTACAACCGCCAAATTAAAATCCGCCAAAATTTCCTACTCGCATATATACGTATGGCGATCACGTACCGAACTGCCAAATTTAAATCCGCCAATATTCTTGCAATAGCGATTTTGGGCTCGACCGCCATGTTTAATTCCCGCCAATATTTCCGGCTATACGGTATTGGGAATTATAGGTGCACTTTTTGAGCATTATTAGGGATTTTTTGAGCACTTGAGAATAGCATTATGGTCCAATGAATTAGCATAATCCCTACTGATATCCTCTTCCCCAAGCAGCTTATCCAGCTTTTTCTAGGTAGGTATACATGCATGGAGGTGAAGAAGGGGTGGGGGAGAGTCTAGACCCTTCTAGACAGCGATTGGCATGCACACATATATACAAAAAGGTGACCAAATTAAGGGGGAGTGATGGCAGTAATTAGCGTAGTAATATGCATGCTCCAAGAGTAGCAATAAAGCTAGGACCTGGAGATAAATTTAGGAATGAATTAAAATTATCCCGATTAAAGGAGTTATCCTTATTTTACAAGTAGCTAGCTAGCTAGCTTGGTTTTGTAGCTACAACTTTGGGAAATCTTCTTTGTGGCCTTAGTGTGTTCTTTGTAGGGCTCTAGATCTGCCATACCGTTGGGGCACAGAAGCATAAAAAGGTGCTGCACATACAGGTGATATATTATGTTGATTCTAACTCTCATGTTTTCAATATTGAAATGACTGAGAGAGTGGCCTGGGGATGAGGCTATGTTGATTCGAGTCCACTTTGCTATGTATACAGTCATAGTATTAAAAACCGGGAACGGCTGTACTAGTATAGTTATAATTACTCTTCAGCTGCTTGTATTGTTCATTTATTGAGATCTCTATAGCACATATATTATGCACATGCACCCAGGAGGCTATTAAAATGGCATATGTAGGCAACAGTGGTCATAATCAAAATTAATATCTTGGGGTGCTAATTCGGATCAGCGGGCACTGTAATAATATTATTATTATCATAATTATTATATATGTGCACAGGGACACATCAAGCAAATGTGCAATGAACAGGAAACATTACATAACTGACTACTTCCTCTATCACGTCATTGAACATGATAATACTATAAAATTTAATAATGTGTGCATGTGTGTATTATTCAGTCCTCTTCCCTCTAGTTTATATACACCTACTGCTACGGTAACTGTAAGAGAGCGGAGGCAATTTGGGGGCCCGTCTGGATCATGTGACCTCTCATGGACGCGAGTGATTCTACCAAGTAGACTTAATTATTGGTGTTACTCTTGGAATCTTATGGAGGAAGCTGCTAAAGTACTATAATAATATACAATGTAGCTATATATGTAATTACATTATTAATTTTATTTTGTGGCAATCCATGCACAGCAGCACCTACTACTAAATGATTAATTAATTAATGGACACCGATGCCAAATAAGGTCATACTGAACTTCGAACTCTTGGGGATTGCTGGTGAACACATGTACAATGCAGCTGTCACTATGTAAACACTGCATGTATCAGTCCCACATGTACATGTAGCTACCTGCATGTATTATTAAATTTCATACATGCATGCAGGTAATACAGTACTATAGTGTATGGCTACCCTTATTATTGAGAGTGTACTTATACTACAAATTCCAAGTTATAGTTATAACATAATTCAACAGATCCACACTTTTAATATAACCAATACATATATACACAGCAATAGTAACATAGCACATAATAATAATGAAAATTCTTTTATAAGCATGCATGCATGGGGTGATTAATGCATGACTCGGAGAAGTTCCTAACATGTAACATAAGAAAGTCAGACAAATTGAACATCCACACACACAACATCAGCCTTAGCTGACTGTCTCATTGTGTGCATTGAAAAAAAGTTTGGACTACCACATACGGCAACCCTGACTCCGGCATCGCTCCCGTTGATGCTTGTATCACACTCTCTCACCAGCTGTATGGAGCGAGTGTGATGGTGTAGGGTGACAGACACTCGAACACCGTCGTCAATTGTCGACCCAGCCATCGTCACGACAAAGAAAGATGTAGCTTGGGGGTTGCAGCTTGCACCATCACTGTTGAGATAAAGCTGAAATATGACCTGCTCACAGGGATGGCTTGGAGGGTATATAGGGGGTGATGAAACGATTCTGACCGTGGTATTGCTGATTTGGAATAGACTTTGGATACCGAATCTCCAGTGGAATATCCCGTTGCCTTCCTGGTAAGCGCAGCCCCGCTCTCCTATGTCCTCTAGCTGGAACACCAGGGGTTGTCTCAGTTGACTGGATAAGAAAATGGGTGGCTGTGCATCGTGGTGTCTAGTGACTTGTCCCCGAGTCATCATATCTCCCTGCAACATGATATAAAAATTATTAGCAATTACATATTATGTACTTATCACAAGATTGCTGTACGTGTCTGTGTGTCTGTGTGTGTGTGGGGGGGGGGGGGGGGGGGGAGGGGGTGGAGGGGAGGGTTACTTATTGCTACTTTCATCACTGTGATAGATACACCTAACTTGATCTAAGTGTCCATGATAATTGTTGTAAGTTGGGTTGTCGTCTTGGAGACACATAATGTAGTTAGCATGATGTTTTACACGGCAAAAATTTAATAATATTATCGTCTTATTCAAAGAATGTGGCATGGAATTTTAGATTAAAGGTTGAGGAATGCACAGAACATTCTTATCAGATCTAGGTACATTATTCTTTATTGGTTTGATAATTCACTCCATTGATTACTACATTGAGCCAATGAAGCATAATGCCAATAGTATAATACCGTAGAAACTGGTTGTTAAGCGCTGCTCGCTGTTAAGCGCATACTTTTTATTAAGCGCATAGTTTTGTGCGAGCTTTGCCGCTCTTTGTTAGGCGCATATGCCCAGTAAGCCACCTGAACGACGAGCGATCTGTTACACGAGCCCAGAAAGAAGGCTAGAAGTAGGCTGGAGAAGAAAACGTCGAAAATATGCTCCCTGGTCGCTTCTTGGCCACCGTTGTAGGCCTTTCTACCCTCGATACGTTCTTTACGCATGCCCCACCTACCGTGTTTTAGCACTTTTAATTAAGCGCATGCTTCCTGTTAAGCGCATATTTTCTTGCTGCCGCGTGTTATAAGCGCATGCGCTTAACAACCAGTTTCTACGGTATTCACGACTATAGAGCCTGAGGTACGAACTTAGTCTAGTTGGCTGGAATAGTGTCTTGTGTCAGTGGCGTAATGTATAATAGTGTCATATAATCGAGAATATCTCTGTTGTTTTGAGGCTTCCCTCCTTGTGCTATAGCTAGCTTTGAAAAAGGAAATAAATACCCACTCATTGTATTTATGTGTCAGCATAGAGCTAGACGGTGTTACAACACACCTGGTTGAGCTCTCCTTCAGTGGAGTCATCTGGAAAGAGAACGTGTTTAAGCATCCTCACTGGTAAGTGACGGCTATCCAGAGAATTTCCCAATAACATGGCACTCAATCGTATCACATCTGTTACCAAGAGATGATTTCTTTGACCCTATGAGTATAATTATACAACTTTAGTTACCATAAGCGTTTACTGGATCAATAAAACTACTGGTTTCAACAGCAACTTTCTTGCTGTAACTAATACTATTATTATTATTGTTGTCACAATTATAGGTGTAATGAATATAAATATGCAAACCTTCTCCTCTCCCAGTGTTAGTCAATACTTATCAACTATTAGTGTGTGAGGGAGGGGGGATACATGTATACCCACTACACATAATGAAAATTTGAATGTGGGTTGGTTTCTGCCGGTGTTTACTTGGCTTCTTATGGAGCCTTGGTGTGGTAAAAGGGAGTGTAAACACTGTGGTGAACACAATCTAAAATGTTATAATAATATGCTACATGCAACATCTGGACTGAATCAGAGACTGTTTGTATTTTTGTGTATATGTATAATATATTACCTTAATTATATGGGCAGTCAGGTATACGAGTACACAAGGGTTATGGGGGAGAGGATAAATTGAAGCTGGGAAGATACTATCAGTGTATAATTGTTATTGACCAATGCAAGACTATCTCACTCATAGAATCTGTATATATAATATTATAATAGGCATGCAAGCTTACTTGCCATGTTAATAAGTATACAGCAATTACTCATAGATAACTCACAAGAACACTTTGAGTGCATCTCCTACAAAAAAACAATAACATGAAACTGAATGCCAGCCAATTTTGAATAGCAACCTCTAACTAAGCACCTCCCCTTTATGAAAATTAAATTTTGGACTATATGTCTCCCATATTATAATAGACATTGTTAGTGTAACATTATGGTAGCCCGGGTAAAAAGGAATACATGTACATGGTTAGCATGAACATTGGTGGATATACTGCGTGGATATCCGTGGAAATATTGACCATTCTACGTCAAATCTTACCCAAACATGCGGGTATAGCTAAGTGGTTAAAAAAAAAAAACGACGATGGGGTTTCAATGTTGAATTAAGCTAGCTTGTAGCAGGTGATATATACACAGGGACATTGAAGCTTAGTAGCCAAAGATCCAAATGCACACCCACAAGATCAAAGTGCTCCTTTTTTTCGATTGTAAATGGTTTGGGGCGGTACCGTGCGGTAATATACACGTGAAATTTGGTGTGAAAACCATATATTTCGTCGGACAATAAACCGTGCATGTACGCATTCCTTTTCACCTGGGAGGTTTAACGGATTTGCTGGCTAGCTATAGAAATCTTTTAGAAAATTAATAATAATTATTGATGGTGAAGCTGCATAATATGGTAGGTATACTATGATAGGTGGTGGGTACGGGAGGGGATGTGCCCTCTCCAACTGAAGGTGGAAATTTTATTTAGCATTTCTAATTAATTCATCAGCTGCATAGGACTCAGATAGCTATGCTACTATATGTGCTACCAGATCAACTAAAGAGAACAAGAAGCATTAATTAGGCAGCATAATTTGAGGTACAGTGGTACCACTAAATTAATATTCCCTCCTAAATATTACTGAAGGAACCACATACACATGGTATCAGGTAAAAAAGTATTGCTTACAAGACCACCTCCCACTTTATATTCCTATAACTTGCTATTGCAAACATTATGCAATGTCATGAGATTTGTCTGCATGTACCCAATGTATCTTAGCAAGGGTGTATGAGGCAGGCAAAGGGTGACAACAGTTCAAGTGGAAATCTTTCTGGAACATACAGATAAGTTAAACACATAAATCTTGCATAATATCATTATGTTTTGCAGTCGATCCCATCTCATACTAGTTCCTCCAAGTATACGGATTTGTCAGTATTTTTACTGAATTCTGACCATAAAATTTCAAAATACTGAAAACAGGAGGAATTTAGTACATACATCATGTATGGAACTATTAATTTTATTTAATATTGAAAAATAGGAATATTTATTCTGAGTGACAGGAGAACAGCTTGGAGCCACTGTCATAGCTCCCCCCCCCCCCCCCCCCCCCCCCCCCCCCCCCCCCCCCGCTTTTTCCTGCGCAATTCTAATTATAGTAGCTACTATTAATAGCCTTGCTGGAGCACATGCAGATACTAATTGAGAGTGTCCCTTATTCAATTGGAAACCTTCCTGGAACATGCAGACAATTATACATTAAGCTTGCATAAGGCTTTGTAGTCGATCCTATCTCTTTCTCTGTCTCTCTCTCCCCTCCTTCCCTCCCTCCCTCCGAGTCTCTCTCCTCTCTTTCTCTCTCTCTTTCCCTCTCCCCCTCCCTCCCTCTCTCTCCTCTCTCTCCTCTTTCTCTCTCTCTCCTCTCTCATGTAGCTAAACCAATGTTGGCAATGTGCTACTCTTGATATTATAACAGCTATTCTAATAGTACTATTAATAACCTTGCTGGAATGCAGGAAGGAGGGGAGAGAGAGGGAGGGAGGGAGGGAAGGGGAGAGAGAGAGAGAGGGAGGGAGAGAGAGAAGAGAGGGAAGATAGGATCGTACGGAAGCCGAGAGGTGCAATCCACCGCAATCCGATATCATCGCCGACGTTGTCGCCGACATCATCGCCGACGTTGTTGTCGCCGACATCACCGATATTGTCGCCGACACCATCGCCGATACGATACCATCATCGACGCCCGACATCTTCGCCCCGATACCATTACTGGCGCCCGACATTTTCGCCGACACCATCGCCGACGTCTTCACCGACAGTAGCGCCGATACCATCGCCGATATCATCGCCGACACCTTTGCCGACATCTTCGCCGATATCATCGCCGACGGTATCGCTGATACCATCACCGACCGTAGCCGACGCCATTCGATTCAATATATTCCTCGTGCAAAATTTGTTCGAAATATCAGACCTACATGCACCAGACCAGAACTAACATTTAAGGGAAGAAATAAGGCCAACCAAACTACATTATTAGTTTCTCGTCCACCCGTTTTTATATCTGTTGACGCACATCGATTGTCGACCTAGTTATATTTTTGATCTGATAATGTTGAGCAGAGACAACTGGAGATGGACGCTGAAAAGCTTCCAAAGGTTGTTTTATTAGCAATTGAATCCGCACTTGCCAGCGGCAGGCAACTCTCTTGGAAAGTACAGGAGAACAATGTGGATATGTTGGTCCAACTCGTTTGGAAATCCAGCGAGTCTAGGAACTTGGTTGGCTCTAATTGGAATAAGCTTAAGAAAAAGCCTCCTTCAAGGCAGCGCAGGGATGCGCTCCGTTTTCTCAAGTTTAATGCAGCAAAGGCTCCTCAACAGGGACATTCTTCTATCTTAGATATTGCTGAGAAATCCAGTGATACGCTGTCACAAGAGCTCAATGTGCCTACTGCTGCTTCTACGTCTACTACTACTCGTTCTACTTTTCCCGGGCAGAGCAGCAGCAGTCAGCTGATGGTCAGGCATCATTGCTTTCCCCGACAACAACTGCTGATAATGTTGATACAAAGCCTGTAGTACTAGGAAAGGCATCTTCGGCTTTGAAAGGTGAAGAACTTACCGTGGCCAAAGCACATGTTCATCATGGACCTGATATCACTCACTCAACCTCTGCTGAACCACCATCACTATTGTGTAGACCCCTTACTCTCCCTCCTCTTAACTTGCCAGGTGGATTATCTAATGTTTCAAAGTATCATAGTGATTATTGTAGATGTGAAGATGGAGAGTCTGCAAGCATTATAAGAACCTGTATGGAACAAGAGTGGTACGTCTAGTGTTGTCAAGACTGGTCAGAAGGTGAAAGTCAAAATGAAGGGCGAATTTGTTGGTGTGGTGATAGAGAACCATTATTTCTGGCTAAATTGGCTTCTAATGGTGCCTACTATTATGTCACTGCAAAAGCAATTGTGAGACCTAGTGACAACAGTCCTAGTGAAGAAATTCAGTTTAGAGATTTACACTTATAGTGCTGACTTGCTGCAACTTCATTGATTAGTAGTAATGTTTCTTTTTTGTCCTACTCATGTATGTTAAGGCCTGGGCCAGGCCATACGCGCGCGCGCGGAAGTATACGGAGAAAACTGAATATTATACGGAGGTGTGGCTATAATATTATACGGAGGCGTGGCTATGGCTGACTTGGCAGTCCATCAAGAAGCGAGTAGCTAGTGAGTTTAGAAACGTAGTTAGTTAGCTCTCTACAGTGTCAGTCGTTAGCTTAGGTCTCTATTTAACGTGTAGTGAATAGTTTGAGTTCGTCGCTAGGCTTTTCTCGTTCTACAAGCGAGTCAAAGGCGGCAGCCGTATCGAGCGATGAAAACATTTGTCGAATACGGATTTGAAAAGAGCTAGTATAGGCTCTATCTAAGTATGATATAGGAACTACTCAAGCTACTCTACAAGATGAGCTGCTGGGAGTTGGCATTCATCATCGTGCAAGTCTGTAAAACTCGATAGAAGGGTGCTCGAGGTAAGCAATTTTTATAAGTATAGCATGTCTAGCCTTCATGAAGCTTTGAAGCTACATTCCCAGCAGCTCAATATAATATTTACATAGCATTAAACATAATAAAAACTAAATAGAAGCCTTCAAGTAAGGTATTTCAAATCCGTATTCGACATTGTTTATCAAGATAGTCGATGACTTCAAAGCCATGCCCACCGATGGTTAATTAACTAGGGGGCGTGGCGATTGTTATTAAAGTTAAGGAAAGTCCACTCTTTTGTTTGATACCCATCAACTGTTATCAACTTGCTCATAGCCTGGAGTAAAATCAAGTTTAATGTTAATATTTTATGGGCTTTAGTGGCTGAGACAGACCTTAACACCCATGAGTAGGATTTAGTTAACTAATAATAATTTAATCCATCGAAGTACGCATGTGCGGCCGCGGACATAATTAGGGGGCATGGTCAATGGATCGATCTATCGCACGATCGTCTGCACTGACCTAAAGATCCGGATGCTGAGAATCGACTGTAGCCATTGTATTAAAGTTCAACGAGATAGCAAAATAGCATACGCTTATAAGCGAAGTGCACCAAATAATAGAGTAGTACACACAGTCACGCCCTCGTATAAGAATTAATAGATGGGCGTGGCGATAATTTCAGCTGCCACAGCTGCCCACCAGTATGGACGACAGTAAGGCGTATAGTTGATGAATTTTATACATTATATACTACATATCGCGCGCGGGTTTCGGATAACGGGATTCCATATTATATATGCACAGGCGTGTGGTCACGTACAATTATCTATGTATATATATGGTGATAGGTAACATGCGTCGGCAATGATGTCGGCGAGGGTATCGGCGACGGTGTCGGTGATGGCATCGGCGATAACGTCGGCGATGATGTCGGCGACAATGTCGGCGATGGTGTCGGCGACAACGTCGGCGATGATGTCGGCGACAACATCGGTGATGATATCGGATTGCGGTGGATTGCACCTCTCGGCTTCCGTAGGATCGACTACAAAGCCTTATGCAAGCTTGATGTACTGTCTACTATAACATATTCCAGGAAGGTTTCCACTTGAATAAGAGACACTCGATAATTAGTATAGCTCTCCCTCTCTCCCTCTCTCCTCTCTGTCTCTCCCTCCCTCCCTCCCTCATAATATACCAATGTTGGCAATGTGCTACTCTATAACAGCTATTCTGATCTAATAGCACTATTAATAGCCTTGCTGGAGTGCAGCTACTAATTGAGTGTCTCTCTTATTCAAGTGGAAACCTTACTGGAACATGCAGACAATACATTAAGCTTGCGCTTGCTTTTCTCGATTATCATACGCCTATTGATGGTCATCCATCGGTGCTATCCTTAATTTGAATCTTCTATATTATATGCATGTGGGATCGAGCGTAGTGGGTGGGCCCCCCGGGGATAATCAGCTTTGATCGTCACATTCCTGCCTGGTTAGTTGATTCCTGCACCTACTCAAAAAGCAAACGTAGGGATGTATAGTGTATATGATTATCCCTAATCTTGTTCATATACTTTTTGACCCTGTCATCCCTACTTTATCCTTTAATTTATTTTATATTTGTTACTGTTCTTTTTTTATTGCCCTCTGGGCAATTTATGTCTTTCAACACTACCTGGCATAGTTTGTCCGTTCAATGCTGGTTGGCCTAAGTATACGCATACAATATTAACCTTCAATTTCAGGTTACAAGACCACTAGTAGCTACTGGAAGACTCCAGAGTACATGGTAACCCTAAAGTAAAGTTTGTCTATACATGTTTAACATGCTGACCAGACACATCCCAGCACCACCGACAGTGGACACTTGTGGGGTGCCCACTTGTATCAAAGAAACATGCATATGCTGTGCTATTAAATTATTAATTGTTCTTCACTTGTACATGTATAAACAATGATACAGATTGGAATTTCAAGGAAGTGATGGCTTCTGCCAAGTTTTATGTTGTTAGCTATGTTAAAGGTGTTTAGCAGTGAGTGCATGCCTTGTCTCCAAGCATTGGCTCAGTGGCTATTGCTCAATACACATGAGAGAGAGAGAGAGAGAGAGAGAGAGAGAGAGAGAGAGAGAGAGAGAGAGAGAGAGAGAGAGAGAGAGAGAGAGAGAGAGAGAGAGAGAGAGAGAGAGAGAGAGAGAGAGAGAGAGAGAGAGAGAGAGAGAGAGAAAGAGAGAGAGAGAGAGAGAGAGAGAGAGTGGGAGTATAGGATTGACTACAAAGCCTTATGCAATTGTCTGCATGTTCCAGGAAGGTTTCCACTTGAATAAAAGACACTCTCAATTAGTAGCTGCACTCCAGCAAGGCTATATTAATAGTGCTATTAGAATAGCTGTTATACATGTAATATTATCAAGAGTAGCACATTGCCAATATTGGTATATTATGAGAGAGAGAGAAGAGGGAGAGAGAAAGAGAGGAGAGAGAGAGAGGGAGAGCTAGTCTCTTATTCAAGTGGAAACCTTCCTGGAACATGCAGACAATACATTAAGCTTGTATAAGGCTTTGTAGTTGATTCTATCCTCTCTCTCTCTCCCTCCCTCCCTCTCTCCTCTCTTTCTCTCTCCCTTCCTTCCTCTCTCATGTATACCAATGTTGGCAATGTGCTACTCTTGATATTATAACAGCTATTCTAATAGTACTATTATTAGCCTTGCTGGAGTGTAGTCGATCCTATTCTCCCTCCCCCCCCCCCCTCTATCTCTCCCCTTCCCTCCCTCCCTCCTTCTCTCCCTCTCTCTCTCTCTCTTCCCCCTCCCTCCCTCCCTCCCTCTCTCTCCCTCCAAGAGTAGCACATTGCCAACATTGATATACATGAGAGAGGGAGGGAGGAAGGGAGAGAGAAAGAGAGGAGAGAGGGAGGGAGGGAGGGAGGAAGAGAGGAGAGAGAGTGAGAGAGGGAAGGAGGGGCCCGGGATGGGAGAGAGAGAGAGGGGGGGGGGGGAAGAGAGGGAGGATAGGATCGACTAAACTCCAGCAAGGCTATTAATAGTACTACCGTATTTTCTCGTTATTAGGCGCATCTTGCTTATAAGCGCATATTCGTTATTAAACGCATGCTATTTTCCTGACCTAAGTACTCGTTGTTAGGCGCAATTTGCGTATAAGCGCATATGTGACCCTTGACCTCAATATCTGCAAGCCTTCTTGCTAGCCCAAGGTTCCAGCTGTTTCAAGTTACTCGAAATCACGATGGCTACTATCGATTCTCAGGTTATTTGAGCTATAAGCGCCATTTCGAACTGGATGGAATGCAGCAACACGAATGACTGTGCGATCGATCGATTGGCCACGCCCCTAAATGATACCGCGAACGTGCATGCGTTCTTGGATGCAGCTATTCTTTGTTAGGTGCATCTCGTTATTAGGTGCACTTCGCTATTAAGTGCATGCAGGTTTTATTCCTGTGGAGATATAAGCGCATGTGCTTAATAGCGGGAAAATACGGTATTAGAATAGCTCTTATAATAATATTATCAAGAGTAGCACATTGCCAACATTGGTATACATGAGAGAGGAAGGAAGGGAAAGAGAAGAGAGGAGAGAGAGAGGGAGGGAGGGAGGGAGGGAGGGAGGAATTAAGAGAGGAGAGAGAGAGTGAGGGAGGTGGGAGAGATAGAGAGAGAGAGAGGGGGGGGGGGGAAACTATTAATACTGTAAATCTGGAAATTTTCGTTGTAAAAATATTTTCGTAGTCGATGGCGGCTACGAAAATTAATCTTCCGAAAATTAGCATGCATTATTAACGCTAATACGGTAAGGGGTCGTTCCTACGAAAATTTTTTTACACGAATATTTATCATACGAAAGTTTCTTTACACAAAAATTTCCAGATCTACGGTAGTACTATTAGAATAGCTCTTATAATATTATTAAGAGTAGCACATTGCCAACATTGGTATACATGAGAGAGGGAGGAAGGGAGAGAGAAGAGAGGAGAGATAGAGAGGAAGGTAGGGAGGGAGGGGGAAGAGAAAAAGAGAGGAGAGAGAGAGGGAGAGCTATAGCTAGTGTCTCTTATTCATATGGAAATCTTCCTGGAACATGCAGACAATACATTAAGCTTGCATATAAGGCTTTGTAGTCAATCCTATCCTCCCACTCTTCTCTCCCTCTCTCTCACCTTCCCTCCCTCCCTCTCTCTCTCTCTTTCCCCTCCTTCCTGCACTCCAGCAAGGAATATTGTATTATGGAATGTAGTGTGATCACCTCATGATCGTTTATGTTTTCAACTCTTTCTCTTTTGTGCATGCTTAGAAGAGATTGGGAGCTGCCATGCCGATGAAGTGAAAAAATAATATCGCACACTTCATTTCTTTATCCTATTAACTTGATGCATGCTTTGGCCAAGCTATTCTCCTATTACAATATATTAGCACGAGTGTATACTCATGATGCAACAATAGCATGGATAAATTCCTCCCTCTCCCTCCCTCTCTCTCTCTCTCTCCCTCTCTTCATCTCCCTCTCACTCTCCTCTCTCCCTCTCTCACCCCTAGCTCCCCCCACTATGTCTTTTGTCAGAAGATGCATGTGCGCAACTAATAATGTTAAATATGTGCACTTTTTGTAGCACGAGGCTATAGAGCTACCTCTTGCACACACTATCAGGAAAAATAAGCCACCCACTTAGGCCTCCAGTGGTCGACTCGGCTCATACCCAATATGTAATACGGAACATGCACACTTTGTATGCACTTGTTGCTGCAGATCTAGAAATAGAGCAACATAGGGCTTCAAAGTTGTGATTTGACACAAAATACGCTCCTTTGACGCTCTATAGGTAGTATAGTCTCTCCACACTACTAAGGGAAACATGGGTCAACCAGCCTGAGGGAGGGGCCCAGGAATATTATAATGTTAGCTAATTATAGGTGACAGTACTAGCTACCATACATTACACATGCCTTGGGCTGATTGCCGGTTTTTGGGTCCGTTAATAACATGCAGCTTCCTCTTGACCCTAAGCATGCCACCCAGAATGGCTTGGCTAGAAGAGGGCCAGCTAGGGACTGGAGACATTGAGGTCATAATGTAATGAAGGTTGTAGCTAATATTATTTAGAAACTACTGTACAGTGCAGCTCAAATATGGAATAGTAGCCACACCTAGTAGGGCTCAGCACTCACTCACTCACTCACTCTCTCACTCTCACTCTCACTCTCTCTCACTCTCTCACTCACTCACTCACTCACTCACTCTCTCACTCTCACTCTCTCTCACTCACTCACTCACTCACTCACTCTCTCACTCTCACTCACTCACCCTCTCACTCTCTCACTCTCTCACTCACTCTCTCACTCACTCACTCACTCACTCACTCACTCACTCTCTCACTCTCTCACTCTCACTCACTCACTCACCCTCTCACTCACTCACTCTCACTCTCTCACTCACTCTCTCACTCACTCACTCACTCACTCACTCTCTCACTCTCATTCTCACAGTGACTCTCACTCTCTCTCACTCTCTCACTCACTCTCTCACTCTCTCTCTCACTCTCACTCTCACTCTCCCTCACTCTCACTCACTCACTCACTCACTCACTCTCACTCACTCTCTCACTCTCATTTTTACTCTCTCTCACTCTCTCACTCCGGCACTCACTCACTCACTCACTCACTCACTCAATCACACTCACTCTCTCTCTCTCTCTCTGCACAAAGAAGTGTACAGTTTGCTAACCTCCTTTAGCAATAAAGAACATGCAGGTCAAGTTAAGAATGAGTCAATGTAGCTAGAATATGCTCCAAACACTGGTCAAGTGCATGACGACCAGCATCATTAATAGATTACAATTTAATGCGAAATTTCTAGTAAATTTTAACAATAATTATTGAGAAGACTCTTGCATTATATGCTGCTGCATGGAGCTAGTGGCTACCAATCAATTATCATCATCACAGTAGAGTACTACTTTCGTCAAACTCTAGGCTCACTCAGAAATATATTATACAAAATTGTAGCTTACCTCTTGCTTGCCACAGGGAGGCCATTCCGACGAGTTCTCGCGACGGTAGCTATCGCCGCCGCTTTCCGCCGCCGACTCTATGTCTGACCTATAAATCGGCGAGAAATAGACTAATGTACTATAATTTAGCTTATTATAATAGTAGAGGCCTATACTTGTACGTACATTCTCTTTTAATTTGGTACTGATTATTCCCAGCAAAGTCTGCAGAGATGCACCTTCAATAAGTGGTCAACAGACGTACTCGGTGCACCGGCCACGGGGCCGGGGCCGGGGAACGGAAACGTTAACGGTGGCGCGTGGGCGTATAATCTCGATCTCATCTGCGCATGCTCGAACACCATACCGTACCGGATGTGGCAAATTCAGTACTCACCCACACTCGTACCGTACGCATTGCTTCGATCGTAGTCTCCAGATCAGCTAGATGGATTGACACCGCTTTCACGATCCAGCAATGAGGTACACTGACACGTCCTATAGCTAGTACTATACTTTCTCGACTGACCATTCGAATGATACATCGCAGTGAAGCAGGTAGAATCAACACTGGCTATCATATTATTGTCAAGTTCGGCAAGACTCTGAACATCTTGTAACGTACTAATAAAATATTTAACATTAGTACTAAACTTTTATCTTTCTCTAGTAATAAACGATACATACCTATAATGACGATTTCAAACTAGTACTACGAATGCAAATGACGATAAGAGAGCCTTTTTATACAAGATTGCTGCATCCTGTTACTATCAATACATATGCAAATTATTATATATAGAATAAATATGCATATATAGAACCAAGTTAAAAATAGAATGAACCTTATAAGAGAAAATATTTGAGTGAGTAGAATTACCTATATATGTGGCACACAAATTGATAATATTATTTCTGGCCCTATATGGTAGATATAGCATTATACAATAATAATAGCTATATGATGCACAACAACCAATGGCTTAGATAATCATAGAACTTAAAGTGTATATTATAGCTAAGGATAATGATATCATAATAATATATTATTGTTATTATAATATCATTGAATAATCTATTTTGGTGTTGTGACTTCTTTTAGGTGTGCAATTAGATCTATGGAAATGGAAAAAGTGCTATGTTAATAAGAATAATTATGTTAGCACCAAACTGACATATACCAACAGTTACTATAATTATTACAAGTATAAAAAAATAATTAAATAAATTGAAGGATGCATGAAGTAGGGATGGCAGTGCCAAAACTTACACAAACAAGATTTGTAGGGATATAATGTATCACATTCACTATACATCCCTATGCTTGCTTTTCTTGATAATTAATATCATACACTTCTGATTCAGTATAAAGTGTCGCTATATTATTTTGATATTGATACATGGGTATACGGTATTGATTTTCCATTCCTACATGCATGTGCCCCATATAATATTAATAATACGTGTGCATGTGCATAGCCACTCAAAAAGCCTCAAGCATAAGGATGTATAGTGGACGTGATACGTTATCCCTATAAATCTTGTTTATGTATTTTTACCCCGCGCGCATGCGCAAGGGGTAAAGTAATCGGTTGTGTCGTCGTTGTTGTTGTCGTTGTTAGCATAAAAATCACCATATCTCGAGATGTAGGCGTCTAAGCGAGTTGTAAGCACAACGAATCAATCGAATTCGGCGAAAAATGGCTTTAGTATGCGTCAAATCGAGGGATACGGTCCACGAGCGTCACATATAGTGCCTTTTTGTTAGCCACCGTAGCTATTCATTGTTTAATATCATAGAACTAGCTACAACTTCAAAATTTTTTCTGGACCTAGCTATAGCTACATCCAACTGTGCTCCAGCAATAATACAGTATTACAATGCATGTATAGGGAAGCAGGTATATACTGATTCAGCATGTTTGTGTGATCTTAGCCTTTGAGTCAGGCAGATATGTGGTACCCCAAACTCACCGTGAGTTCTAACTTGAACTTGATACTCCTGTTAGCCTCGAACCCAGGCTGAGCCTGCGCTCACCCCCGAAAGTGAGCCTGGGTTCGAGGCTATAGCTACTCCTGTAAGTGCAAATCCCAGGCAGTCTTTTGATAGCTAGCTAGGACGTACGTCTTCTTTTGCATCATATACTATTGAACATGCATCAGTGGGATTAATTCTAGAGACAGCTCGGGTAACCAGCGTCTAGATTGACCTGCGAATGAAGCCACGCCCCTCATTATCTCGATCTTGAAGCTGGCTAACCGGCAATCTTGAAAGAAGGCTGTTTAGAACCAAGTAGCGACGAAAACTTTCCGTTTTGGGAGCATATTTTAGAAGTCAGTAAGCTTACTGTTGGTAAGTAGCCACCATAATCGATAGTTCACTGAGCTGATCAGCTGATTGCTCGATCGAGATGTGCCAGTGCGGCGCACGCACGCCACTGACATGTCGACATCGGTCACATGACTTTACCATGGCAACACTGTATGAGCATGCGCAAAATGGCTAATCAGACATACCCACTGGCAAGGGACTATGTATACATTATCTTTCAGAAACGCTACATTATTACGCTCGCGAAAATTCTACAATAATCATTATGTATATGCCCGGATTCCGAAGTGTACCCGGAAATTTCTGACAGTACTGTTAATAAATATTATACTGCCACGACATTCAATATGCCGTCTAGTACTTCTACAAAGGCTTGTAGGAAACTCTTAGATAACGTGTAGCACACCAAATGTAGTTTACCCACTGAAGCAACGAGTAAACTTACTTTTGACGTTTGAATAATGCTCATTGTCTGTTTTAGTTCGTGACTCGGATTATCCAGCACAAAAGGTGTCCATCTTGTTTTTAAAGTTAGGGGGTCTTGTGCTCCTAGAGTACCTTCCAGCTCAAAAGAATACTAAGCACCCCGTAAAGCAAGATTGGGGCTTACTACTCATGCTGTGTAGAATCCTGTGAGAGCTTCACTTTCTGAGCTGGTCCAGCACAAAGTATTGCCAGGACATGAAAAGTAGCCATACTGAACTTTTTCACTCATAGAGAGCGCATTTAGAAACACACTCACCACAAAATTGCTTTCAGCACATTGTATTACGACTATGGTCTACTGTAGATGCCCTCACAGACGCTGACTCTGTTGTCAGGTCGACCACCGTTGGTGTTTCCAAGCAGCCTTTGCAGCTTCTTACCGCTCGCGATACTTTTTACCCGTAACAGTGATTGCAGAAACGGAAATGTGTACTTTGTAATAGGGCGGCACGTGCATTACCAGTCCATCCGAAAGATAATGTATAGTCCCTGATAACACAAAACGAGCACGCCATAGACGTGTGCGCTCCAAAATGGAGTGGATTTATACTTGAACTAAGGTGAGCGGTCATGGTAGTCTTGAGTTAGCCCAGGAAAACAGAAAGAGAGAAAGAATGACAAATGGCTATTTTTTTAAACATCTGGTTCTGGCATATACAATTGAGTTGATGAATGATCTTGGTCTTGTTAGATAGATAATTTGCCGTAGATTCTGATTTTAACAACTAGAAATTTCACAAAATTACCTGTTTTGAGATATTTGGATGTTTGTAATGTACCGTATTTCTTCTAAAAATTCGGCATGAAAATAATAATATTGCTTTAGCTTCGCCGAATTTTTAGAGGTTAATATTCAGTAGGCCTTCAGAAGACTAAATTTTGAAGCCAGTGCTCTGGCAATACCATGGCATGCATATGTACACCCAGTATCAGCTACCATAACGGTGTAGCTACTAGCTAACACACTACATGTACATGTAGGTGCTATGTTGAATTTTTGTGGCAGCCAGTCTATCCACGTAAAACTTTTTAAAACGTGTGTAACAGTTCCTTGAAACATTTTTTTGCTCTCAAGTGGATTTTGGTAAAGTATGAAATGGAAATCGGCCAATTTGAAACATTGGGTCTAGCAACCATTGAGAAAATTTCGCCTGATAACAAAATGCAAGCCTTTGTATTGCAGAAAAATTTGACGGAATAAATTTTTGCCAATGTGGTAAAGGTTGCCATATCCTCTATGCAATCTTTAACATGGGACAAGAAATCAGTGTGATAAAATTTTCGCCAATGAGAACAGGTGGCGATATTGGCGAAATTTCTATATTCATAGATCTGGAAATCTTCATAATTATTATTATGAAATTAAGGTTATGGGTGATAGTTTACCCATGCATGGTGACCTTGTTTTGAGTAGCTTTCCTTGGGTGAAGTCTCAGTGAACTGTGGAACCCATTCCTGTACTTGGAGTGAGTTAAGGTCATACCAAGTTAATTTTTTGTTTCTCGGATTCGGCGGGTCTGTTTTTGGCTAAAAATTAATCACATTATGATAGTGACAGGTCAGGAGTACTCTTTAGAGAGAGCACTCTTGGTCTGCTATTGATAGTGCTATAAGCTAAAAACTACATGTACTCTAGAATGCAAGTAGCAAAATGATAGCTGGCTATCTGTGGACTGGTGATGCTCACGATTTGCTAGGCCACACCTCCTGTTAATTAATTTTCATGCCAACCACCTGGGTCTGTTTCCAGCTCCTGTTTGTCTGAGAAACAAAACATCAAATTAGTATGGTCTAAATACTCAGTAACAGAATACCTTTATCTACGCAAAACTTGAGACAAGAGTACGACAATGGTGGCCATAAATGCTTGTTACTTAAGAAAACTTCTTGATGCAAACTGCCACCCAAACCTTAATTGTATCACATATTTAAATGAGTTTTGTGTTGACTAAAAAAGGAATAACATTAACATTCATAGTCCGCCTGCATTGTTGTGAGATTAATAAGTTGAAATTTTTACAAGCAAAATTTCCAGGTTTGCAAGCCAACCTTGCAAGCCAACCTTTCAAATGTTAAAAGTTAGAAGGGAGTCGCATTAGAGGAAGCTGACATAATATATTATAATAATAATATTATTACCGTACGTAAAACAACATTTTTTGTGCGAGTTTAATTTACGCGAATTATGCGAGTCAAGCAGCGGTTGCATAAATTTGTATCACATAAATATTATCGCGCCATATATAACGCATAAATAAAAATCGCATAAATTTTTCAAGAGGCCCATTTTGACTGATTCACATAATTTTTTCACGTGCAGAAAAACGTACCTTTACGGTATCATCACAATGTATATTGTACATCACACATTACTGGACTTCCTGAGTGTAGTACAGTACTAGATGCTCTATCCAGTAGCCACCTCAACTCTAGACCCAATTAAGGCATCCATGCAGGGACTTCTAATATAGCTACCGGCAAGAGTATATAATAGAGAGGGAGGGAGAGTATCCTACTTCACTACGGGCCTGTATTACAACACTTTACGGGGGTCATGACCTTGAGGCCTCGGTACACATATATATGGCTCTACTGCCAATATATACATGTAGCTTATATATACATGTACATTTTTCTTACCTCTTCTGTCTCTCTCTCTCTTTATACCATCGAACACCATTTTAGTTCCAGGGATGAACTTTTTTGGATGAGTTAGAAATTTGTCTAAGTTCTCCTGGTCCCAAATGGTATCTTTATACAATGCCTGAACCGAGTACTTGGTGTAGTTGCTTTCACTGGCTACTTTCCGACCAAAGATTCTGTACAAGTTAGGCCCAGTGTGCATACCATCAGGATGAGGCTGAGGACCGCCATTCTGAAGAATGAAACAGAAAAGAGAAAGGGAGAGGGCGAGAGAGAGAGAGATGGCATACACTGGTAAATTATGTGAACATCATTACTAATAAATACCGTATAGCCAGAAAATTTGGCGGGGAATTAAATTTGGCGGTTTGGCGGTCTATATTACAACCGCCAAATTAAAATTCACCAAAATTTCCTACTCGCATATATACGTATGGCGATCCCATACCGAACCACCAAATTTAAATCCGCCAATATTCTTGCAATAGCGATTTTGGGCTCAACCGCCAAATTTAATGCCCGCCAATATTTCTGGCTATACGGTAATATATAGGAGTGTCTGGATATACATGTATGACGACCATTATTCAAAGCACATGCACTTGTTGGCTCACAACATTCAGTACAATGGAACCCCACTTAACGGACACCCCTCATCAATGGCGGACACCTGCAATATACATGTAACAGATAATTATGAATGTTCAGATTATATTTCCATAGACTTCAGTATATTCAAACTCCCTCAACAGCGGATACCCCGCTATGCCGTATAACTGACACTGACTTACAAATGTATTTTGGTCCCGTTTGAGCCTGCGTAATACTGGCCGCAATTGTAGGAGGGGCATGGTCAACCACTAACCCCTGAGCTAAGGATGTCTCACTACAGCGGACAAAAATTTTGGTCCTAATGGTGTCTGCTTTAGAGGGGTTCCACTGACTTCCTTGGAACAGTGTAAATAAACTTGAGAGAAGCTCATGCTTAATAACAAACAGTCTAAAGAATAACAATCACTCGATAAGCTATATTATATACATGCATATTAATTTTTGTATAATAATTATATGATTTTTATGTGCTTAATATTCCAGTACATTGTATGTAACTCACAAGTTCAGTGGTATGGCATGTGGCACATCTCATTCTGAATATCTCTGCCCCCTTAGCAACGTCAGCAGGCTCACCGACCTGGTTCCGCTCACAATCACCAATGTTACTCATCTACACAATCATGTATTGTATGTGCATGTACAATACCAATAAGGAACAGTACTATTAGCTGGGGATTCTGTGATTGTGGTTTATACTACATGTACATGTATTTAAATTTTATAACATATTAATAATATTATAATCCTTCCCGTTTCTGAGGTGGATCATGACCGTCTGCCCACTGGCATGTAAAATCAATTTTGTGATCATATCAAAACTGTTCCGCCTTCACGTCACTTTAATACGCCAAGAATTTATACCCCTGACACTGTCCGGCTGTGCCACACAACATGTTCTATTAAATAGCACCCCCCCCCCCCCCACTTTCACCCCCTTCCCCCTGAATCTAATTCAATAATAGATCTCTCAGTGGTTTAGTACACAATGATGCACATAGTCTACAAAGCTGTGTACATAAATTCTTAGTAGTTGGAGCACCGACTTGGCAACTTAAACTTGTGAGCTACCAGTGTTTGAACTCAATCTTTTTTCTGTTTCAATCAACTCATAAACTATTTATAGATGATTACCTTACGCGAAGTTTATCCCAAGTTCTATCCTTAAGATAACTGTTACCTTTTCCAGCCTGTATAAGCCCTTCAGTGACACTTCCAAGCCAGCACCACGATCACCAAGCCGCGCCCACAAATTATGTGGCCACACCCACCTTTGTCGGAGGCGGGCGGCGCCGAATTGGTGCCGTTGAAGCGCGGCCCGCGCGTGCATTGAATTATCGACGGGGCAAAGCTAGCTCAGCAATTTTAATACAGTAATCACCTTCCATTATGGCTGAGGCTTCAATCACTGCAGACTATGTGTGTAACGTGTGCTTGTCAGCGAATCCTTCGATAAGAGATCTCATCGATGTCGGCTGCTTCAAGCCAGGCGCCCACGCAAAGGCACCGAGGGTCCCCGTGTGATGGAACCGCGACTCCAGGCGAATGGAGAGGGTGAGGAGCTCGATGGAGCTGTCAAGTGATACCTTCCTCAGATCTTTATCCGTTCCCAAGTCACCAGATAATTGAATCAATATTCGGCCGATGCCCCGCGTGAGTGTACCTCACGGGGGAAAGAGATTCATCATGTGTGATTTTGGCTGGAGGTGTGGTGGTGACAAGTGTACGTTTGCTCACAGCATGGAGGAGAGGGAGGCCTGGAATGAAGCATTGGTCAGACAACAGTCGGCGGCCATGACGGCTGCTACTGCCCCACCGGACAGGAGGGTCAGCTTCGATGAGAGAATTGGTGGTAAGTACATGTATTATTAAACATAATCATGTGTTTGGTGGTGATACATTGCGGCAGCTGTTTAAATTTACTACAAAACCTCTAATTACAGTAAACACTCTTACAGTGTGACGTGCATTAAACGAGGTATTTAATAAGATACACTGCATACATACTTAAGCTTTGTTGTAAAAATTCCGCACGATAGTAATTATTGGTATTTGCATAAATTATATTAATACCTGGTGAATCAATGTTAGCGCGGTCAAAAACGATCGCACCTTCTTGGCCCAAAGTTGTTCGTCCTGTCGCTGATGGTAAAGATGTTGCTACCCGTGGTCTGTCAATTGGCCTGCTCTTGGCTTCATTCTTCCAAGACTGACAACATAATGGAGCTTCTTTTGTTGCTAATGCTCCAGCATAGGCGCCTAGGCGAATACAAATTCATCATGCATAAACGGGAAGTTCAATACAGGATATTGACACAAAGTGTAACTCTAGTTACAATATATTTATCATGCGTTTCTATAATTGGAAAGAACCTCTTTTACGGTCACCAATTTGGCTTGAATCTAGCTACAAGAACGGTGAGAAATTGGCGGTTCACTCTCTCTGGATACTCTCAGTGTCAACAGTGCTGCTTCTTAGCAAATCGGTGAGTTTGTAGTGTGTACCAAATAAAAACCAGAAAACGCTGTATCGGCACCAGTACTACCCAAGATAAGATTCTAGTCTCGTGAACCAGACCACTCCCTCCACAGCGCTGGATGTATTGCATCACCAGCACGCGGAGGGAGGGTCTGGCCACTCTGGCACAGTTTTTGTGACCCATGTTGGAATGTGAACATGACCAATCAGATTCAAGCTAGAGCAGTGATTGGAAATTTTGAATGCACCTGGAGTAGAGATCAAAGTATGATTATCAAAATTTGTATGTGTGTGGAGTAACATCAATGCACCATCTGCAGACAGTGCTGACCACGCTACAAGCTGTTATGCCCACATCCCAGCCAGGTGCATTCCACCATAGATAATAGAGGAGGGAGGAGGGATTGGAAACGCGCATTGCCGCCTATAGTGACGTCACGGAGGATGCTCGACACGGCACGCCCCCCTTCGCGATGATAATACAGACTGTACACTACAGTATAGTAGGGCCTTATATGGCATCATATGGACTTGTAGCCAGACTAAACCTAGATCTATGGCTAAATCAAGCGTGGGGAGGAAAACCAAGAATCGAAATGCGATTTTGAACTGTCATTTTTATGTTTTACCTCGTATAAAACTTTGTGGAATTTTCTTTCGCTATCGGCGAGAGAACTGGAAGTGAGAGCGATTGGGCAGTGTCTGTGGCTGCCTACCATGTGCTTTAGAAGCATCCGCGAACTTTCTGGGGATAGCACTCGGGTCTGCGAGCTTTATTAACAGCCCAAGTCATACTCAGATTGAACTTACCTGAGCTTGTTTGGCTCTTGTTGCGCTTGCTTTATAATGAAGCACTGTATTTCAGGTCCTCGTTAGCACTTGTTGGCTGATACTGAATCTATCGAGGCGTTTAACGTAGGCCTACACTGCTCGCAGGTCCCAGGAAAATACCACAAGGCCAAATGGCAGCCCTCCTACAAGTCTATTCAGAAAAGGTGCCTGATTCTTTCTTCTTTTGACTTCAGGACCTCGGGCGACTCGGCTACAATGCACAAACACTCTCTCGAGGGCAGTAAGTGCAGCTTTTGCGGTGTAGCGAAATTGTGCGATTCGCGAACTTTTGATAGAGTCACGTGACCGTGACGAGCATCCGCCGTATACACGTACAAGCGTTTCCAATCCCTCCTCCCTCCTCTATTATCTATGATTCCACTGTGTCACAAAAACTGTGCCAGAGTGGCCAGACCCTCCCTCCGCGTGCTGGTGATGCAATACATCCAGCGCTGTGGAGGGAGTGGTCTGGTTCACGAGACTAGATAAGATTCGTGGGATCTCTAAGATATTTACTGATCTCTTGGCGACTAGCTAGTTGAGAAACAGCGCTCAGTCAAAGCCTTCTATACCTTTTATGGTAGCCCAGTAATGGTTATAAGTACTATTCGTGACACTGTAGCTTACCCGTACTTACATATTAGTTAGACACTGTTCCACGTGATTTAGAAAACCTCAGGGCTCCGTAGAACCCTCGCTGCGCTCGGGATTCTATATAGAGCCCTTCGGTCTTCTAAATGACGTAGAAATCACCTAAACAGTGTCTAAGTATAGGTTACATCACGAGGTGGAGGTCTCTACGGGATTTACACACCGAGGGCCGGAGGCCCGAGGATGTGTAAATCGCGTAGAGACCGAACCGAGTGATGTAACCGACTTGTACCATGGGCTACGTGGTCCTGACAACGTATCTATGGCCTAGCAACTACAGCGCCGGCCATAAAAGGTTCGAGCGCGTACCTAGCAACAGTTCAAACCATCGTCATCGATCGAGTCGACGCTGGACATCGATGCATAGTGAGCCGACGCCGTTTTCTGTCCAACTCGAGCTTCTTCCTTGACATTCAGAACCACAATACTATCGTCTCTGCGTATAAAAGGCCTGCCATGTCATCGCTATCTTGATTTTAACTCGAGGTAATCAGAGTGCAGCTCAGTTTTTTACTACTGCTGACTTGGCAAATCATTCGCTCCACCCATTCAATTAACGCAGTAAGACCTGCCCACTAATCATCTGCATAGAGTACTCTGCATAGCACTAGAGCTCTGTACTTTATCTCTTTCACTAACAAAAGATGCTATAACTACCCTAGCAGGCATGATCATGTAAAATTTCATAGCCTCAGAGGTAGGTGTCTATCTAGATAGACACCTCCTAGGAGGTGTCTATTTTATTTAGACACCTTCTATAAATCAATCTGATTGGTCAGAATGTTACAACCATGGTACAATAACAGTGATATCAGGTGCTTTCAGAAGACGCCACGCGGTTTGTATCTAGGATAATGTCTGATGACTTCTTTGTTGAATTTAGAAGTGTTGTACGTGGCTATCATGTCTTTAGATCCTTCTTGTAACAAATACTGTGATCTGATTGGTTAAACTGAAGTATCTATCCTTCATAGAAATCATGTAAGCTCTGTAGAAAATCATGTAAATTTTCTCGCCTATGGTTAGGGTTGTTGCTAGGCAGCAGTTTATATGTCTAGCTTTTGGGCATTGTTGCTAGGATCTAAACATGTTAGACACTGCTTAGTCGGTTTTATTGGTGGTGTGGCACGATCGCAAACAAAGCGCTGTATCTCCACAACCAAGCGCACAGTCAGTCTGAAACTTGAACGCGGGTTAGCTCTATGGTAGAGCTTATCAACCATACATAAAACTCAACTTTCACAAAAAATCCCATATGCTGGGTTTTCTCAGAGACGGTCATATATTAACCACATTATTCCATGATTGTGACATTAAACATACTTGTACCTCAAATCAAAAATGTCCAAGTTGAGTTTTTGTCATATTCATGCCAAAAAACCTTTCTACTAACCTTTACTATCTTCTACGGAGGCTAACAGTAAGTCACAAAGGCGAAATAAGCCTTCATTTTGACTGCCTTACACGAAGCCCGTTGCTATGGGCACTAATTAGAATTCCCGCCAGCGGGCTATCTAGATACAGCATAGATTCATCGAACTACTGTACGTTCGCTCACCTTTCTTAGCTTCTTGGGCATTGAAGAACAATCGGCTGTAATTGTCAACAACGAAATTCAACTGTTGCTCGATCTTTACCTTCATTTTGAACGGGTCAGGGGCTGGGTTATGGGTATAAATGGTTAGCACGGTCTGTATGGCAGGGTTAGTCTTCAGGGTCTGCATGGGGGTCCGAATATTTTGGGGGTCCAAATATCACGTGACAAGCCTCGTCCCCAGTCGTTTCCGTGTTTTTCAGCGTGCAACACTAAAAACACTGTGGGGAGAAGACTATACATTGAAAACAAGGTGCCATTACGCTTTTTATGATAGTTTCAAGGTACACGTACATGTACATGTAAGTATGCATTGTGTGGATTTCGTTGAAAACGCTTTGTTCAAAAGTTCTGGCGACATTTGTGACAGGATATGAGAAAAGGGACCACTTTGCGCATTTCCCGAATTTTCATTTTAAAACGCTTATATCTCTTGAGTCATAGCAGCTATGAACTTCAAACCTCGCATGAATATTCTTACATCATCCTTCTACACTTGCTGCAAACCGAAATTGTTATGTACATGTACAGGCATCCTAATTAGATTATCGGTGTATGATTATGACGCAATCACACGCGCATATATAATGTATATCGGTAATAATATATATTATACGCGACGCGGTATGGTGGGAGGGGCTGGGGGGGTTGGGGATGGATTGCCAATGGTTAGCAGGGTTAGTCTCTAGGGTTTGTCTATGAAAGGGGGAAAATAATGATTGGAAGCAGCGACAACAGCGGTGGTGTAGTGGTTGGGGCTCTTGCGTGTGGAACAGAATGTAGCGGGTTCGAATCTCGCTTTATGCTTAGATTTTTTTTTTGATTTGTTGAAATTTTCAAGTTCTCGTAGGATGTCTGTACATAATGAGATTCGCTGCAAACCTCAAGCCCCGCCCACATCCGGTGTGGGTAGGGCGAGCGGCCACATCGATCTCGTTCGAAAATCACCGTTTTATGCCTCACTTTGGCAGGTCACCGCTCCAGACAGGAGGCTGGCTGTAGCTTCTCACGTTAGATCTGTGAAGTAGAAGGCCCAAACTACTTATAAACCAAGTGGGAAGCCTGGGGCTCTTAAGACCTTGAAATGGTGACGGTTTGAAAAATGGCAAAAAAAAACGCGTTTTGCGCGAAGTGGTCCCTTTTCTCATAGCCTACCACATTTGCTGACTACTGCTGCCTGAAGAAGCGGACACACTAAGCAGAAAAAAAACAGTCCAGAAACCACCACATAGTTGAGCTGGAGACCCATGCAATGCAAGCAGGCAGCCTAAACTTCAATTTTGACCAAAGTGGGTCGCTGTCATTCACGATAGTCCATCGATCGGAGCAGGGCCAAGTATAGCGCTTTTTCGAAAATTCTAAGATGGTGAGTCGTCGGACAAGGTTTTGTCCTGGAAGGCCACCATTAAGCGAGTCACATGGCAGCTGAGCAGTAAGTTTTTATGTTCGCTTTCTGTTCGTGTAACTCGACAGAGTTCAAATGCTATACTTGGCCCTGTAGAGACTCGTAAGCTATCACTTCGTTTGTATGTCATTACATAGAGGCTGTTTACCTTGGCAAAAACTGATGCAGAAAATTGCAATACTTACTCACGCTTGCTGATAGACACTGGCAGGTTTGCTTTTCGTTTTTGTGGACCATGGAGCAGGCATCAGGAGAGCTACTTACCTGTGCCTTGACTGTGCAAAGAAAGTGGACAAAAACTGGAATATAACTGTCTCATTTATTATTCATGTGAACTTTGGCCATGCGTGGGCGGAACACTATCCCGTAACCTTAATAGTGCATTTTCCAAAAATCGAATACATGTATATCTACAGTGCTACTGGGCAAGAGAGTAGATTTTTTTCTAACTTTGCATGCAGACTTATTTTGACCTACAATTAATAGAAATAGTGCTTTTAGCTGCAGTGTGCATTTGTAAAGCATGAAAGAAAGATCGCTCCGTAACAGAAGCTATGACGAACGATGACATTGAACTAATATCACGTGCACCATACATAGCAATACAAGCTATCAAAAATCGCGAGATTGAAGGCTATAGATAAGGAGAGGTAAGCTTCTGAAGGTGGAGAATTGCTCTTCACACTTGTATGTCTAGTTCTACACAATATTGTCGTAGGTAGCTAATATGAACGACCGTCAGACCACCTAGTGAAGCGGTAACTGTCAACCCCACAAAAATATTTCGGAGCTTTAAAACGGCTTTTAGGCTGTCTATTGTTACTATCTTACCTCGCTTGGACGCCTTAGAAGCGAAGGGCTCCATGCATTCAACGTTAAAACTCTGTTTTCGCTACCTTCTCGTCCTTAGATCGCCAGTGGGCGTGGTCAATGAAAACGTCACTGCTGTGCACGTGCGTTTGGTATTACGTCATCAAAGCAGACTTTGACCCGTCTGGAGCAACTGGCGGAAATGTTTGCTTCCAAATTCGGCGCTTCCTGCAAAATATTTGCAGTTCCACAGATGCACTAGAATTATTAATGCATTAGTATGCATGGAATACAATATTGACTCTTAACTATGATATTCATGCAAAATTCAGAACCTAACGTAAATGTACCAAATTTTTACTAAAATTTGACTATTATGGTTAATATCTCCAAGGCCAGGGGCGTGTCCAGCGGGGGGCTCAGGGGGCTCGAGCACCCCCCTAAGGTCTGGCACAAGAGCCAACATAGTAGCTATGTGACAACTATTGTTACGGATAAGCAACAACTAGTTACTAAGAGTCTAAGACCAACAATAAACTTACTGAACTCGCTCTAAACGGCAGTTTCTCGTCGCTACTCTAGGCCTAAAACAGCCTTCTTTGTCATCCAGCTGTCTTCAAGAACGCGTTAATGAGGGGCGTGCTCAACATTTTGGGGGCGTGGCTAAAATTTTTTGCGCGCGCGCTTCACACGCGTTTGGCTCAGCACCTACCTTCATCAAATCCTGGACACGCCCCTGAAGGCAGTTTGTAGTTAACAAATTTGGTACAGAAGTACAACTCGATGGTACCTACCAGCGGGCCAAATCAAGATTCTTAACTACAAGTGATATTCGTGAATCATAGCCTAACATAAAAATGCACAATTTTCAGACATTTTCCTCTCTAGATCCCAGACGAAAGTTCATTACACTCCATAAATTTACATGTAGATAGTCCAATCATTGACCTAACTGTGTACAAAATTGAAACTGAATACGTGCAGGATTCATATGTACAATCTACAGAAACCACACAGTGGTCAAAATCTACTCTCTTGCCCGGTAGCACTGTACCTGTGTGTATAAAAATGGTCATAATTCCGTTTCTGACCAATATTTTTTCATGAAACTTGCACCATTGGATTCAGCACATGTCCCTTTTCTCAGAGCAGGTCACAATTATTTATTCCTTTAAAGTGTGCTTGGCGTTCATTAGATAAGTCCAGTACTCTCCAGATTGTACGTAAGGTTATAGGATAGTATTCGATGTGCAATTTATAATGATTACGCATGGACACAAATCACATACATTTTGCTGACTACCGCTTCAACTATGTGGTGGTTTCTGGACTGTTTTTTTCTGCTTAGTGTGTCCGTTTCTTGTTATACACTAATTAATTAATTTTTTTAAACACTAAGTAGTTATACACTAAGTATAAAAAAACAAAAAAACTTTAATAATCTAATTCATGGGGGATTTGGGAGCACTTGTGGACATAATTGTGACCGGATTTGGAAAAATCCTCTGTAAGGGATCCGCGTGTGATTGCGCAATACGCGTTTTTAGTGGCTCGAAATTTGTCTAAGTCCAGATTTTGTCATATACATGTCGAACAACCCTTCTTCTAACTCTTGCCGTTGTCTACGGAGGCTAGTCGTGCTATACAAAGGCGAAATAAGCCTTCATTTTGACCCACCTAGTCGGCTCAGCTGCCGTACCCGGAGCCCGTTGCTATGGGCACTAATTAGAATTCTCTACCTAGATACAGCTAGATTCATCGAACTACTGTACGTTCATTCACCTTTTTAGCTTCTTGGGCATCTAAGAACAATCGTCTGTCGTTGTCAACAACGAAATTCAACTCTTGCTCAATCTTTACGTTCATTTCGAACGGCTCCGCCCAGGTCCATTAATTGATTTCCGGGTCACGCGTAGTATGCGGAAACGCCATACGCGTGCATAGCAACGCCTTTAGACCGTAATTTTTTCGATTATTGGGGGTGTGGCGCGATCGCAAACAAAGCATTGTATCTCCACAACGAAGCATGCGATCGGCCTAAGACTTGAATGCGGGTTAGCTCTATGGTAGAGCTTGTCAATCATGCATCAAACTCAATTTTCAGAAAAAATCCCATACAGAGGGTTTTCCCAAATCCGGTCACAATTTTTACATGGGCACGCAGAATGGGCCAAAGTAATAGGTTTGCCTGGATGGAATTTTGATTCACGCCTTAGAATTAACGTTATGGCTTTTTAAAGTTCCCATATGTTTGTATAGGAAGCCATGCATTTGCAATGTTTGCCCATAAAAAAATTACGGGTGCACGGAGTACGTTGACGACCCTTTACCGAACATTGCTTATATTGTTCCTATGGCTTTCCTTTTGCATTACAAGGTTCTACTAAGAGTTTTTATGGCTCTCCATGCATTCCACCAGTACTTTGTGGTGTTTTCCGGATAATTGTTTTTTTATGCTTAGTTATACACTAAGTGGAAAAAAACAAACTATTAAATAAATAATGTAATGCATGTTTGGTTTGGGAACACCTGGGGGGATAATTTTTACATGAGCACGCACAATGGGTCGAAACTAGAGATTTGACCTGAAAGAATTTTGATTCACGTGAAGTTAAGGCCCTTTGAAGTTTTCCCATATGTTTGTATAGGAACCCATGCATTTGCAATGTTTTCCGCCCACGCGCTATGTGAAAAACGGGGAATATCCTTCATGCACGCGTACATATTACGTTGACGACCTTTACCAGATATGCTTAAATTGCTGTATAGGCTGCCTGCTAGCATTGTATGGCTCTACTATGCATCCAGCTCAACTACAGTAGCGGCCAATAAAAAGTTAACGTTCCGTTTCCTATTCTACGATGGTTGAACGGTGTGAAAACGAGAACGAAACGATAGCTGAACGGTACGGACAAAAAGGTGACAAGCGTTCATTTGGTAGGTGAGAAACGTTCAGAGCGAGCATAGTGCGTATTAAGACAGCCTTAGTCGCTTGCTGCGCTGGCTTCTACGATCGCTAGGCAGCTCTACTCAGCCGCTTGCTGGAAGCCAAGCCGATAGCTTCTTTAGCTCGAGGCGATCGCTCGAACTAATCGCTCGAAACGTACCTGACGATCGATAAGACACAAAGATACAGCTTTCTTTCGATGTCTGCTACATTATCGAGTCCGTACGAGGGTTGCCTGTGCTTCTCCGTCGCTCACTCGCGCGCGCGTGCGCGTGTGCGTACCGCGGCTTAAGCGCTTACTGGGAGTACGCGTGCGCGTATGAATTTTGAACCTCAAAGCGATTCCAATTATAGCACGGGTATCAACCGCTGTCAAACGAGAAGAACTGTGAACTGAACACTGAGGATAAAAGAGACCGCTTTTCGAGCAGAATGTATTGTTTTACTGAACGTGGAAGTAAAAGAAACCATCTATTACTCTCATCTCCAATCTACGACACTAGCTAGTATAAAGCTAGGATTACTGACAAGGTGAAGAAGCCCCCAGTGACTCGTGACACTATGACTTACCGTGAGCGTGTGCGACAGGCGATTCAACTGTCAACAGGTGAGCCAGGCATGCTAATATCATGAAGAGGGCATAGATTACTCTTACATGCATGTATTGCAGACTGTGTTTTAGTGCTATTAAATTTTACAATACTCTATTGTACATGTACATGTAGGACCAGCTTACTTCGTAGTCAAATTCAGTATTGATGACACAATTTCAATGATTCCAAGAAAGAACATTGTTGGTACAACAGTACCTGATGTTGACGACTGCTGTGAAGTGAAGTGGAGTAGCGGAGAGGTCCTCATGGCTACTATATTAGCTGCTGGTAAGTGTGTACAAGTGGTTATTTTATGTGTGTGTGCATGTACATGTACTGATGCTACAATACATGTACATGTTATACAGGTGATCTATCATCAATGCGGCAGGAAGAAGAGAAGGCTTTGTGCAAATATCTAAATGATGAGTCTGCTGAAGATGACAAAGAAGGTGGCCAAGAAGCTAGTGAACCTTCTGAAAAGAATTGTCATGATAAAGAGAATGCTAGTAATGGCAGTGCTGTGCGGAAGAGAGGGAGAAAAAGGAAGGCTCTAAAGGAAGTCCAGGTAAGACCATCAAAATGATATGGTTGTATATTATTGTGTCTAATTAATTATCTTGATCACCAGGCAAAGAAGCCAGCTACTAAGAAGAAGAAGAAAGATGAAAAGAAGTTCACATTTGAGCTTTGAGCAGCTGCAAAGGGACTGTCTCCTCCAAAACTTCCATCTACCCCAACTACTACAGTTGATGAACGACCTGAGGTGACCATGGACATCACTGAATCACCTCTCATACAACATCCTTCTCCGAAGGTAATTACGCATGTACATGGGCTAGGCTACAGTTTAATACATGTATAACTGCTGTAATGTACATACTCTTACAATTAGAGCAACCT
Source organism: Cliona cf. orientalis (assembly GCA_963930775.1). Lineage (NCBI taxonomy): Eukaryota > Metazoa > Porifera > Demospongiae > Clionaida > Clionaidae > Cliona > Cliona cf. orientalis. Next base: position 3,169,231 of record OZ005697.1, read on the forward strand.
GTTGCAGCTTGGAGCAGCTGCAAAGGAACTCTCTCCTCCAAAATTTCAATCTACCCCAACTACTACAGTTGGTGAACGAGCTCAAGTGACAATGGACATCACTGAATCACCTCCAGCTGCAAAGGAACTCTCTCCTCCAAAACTTCAATCTACCCCAACTACTACAGTTGGTGAACAAGCTCAAGTGACCATGGACATCACTGAATCACCTCTCATGCAACCTCCTTCTCCGAAGGTAAGTACACATGTACATGGGCTAGGCTACTGTTTAATACATCCATTGTGTATAACTGCTGTAATGTACAAACTCTTATTATTACTGTTGCAGCTTGGAGCAGCTGCAAAGGAACTTTCTCCTCCAAAACTTCAATCTACGCCAACTACAAGTGCTAAAGTGGCTATGGACATCACTGAGTCGCATCTACTATCCAGTAACAATAGTACCAGCAGTTCGAGTGATGAAGGTGTCATACAACATCCTTCTCCGAAGGTAAGTACACATGTACATGGGCTAGGCTACCGCTTATACATCCATTATATATAACTGCTATAATGATGAAGAATACTGTGTGCCTGGTAACTTTTATGGGGTGCTACATATGCATGTGCTTGTATCTTTTTTCATGGTTTAGCTGTCCCCACAGTACTGTACAGGTACATGTATATGTACATATGCTTATTAACCCTCGCCGCAAAGCGTAGGCGGAGGGTTACTGCAATTGTTTGGCGATTTTCGTCCGTTTGTCCGTCCATCCGTCCGTCCGTATGGTAAGGGTCGTCTGAGAGAAAGTGCGCATCTGAGGATTACCAGGCATCAAGGAAGAGTGGTCACGTTAAGTCCTGCCCAGTGGTATAATAGTGTGCAGCTGTGGTTGCCATTCTGTGCCTTGCTGGTCAGTTGTCAATGCAGTGACAGTGTAAACAGGCAGTGGCTCTCAAGTGCATAATTGAGTTCAAGTAGTCACAGAGGCTTTCAGTTATTATAGGGACATAGGCAGGTGCCTTCCCCCTAGCCTATATCATGCACTGACTCTGAAGAAAACTGGAGTACCTCAGGTGCAGGGTATGTATATAGTATTGAACTAGATACACACTACCATATTATGGTAGTATGTATCTAGTTCAATACTCCTTATATTGAGCAGGCATACACACTGAGATATGCTAGCTACTATAGATCTATATGTGCATGAGTCATGCATGCGTGTAGCGGTGAGGGTTTTGCACTCCTGTGCATTCATTATTAGAGCAACTTGTTTCGTGAAATATTATTAATGTTAATTTCTTTATCTAGAACAAGATTGTCATTAAAGTAGATAGTCTAACATCAGCAGCTAATTCAAGAGATGCTGGAGATAAGGTGTGTATGCACATAATATTATGGGAGTTTTACCTGCCATGTACATGTACACTATTTTAACAATGTATTATAATGTATGTACAGATCACCAGTCAGCTGGAATACTTCATGCAGTCTATTACATCAGCTGTAAAGCTGATGGACACAAGGCTGGTGCATGTCAACACAAAGCTCACAGAAATTGCAAAGTGATAGGAGGTGATGGACATGTCCCTGAAACTTCTTTACGAGTCAGTGAGAAGGATATCAGTGCTGGCTCTTGCGTCTGAACTTCCATCTGCATACCACAGGTGTGATGACACCCCATGGTGGATTGCCGAGTCGCTCATGATGGAGCAGATGAAGCAAAATGCTCAATCATCAAAAGGGCAAAAATCTGGTATATCAGCATCAAGCTACATACAGACTCCAGTAAAGCCTCCACCCACTCTCACAGCACCTGAAACTCCTGGTGACCAGTCATATGTACAGCCCCCATCCACATTCACTCCATTAGCAGCATCTGGTGACCAGCAACTCCTGCACCTCCCACCTACTCCTACTCCTACTCCTTCGGTACGTGCAACTTTCAGTGACCAGCAGTCCATGCAACCCCCACCCACTCCCCCTGCAATTGGAACTTCTGGTGACCAGCAGCGTCCACCACCCCCTCCCTCCACTCCTACGACCAACAACCTACAAACTACACCACAGTTTTTAAGTGCCGAAAATCTTATAGCTATCCGCACAGCCTCTGTATCACGAAGAAGTTTTGCAGCAAACATTAACCGTAAACTCCTCAGCGAAGAGGAGAGGATGACAAGCAATGTTAGCGGGACAAAAGGAAAGAATGAACTAGATCCTGTCAAAGTTGCCTTTATCAAATGAGTAACATTTCAGCAATATCGCCTGAAGGGAAATGAGAGGGAGAAGAAATCCTGGAGCGACTGTATCTTATTAATAGATGAAGCTAACGGACGACTTAACCAGAACAAACACTAACACCTACATACATGTAGTGTAAACACCTACATACATGTAGTGTAAACACCATGCATTACATAATATTACATTATTATTATGCGCAGTATTGTTACACGTATATTTTAACACAACAATGTAATAAGATTGCAAAATTCAGTTTAAATAACGTTATGTAGAATAATATTACGACATGGTGCAGTGTGAATGCTAACACCCAGAAGGTCCACCATTCTCTTCAATGACTTTTGGAATAACCTTCTTTAAGTGTCCAATGTACTTCTGGCAAACTGCAGGTGTCAGCGTCAACCAAAATTTCTTGATCCCGTCTTTTAGTTCTTGAAGATTCTTCGGCTTGACATTAGTTCATAGATAGTTCTTCATCGATCCCCAAACATTTTCAATGGGGTTTAGGTCTGGACTCGATACCGGGGTCTTCCACCAATTGATATTCTTTTCTTGTAAATAGTTCTGAGCCCATCGACTCGTATGTTTAGGATCGTTATCTTGCTGAAAGCGATGGCTAGTTGGATAGTGACCTTCGATAAAAGGAACTAGTGCTCCATCTAAAATGTCAGTGTAACGCGTAGCATTCATAATTCCACTAAAAATAACCACCTGGGTAGCGCCTCGAGTGGCAATTCCACCCCAAACGTGTACTTTTAGAGGGTATTTTGGTTTCCCACAAAGGCAAGATGGCTGCCCTACCTTGTGGTAGCACGTTTTTCGGTGGCTCTCCAGTTGAACAGAGCTTTCATCCGAGAATATCACATCCTTCAGATCTAGATCATTTTGTTCCACTCCAGTGTTTCATACAGAGGGTGGGGTGCCCTGGGATTTCCCATCCCTTACTCAGATTTCCCCCCTCAAACTTTCTGACTCTACCATATACTTTTGTATTAGTTTCCCACCCCAATGGCATCAGGTTCTCCATCTACTTATCATAAAATCAGTGATTCTGTATGAAACACTGCACTCGCTGTTGGCACCACAGCAGCCTTTTTTGTTTGTTAGCCTCCTGAATAAGCGCACAATACTGGGTCTTCTTGGAAATCCATCCAAGGTGTCTATGGGCTCGTTTGATTGTGCTTGTTGAGACTTGGATTTCAGGATATTTGGCTGTGAATAGCGAGAAAAACTGCCCCAAAGTGAGTTCATTGTTCACCTTCATGGTCTCATCAACAAACTGATAGTGATCATGTCCAAGGAGGCTTGATCTTGGCTTTCGTTTCAGATCGACGACCAAACCAGTACTGTTGAACTTTTTGAGAAGAGCAAACAAAGAGACCTTTGATACCGATACAGTAACTCCTTCTTCAACGAGTCTTGATTGGATCTCTGATACTCGGTAGCCATTTCTTCGCATGATAATGACCTTGCTTCTCGTCTCAAGGCTTAGCCTTCCCATCATTCTCGATCTCTAGCTCTGACTTCAACACCTTCAAACTTCAGATTTAGCTCACGTGGTAGCACACGCCCGCACCATGCCCATACGATACGAGGATCGATCACGTAATACGTAATCATGGTAGCCCGCGCACACGTGCACATGCTCCACCCGCGCGAGTTACACGCGAGCGAGGGTTAAGTTGCATGTGATCTGTACTGTATATGAACATGATCAATATCGGAATGATAATAATTATTATTGTATGATTGAAATAATATTATTATTATGACTTCGTGATCAGCAAAAGAGGGATAGTTGGAACGAATACAAGAAAGATTGGCATGATAGTAGACATTCTGTGGACGACTTAGTCGAGTAGGATTAGATGCATCACGATACGGTTTCCTTTCTTCATGGCATATAATGAAGTTCAAAGGGGGGGGGGGGTCTGAAGGAGATCCATCAACCTTTCGAGAAAATTCCCTGTTGTAACCTCTGCATTTCTTGATACGATTATTTAAAAGTTTTATGAGAAATGGACTTGATTCATCATGTGCAGATGACACTTGTGGTGGTAACTGAAATTGTGATCCATAGGCTATAGTTGTAGCCATACATCCCTTGCATTTCATAAGGGCTCGAGGGACAAAGGAACTCTGATCCATACCATGGGGTTGAAGGAAAAGGACAATGGGCAGTTGGAATAAAACGTTTGAGAAGTGCATCCTACAGTTTTATCGCCACCAATACTACTTTTACTAGATGTGATGGATGATCATTGGCCATAGCCGCTAGTACTGCCAACAGTAGTGGTTATTGATCTAATTTCTGATCCAAAGAGCAAACATTGCCTAGACGGTTTTTGAAAGTTGTAACTGGAACTTTGTGAAGATCACTTCGTCGTTTTCTGGGTCCACCTGATTTCGTACCAGCTTTTCGCCGCTCACATGATATGTAATGTAACCAAGTTCTTGGTTCAACATTCTGTGCCATTTGACTCCATCCACTTGATAGTGTGAGAGCTCAGATGATAGAGAGTATTCACCTGCACCATAGATGGCCTTGTCAGCCTCTGAAAGTTGGGATTCAACAAGCTTCTGTAGCTTCTGGACAAATGCTGGCCAAGAATTCTTTTTGAATCCAGTCCAGTGTTTCACTACACTATTTGAACTCTCGTTTGGGTTATTGGTGAATTTCACCGGAGGTGATTCAAGTTGAGCACGTTCACGAACGGGTTTAATCATATGACAATGAAAAACATCTGCCTGGGTTTTCAGAAACCATTTATGGAATCCAGGAGAAAGTTTCTCCCACCATTGATAGAGACGACCTAGGCTTACATCGAGTGCTTCTTCCGAGTCACAATCCACTAGTCCAGTGTTGAATACCTGTCCTTGATTTCCAAAAATGTCATCGAGTACTTCTTTCTTAACTGCAGAGGATACTCCTTTCAAGAGCTCTTCAATATTATTCCTTTTGTGAATAAAACATCTCAGGCTAACTGCAGTGGGAAAGCAGGATTCTAATGCGGATACAAGAGCTGCTTCACCATCAGTGCCATATGCCTTCAAATCACGCAAACGTGGTTAGAATTTGAGAAGGCTTGAAAAAAGGACTGATAACCTTGAATTCGACGCTCCATGTGAATGAATGCGGGCCCAAGAAAAATGGGTGGGTTGTTAGTACGGCAATTACACAGGGAAGTGTTTTGAGAGTCACATAGAAATCTCCCAGTTCAAATGTTGCATCAACTCCAAATACAGAAAACTGAGTTGGCTGACAGCAGTATGTTACAATAATATTGTCGAGTTGCTGTTTAGAAGCTAGTATTGCACAAGGTGTGGATCCAATTTGTACTTCCTTGAGAAATCCTCGCTCTTCCATAGCCTGATGCTCTTTCAGAAGAGATAGCAGGTCAAGTATCTCACCTTTACCCTGCCAACTCATTTTTCACACTCTTACAAGCATTGTACATCTGTGACTTGTTACAGACATGGATTTACAGTCATGAATACCACTCACAGCTTCAAAGACGTCAATGTACGCCACACTTGCAGTCACTACTTTACATTTCTCTTTAATTGCTTGAAGCGTGCTTGGCTGAGTGCGGTAGTATGATCATTCTTTACGCTTGGAATTTCCATGTGATTTAAGATGCACTGGAACTTTTTTACCACCTTGAAAGAAATATTGCATTACCGCTCGAGGCTGTGTCACACCCTTGTTGTCAATAACAGTGGTAATGATGCGTCGTAATTCTGGAGTTGCTTGGTGTGTTCCATACTGCCGACAGATTGTAATGATGTTACGTTTATCGATGTCAGGGGTCACCTTGGGAATATGCTTTAGAGACTGTATTACACCTTGCTTCCATTTCAGCTCATACATCCGACGAGGCATTGATGTCACCCACACACCATTGTCATCTGCTGCAAGATCCTTGAGGCTAACGACGCAAAAGTTTGAACACCAGTAGGTTTCTGTGTGCACACTTTTAACTTCGGATCCTCCTCATACAGCATGCTTATGAGCTCATGTGCAGTGTATCCTAAACGTGGTGATCCATACACAGGAACGTTTGGACCAAGCATTGCCTGTAATTCACCAACTTCACTGTCAGCATCACTAGTACACCCATCGTCACTACAAGGATATGACATTTCATCATACACAATCATAACAGGTGCAACAAAACTAGGCTTATAGCAACTTATATAAAAAAAACAACAGATGTAGGTACATGCACACTCTACAATATTCTCTGGATAGGTGTAACACCACATGTAGCCTACTTTATAGTAAACTACTTTGTACAAGCCACACTAACCTGGGACCACTTTGTTGTGTGGTTGTACATACAGTTGTGTTGCTGCTGAGCAGGGAAATACCCTTCAAATGACCATGCCATACACTGTATAAGGCAATTTGAGACCCCAACTGTGTACACACACACACACACACACACACACACACACACACACACACACACAGGCCCTTGTCACATGGGGATCACAGGCATGGTCTAGTTGCAAATTTGTGACAGGATCTGAGAAAAGGGACCATTTCGCGCTATTCCCGAATTTTCATTTTAAAACGCTTATATCTTTGGAACCATAGCAGCTATGAACTTCAAAACTGGCATGAATATTCTTCAATCATCCTACTACACTCGCTGCAAATCGCGGGCCCCGCCCACTTCCGGTGTGGGCGGGGCAAGCGCGCGCGTCGATCGCGTTCGAAAATCGCCGTTTTATGCCTCACTTTGGCGGCTCACCGCTCGGGACAGGAGGCTTCCTCAGGCTTCTAACGTTGGATCTGTGGAGTAGAAGGTCCAAACTGCTAATAAACCAAGCCAGAAGCCTAGGGCTCTTGAGGCCTTGAAATGGTGACAGTTTGAAAAATGGCAAAAAATCGCGTTTAGCGCGAAATGGTCCCTTTTCTCAGATCCTGTCACATTTAGTGGGAAAGCAACTGGGCTTTAAGGACAATTAATCACACTTTTTGAGAGCAACTAAATTTATCCCACCATTCCTGGTTTTCAAGGTCAGGCATCTAGCCTCTCTGCACAAATATTGTTGACCCTAACAATTAAATTTGTGAGGGGGAGGGGTGGAATGGAGCAGGCTGAAAGTTGGGAGATGAACCATTGAATATCATAATGCAGTGTAAATGCCAGATTGCATGAAAAGAGAGCACATAGTCTGTAGTGGGCGGTGTCCATAGGTGTGGTCAACAAAATAAAATTCTTTGCGACACTCATGAGCCTTATCAAACAATTCGAAGCATAATGAAACCAGTATTTCGACAATATCAACGGATATGTTGTACTTACAAGTCACTCGGATGCCTACATCTCGAGATCCAGTGATTTTTGTGCAGACAAACAGATGGACAAAATTGATTGCTTTACCCCTTGCTGCGCATGTGCACTAGGAGTAAGTACTCATCCCCCTCCAAATTAATATATAACGTACACATACCTGCTATCATGTTTTATAGGTAGCTGAGGGGATCCAGGCTCACTATCAGATGATGACGACAACTACTTTGTCACTACGAGCTTTTGGGGACTTCCAGGTTCACTGTCAGATGACAACATATAATTACGTCAGGCACAGGTTGAAGCCTTGCTGGGCTGTAGGTGTGTATTGATTGATAACTACAGCCCATCTAATCATACACGACACTGAATGTACCTGCCAAAACTGAGCCTTGTCCTCATCACATCTGGTTTCTGTGGTGTTCCAAGCTCACTTCCCGATGATAGTGAAATGACATCATCCGGCTTTGTGGGAGTGAAAGCAGCTGATACTTTGGCTTTGTGGAGTTCAGAAGTATTCAAGTAAATTCAAGTTACTGGAGCAACTCAAATACATGCACACGCACCATCAGTTTAGCAGCTAATTGCTAAATAAATCCGTCCCAAATCGGGGATAAATTGCCATGATTCCCTACCCCCTCCATTTTAGTACATACTTCCTGATCACTGAGACACTCTACAAGTACAAAATAATGTATTATAGCCTAAATATAACAAACCTAACATAAGATAACAAACCTGGTCCATGATTGCAACAACTCTCCACGGATCTAGATCACCCAGTCAGTAGTAGTCTCAAAAGCACACGAGGTGGATACCAGTGCACGCGCATGCGCACGCATGGCCTCCATGGGGGCGTGGCTCTGACTCCTTCGTTTCGTTTCGTTCCATTTCGAGTTTCTCAGTTTCTTGATTTACTACTTCCCTTGTGCCGTATCATGCTGTTTACTGATCTGTTTGTGTTTTGCATGCACAAGTGATCAATTAATATGTTGGATGTGTCTTATGGAATCGCAAATTGATTCCGATTGCCTCTAAAACCAGCAGACAGAACTGAAATAGTATTCCTTTCGGCTATCTTGGACTCCACAGGCGTGTAGTTCAAGCTACAGTACGTTACAAAAAAACGGTGACTCTTCCGTCCCGTGCTATTCCCTTCAAACGGAACTGTAGCTAACTTGAGCAGTATAAAAATTCCTGATACGTCTGTAAGACACGCCCAATGTGTTGCTTGCGCATGTGAAATGAAAACGGAACTGTGAACAACACGGAACGTATTTCGTTCAGACGGAATGGCAAGGGACAGAAACCAGCTCTTGGAGATGGTGAGCGGCAGAGAAGCATAAGACCTCGCACAGACTAATGTCGAAAGAATGCCTCCTTTCGATTCTTTTCACTCACAAGGTATGCTTTGCACAAGTAGATCAGCAGCTATCACTTGGAACAATTAATGCTATCTGCTTGATTTTGAATGAATGAAAAACATATTATGGCAGTTAGAAACGGGCCAGCGATCGTGGTAGCCAACGCTAGAGGCAACTAAGGCTAGCGTAGTACGTACTTCATTTGCTAAGAACGTTTCTTGCTTACCATGAAAGCGATAGTCGCATTTTGTTCATTAACCCTCTGCGCATGCAGTATATGTATAGGTTATCTCCCTAAGCCGAGGTTCTACGGCATTGCATCCCGAGGTGATCATGCATGCAACATCCTGAGTGGTTTCTAAAGCCAGTATTCTGTCAGCCACTGGCTTGTCGCAGATGACCCTCAGACACTGATATGTTAATTAAGAATCTCTATAAATAACCATTGTGATTCTGAAAGTGCTATAGATTATGTGATTGGTACTGTTGTGATCAAAATTGAGCTGAGGATTGTGCACTTGCATACTTTTATGTTGTAACTATTTCTCCACCCCAGGTAATGAGCTTCACTCGTCTTCCCAGTTTTGTCCGTTCACGGCTTTTTGTCAGTTCTCGGCTTTTAGGCTCTACCCGTTCCAACCCTCTTTTATGCTCTACCAGTGTTACGAGGACCACCCACTTTCTGGGATACAAATATCTTCAGGGCTACGCTCTTTCGTCGGCTGTGACTCCGGTAAGTACAAACTAACTTCCAGGAAAGATATATTATATATATACATATATGAGCAGGGGATGAGCAAAGCGAGCACCCTTACTACACCTGATTGTTGTATTTTTGGCAGTTGAGAATTTACAAAGTAGCTGTATGTACATATCTGCATGTAGAAGACTGTAGCTAATAAATTACTGTATGCTTTCTAATATAGGTGCCGCTAAAAAATAATTACAGATCGTAAAGGCGCTTCCAATTAGAACCGAAAAATTTGCGATCAGGTCAAAGGGAGGCGCCTAAGAGCTGCAATTAGAACGATTCTGGAAATTTTGCCAGAGAGAAAGCGCTAACACTGACCACTACTATTTAGTGGCAGTGAATATGTTGGTGGCTAAAACAACAAAAATATGGTTCTCTAGTTTCACTGCTTTTTGAAAGTTTCACTGATTGCTGAATCGTGCTCGAGTTGCTGGTACTGTAGCCATCAGAACAGTTAACCGAAAAAATTGTGCAGGTCTCAAAGGGTGGCACCTATATCATAATATATACGGTCGTCTACTTCACTCAAGTGCTACACAATGGTCTTACATGTGATGAGAGCAGCTGCCACTACTGTTTCTGAGGGTGCTGGTCATAGGCCAGAGTGCTAGGTTTAGTTCTGAAGTACTCTATTGGTACATTGTTAAATCAATCAACTATCCAAATGTGTTATTAGCATGCTCATAGTTACCTTCGCAAGACTTGAGTCAAAGTCAGAGTCTACTACCCTCCGTGACGACCACTCAGACAACTTCTCACGAATCAAGCTGCTTGCCCAACTGCAGGCCTCTAAATGCAAGTCCCCGTTTAATGCTTGGTTTTGTACAGTCCATCCAAGAAGCTAGTGTTTGTGCTTGTACATGTAGCTAGTGCCATGACTGTACGTCAATTACCAGTGTACTCTACAACTGCTGTAAGTCCATATATCCATATATTTATTGGAATTTCATGGTTTATACAGTATTTATGGGAGATAATGATATGTGCAAACTGCGCTTGCATACTATTAACGTTAGTGTTCGGAATGTAGCCAACAAGTCGACCAATTCAGATATGGCCATCATACCAGGAGGGCTAACTGGTCATATCCAACCTGCAGACGTCAGCTGGAATTAGCCATTTAAAGAAGCTTACAAGGAATTGTATGGAGAATGGACAGCGACAGGAGAGAAGAGCTACACACAAGCTGGAAATATCCATGCTCCTAGTAAGCTTCTATGTTTAGAGTGGGTGAAGAAGGCATGGGAATCTGTCAGTCAAGACATAGTGATCAAGTCATTCAGATGCTGTGGAATTTCCGTAGAGGTTGATGGCACTGAGGATAAAGAAATCCACTGCATTAAAGATGGTGGAATTGCTACAGAAGCATTTGCAGAGATTTCTCAGCGTACAGCTGCTCTTCTGGCAACTGACGAGAGTGATAGCAGTGAGAGTGATGACCCTTTTGAAGACATTGATGAAGATTAAGGTGAACTTGAGGAGAATGAAGTTGTCATTGAAGATGATGCTGCAGAACAAGATGACCCTCAGGTTGATTCTGACGATTCTTAAACTCATCTGTCGCTGACTTCGAGTTTGACTTCAATCCCATGCAGGCTTTCTTTTCCGAGACTACTCATCATAATAATCATATTTATCATCATAATATTCTATATAAATCATCATTTTAATCTCTGCTGTTATTATTACATTTTGGTATGATCATGTGACTTATGCGTGACAAACCACGTGCATGTGCCAAACTAGCTAGCTAGCTAGCTACATGTACTACTAAGCTCTAGAGTCAGAGTCAAGTCCAGCTACATGTACTACATTTGTACCTAGCTGTATGCACCATAATATTGCGAGTCAGTGACATGGAAGACTGGGAAGACTTTGCTATGGATAGTATTGTCCGAGGTCACCATGTTTAAAAATCTATTTGGACCCCATTTCTGGGAGAGGTTCTGCGAGCAGAAACGGAGGAGGGAAATGAAGAAGATAGATATGCTGTTGCCATTCTTAAAGACAGTGGCGTTGTCGTTGGCCATGTCCCTCGCAGCTTTTCCAGAACATTCTACTTCTTTCTGAGGCACAGAGGCTCCATTGAATGTAAAATCACAGGGCATAGAAAGTACGGAATTGGGTTGGAAGTGCCATGCACCTATACTCTTTCCGGAAAGCCAAAGTATACCAAGAGACTGGTAAAGCTTCTAACTAAAGCAGACAGCGATAAGCAGGATCAATGAAACACTGAGCTCAAGTAGCTAAAACTTGGAACAAATTCTTTTCATTATTCACAATAATATTATAATATTATACAGTAATAATAATTGTCGCCGCCCTCGAATAGTTGCCGCTAGTTTCAGCAGAGGGAAAAAATTAGTCGCCGCGGCGTCTACTCAAGGAAATACGGTATATCTGACGGGCAGTCAAGCCAAAGGTGAAGAAAGAACTGATAGATGGAATACATCATTTTTGGGTAACAGTAGACCAAGCAAAGTGTGAAAAATACATGGGATATTTGTGAAAAGTGATCCCAAGCGTGATACAGAGCTCTGCAGGTTACTTGTCAAAGTGAATAGGAAATAGAAAGTGTGTAGTTATGTAAACTGGTAAACCACACATTGCCGTAGGGTTTGCACCTGTCCAGGATGTGTCTCACAATAATTAAAAAGGCGCGCGTTTGTACTTACAGTAGCAGTCAAAAAAAGGTGACATTTCCATTCCGTTCCGCCCCGTCTAGACACTGTCGCACCGTTTGTGCTACCGTACTGTTTCCGTTTTGTATGCACACGTGTACAATTAGTAATTGGGCGTGGTCTTTTGATGTGCAAAAAAATGAATGGCCAGCTTGTTCACTCGTCGACTAGAATCGATAGTTTTCTACTGCTACAGTCTTCTAAACTGTCCTGGGGCAGTTCACTACTGCCGCTGTTTGATATTGAGCGAGTTCTGCGATCGAGGCTCGATTGGATTTGAAGTCTGCCATTCAACAATCAATTGACCTCACATTGCCAATTGACTCTGATTGCTTCCAAAGGTGATTGCTTGGATAGAGCAATGCTTCTTTTGGCTTTTTTTTTAGGCTCTTGAGGCATCATTTTCGTGCTAGCTACGATTGGAATAGTCAACTGCATGTTCCGTTGCATCAGCCTCCTACCGTCCTGTTTCCATTCTTGTGTATGGGGAACAGCCGTTTTACTTCCATCTCGACGGGGCAGAACAGTAAGAAAACATCACTGTTTTTTTTACCGCTACTGTAGCTAGTACTGTACTATCCTGAATTATGTGACTGAGTGCATGCTTTGAGTGGCCTACCGTTCATCTACCTACCTATTTTCGTGAGGATCTACTTTCGAAAGTTGAGTGTGCTGAGATTCTAATCAGTATTCATCATGGCAGAGCTGCCTCCAAGTCACTGTCAGATGGCGCCGTTTCCTCCTGCCATATCACCAAATATCCCCATTAGTGTATCATCGTACAATTTCCATACTAGCATCTTTGGCACGGGACCCCTGGATATGGACTACCTGGTATGTACACCAATCCTACTGTAGGGCCACATGGTCAAGATAAAGGCTCCCGTGTAGAATTGGACAGGCTACACTTTCTAAATAAAGCACACAACGGGCCTAGCTGCTTGCAAGCACAGGGAGGAGCAGAAATTATCGATCTGTGTGACAATGATAGCTCCACTTTAAGTGGTGTGGATACTGAGCCTTCAGATACAGTGACAGCAACAGTTTTTTGAAAGTTTTGAACCAACTGAATAAAAAGCAAATTTTGAACATACACACCTTTCAAGATTTTCCATGTGACATGCACACCCCAGATGAGTTGAGAGAGGAAATTTTTTGTTGCTTGAGTGAGTCTTAAGTATCAGAGGACTTGCAGTTTGATTTTGGCTACTATATATGAAACAAAAAGTTGTGGATAAACTCGGCCCAGGATGTAAGGAAAGAGTGGTCACTTCTTGATGGACTACTTACCTTTCAGTGTACTGGTATCCAAAAATGGAGAATACTCAGCCGACTAAGAAACGAGTGGCTAGTAGTGAGGCAGATGGTGCAGCAAGCACAAAAAAGCAGAGGGTTTCTGCTGATAGCAAAGCAGAACAAGAATATAGACAGTGGGCTGAAGTTTTAGTGTCTGGTATGTATACTGATACACAGAACCCTCCACCATACCCAATGTTTGGAAAAGCTCGCAAACTGCTGTCAACCAAGTACAGATGAGAGCCCTGGACCCTCCTCAAATCTAACACTATCACCTGGAACGTGAGCTATTGAGTTAGGAGGCAAGTGTATCGATCAAATAAAGGAGATAGTTAAGCTACAGTACAGATCACAGTTAACTTAACAGATTCACGTGTGTAGCGCACGAGTGATGCACCAGTGCTGACAATTCACATGTGAAGCCTTGAAATTAATTGCCCATGCAAATATTGTGCGCGCGCGAACATATGCGCTGCGCAGACAATTATGGATTTCCACGCGTGACATGTCAACATGACATGACATGCACGCGCACGTCTGAAGTCACATCTCTAGCCCGCTTCAGTAGTGTTGTCACAGTACTTCTCTTTGCTTGAACCGGGTGGTGTGATGTGAAGGAGAGGTACCTGTTGGTACAGTTGTGGTCAATAAAAAGTTAGCGTTTCGTATTCGTAAAACGATCGTTCAACGACGCGCTATTCACGGTTTTGCAACCTTGCGTATTTACAACGTATTATGCGTAGTACGCAAACATTGCATACTTCAGGGAGAAAGTATGAAAGAACTTGTAGTTGGGCAGAGCCTAACTAATCGTTGTGACGATCTAGCAAGTTTGAGCGCTCGAGCCAAGCTAGCTACATAGAAGTGTGAAAAGCGATAACAGCGATGGTTTATAGCTCGTACAAGTTACAGCGGATTCTCTACCACTAGCTAAGAGGTCACAGAGCACCAACAATCAGCCGACTTTTGCGCAAGGAGAATTTGAAGGCAAGCCGTGTTGGAATAGCGAAGTTTCTCAAGAAGTACAGGGAGACAGGTTGCATAGGTCGAAGGCCTGGATCTGGACGTCCATCAAAGATTACCGCGGAGATAAAGGCCATTGTGAACGCGCAGATGAGACAAGACAACGAAACAATTGCTACGCAGCTTCACACGCTTCCGGTTAGCCGTGGCTATCGCATCTCTCTGAGGACGATCCTTCAGTGTCGCACTTCGCTTGGCTGGACCTTTCGTGGCAGCAGCTACTGCCAGCTCATTCGTACGCAGAACAAAGAGAAGAGACTGGTATGGGCCCAACGCTACAGAACGTACAAGGACGAAGATTTTGAAGAGGTCATCTTTACTGATGAATGTACAGTACAACTTGAGACTCACCGGCGTTTTTGCTGTAGGAAGCGTGGTGAACCTCCGAGGCCCAAACCAAAGTATGATATACACATAATTATAGTATCATACTTTTACTTTTGTTTGCATGTCACTAGCCTAGCCTCAACACTTTTGAGAAGAAATATTAATAATATTACTTGCTCTACGATTCCAATTAATGCCCCCTCTCTTGCTCCACACATACACACAGAGCCAAACACCCAGTCAAGGTACATGTCTGGGCAGGCATTAGTCTTCGTGGACGGACAGGCATATGCATTGTTGATGGTATTATGGAAGCCACTGTTTACACCCAGATTCTTGATAAGACGCTTGTACCATTTATCGAGGATGTTTATCCAACTTCACACAAGTTCATGGCCGACAATGATCCGAAGCACACATCACGCCATGCACAGCGATATCTCGAAGAGAAACAGATCAACTGGTGGCGTACCCCAGCTGAGTCGCCGGACCTTAACCCTATCGAAAATATGTGGCACGAGTTGAAGGAGTACATCAGGAGAGAGGTGAAGCCAAAGACGAAGGAGGAACTGATTGACGGAATAGAGGCATTTTGGTCTACAGTAGACATTGACAAGTGTAGAAAGTATATTAGGCATTTACGTAAGGTCATTCCTAAAGTGATAGAGGTACAAGGTGCTGCAACAGGATACTGATTTTATCTATAATACAGGTGTATTAGTAATATTAAAATAATTTTATTGTTGCATATCAAAATTGATACTGATATCACATTTTATTTTTATTAATAATATTTCTTGTTGCATCAAAATCGATTGTACAATGTCATGGTATAGTGGTTAGAATGAATATACTAGATATTAAATTTTACTTTGCATGAATCAAAGAGTGGTTGGCAGTGGTGGTACGGTACTACTGTGAGGTTCTCGTTCCAGTTAGCGATTAGTGACAAGCAGACTGACGGGCTCTCTTGCAACCCTGTCCAATCGACTCTGTACAAGTAACCCATGTGGGCTCAAACTCCAGGGGATTGCGCCAGTACTGGGGTAAGAGAGTAAATATGGTCTGCTTCAGCTCCTAAATAGGTAGGCCATGAAACTCTCTACATCCTGAAACAGTGCACGCAGCCATAACCTTTTCTCCGAAGAAAGACTCGTGCGAGCTTGGTTGTCAGGGTTTCAATCTTGCTTTCCGTGTGTAAGTGTCGATATTTAGCAAGGATAATGGAATTTTCACTCAACTTTTCCTTGCTGATTGAAGATGATGGTAGGGTCTTGGCATTTTTTTTTTTTTTTTTTTTCAAGGCGACCAGAACACTAAGCAGAAAAAAAATTGTTCGAAAACCGCCACATAGTTGAGCTGAATGCATAGTAGAGCCATACAATGCAAGCAGGCAGCTTATACATCAATTTTGATCAAAGTGGGTAATGGTCGTCACGTTAATGTGTGCGTGGGCGGAAAACATTGCAAATGCATGGCTTCCTATACAAACATATGGGGTAACTTCAAAGGGGCCGTAACTCTAATTCTAAGGTGTGAATCAAAATTCCCCAGGGTCAAATCTCTAGTTTCGACCCATTCTGCGTGCCCATGTAAAAGTTACCTCCCCAAGTGCTCCCAAACCCCCCAAACATTATAAATCTTTTTTTTTTTTCTACTTAGTGTATAACAAGGCGACCAGAACACTAAGCAGAAAAAAAAATTGTCCAAAAACCACCACATAATCGAGCTGGGTGCATAGTGGAACCATACAATGCAAGCAGGCATCCTAAATTTCAATTTTGTCAAAAAGTTGGTAAAGGTCGTCACGTTTATGTGCGCGCGTGGCCCCGCCCCTCACGTAGCGCGTGGGCGGAAACATTGCAAACGCATGGCTTCCCTGTACAAACATATGGGGAAACTTCAAAGGGCCGTAACTTTGATTCTAAGGCGTGAATCAAAATTCCTGAAGGTCAAATCTCTGCATTTGATCCATTCTGCGCGCCGGTACAAAAATTATGTCCCCAGGTGCTCCCAATTCCCCCCTGAATTAATTAATTAAAGTTTTGTTTTTTTTTCTACTTAGTGTTTTAGTGTTTAATTTTTCAAGGCGACCAGAACACTAAGCAGAAAAAAAATTATCCAAAAACCACCATATAATGGAGCTGGGTGCATAGTGGAGCCATACAATGCAAGCAGGCAGCCTAAATTTCAATTTTGTCAAAAAAGTTGGTAAAGGTCGTCACGTTTATGTGCGCGCGTGGCCCCGCCCCTCACGTAGCGCGTGGGCGGAAACATTGCAAACACATGGCTTCCCTGTACAAACATATGGGGAAACTTCAAAGGGCCGTAACTTTGATTCTAAGGCGTGAATCAAAATTTTTTCATGTCAAATCTCATGTTTTGACCCATTCTGCGTGCCGGTGTAAAAATTATCTCCCCAAGTGCTCCCAATTCCTCCAAACATTTTTCGCGCAGGAAATCTTTTTTTTTCTACTTAGTGTTTAATTTTTTTCTTATAATAATTTAGCCGGATTGGCATGGATACACAAATAGCCAGAGGCTAATCTCAAGTGCACCCAGTGGACAATAACTACATAGATTATCATGAATCAGTTTTCTTAAATTTACTTCTAGTTCTGTTAGCAACAGGGTTTGGCATGATCAGTTTCCATATGACATTTCTTCGGTGTATTGATACCCCAGGGACTCCCTCTCGAACACTGTACTGCACCTTCCTACTGCAGGATACATCCAGCTCAGAACCACTGGTGTCAGACGACTCAGAGTTATCAGAGGCATGATGGAACCTTCTCTTCCTATGAGACCGCTTCACAACTGGAGTCCATTCCTCGTCACCATTCTTTGTATACTTCACACCAGGAATGCGGTCTTTCATTTCATATGTCACAGATTCACAGGTACTCAAATCCACCACATCAGGTTGTTTGAATTGATTGGCCACCAAAACTGAGGTGTCAGCAGTAGCAGAACATTTTTCTTCAGTATCTGGAAGGGGCATAGTTGGTTGAAGAGTAGCTGAAGTAGAACTGTTGGCACTGGCCTCATCTTTAGCATGATGGGAGATAGCAGAGTGATGAGCATTATCTGGAGTTACAGATTCTGTCTGAGATGCAGCAAAACTAGTGTTTCCCAAACCATGGTGGGCCACTGTTACTTCTTGAGAACCCTCATGTGGTTGAGTCTTAGCCTCTCTTCTTCTCTTGCTCTTCTTTCTCTTCTTAACCACTGCCTTAGTTGCCTTGACATCAACCTCACCAAGATTCAGGGCTGGCCAGAAGAAGGTGACTGAGAAGCCACCAGTAGACTGCCTTGCTGTCCACTGAGCATCCCCTAGCTGGAGACCTTTGCCTTGCATGCATATACACACAGGCAGTGGGATACCAGACTTCTGTAGCAGAGTGTAAGGGCTCTCAAGAACAGACACTAAAATTCCAGCCATTTTGTTTTTTTTTTTTTTGGCATTCTTCTTCGGCTTGATTGGAATGCATCTTGGTGGCTGATTGGAGGCTGGTTGATTGTGAGGTTGTTGCAGTGGCGTGTCCAAGGGGGGGCTCCGGGTGCTCGAGCACCCCCCTCAGCTCTGGCACAACAGCTAGATCAGTTGCTCAGTGGCAACTGTTTATGCTGATATTAAATTAACAACTGGTAGCCAGAACCAACAATGAACTTACTATCTTCTAAAATTCGCTCTCTAAACAACTCTTTCTCGTCGCTACTTGGCCAAAACAGCCTTCTTTGTCAGCCAGCTACCTTCAAGAACGTGTTAGCGAGGGGCGTGGTCAACGTTTTGGGGGCGTGGCTTAAAATTTTGCGCACCTCCCTCCTTCAAATCCTGGACACGCCACTGTGTTGGTACGGCTGATGAGGACCATGGTGCTCTTGGTCTGTGTTATATGTATGTTGGGGCTCTGGGCGGTAAGGCAGCTGAGGATGACAGTAAGATGGTTGAGGATCATGATAGTAAGATGGATGAGGATTGCACTGGTAAGGCTGGCTAGAGTCAGGACTGCAGAAATGCTGAGGATCAGAACGATGAGGGAGCTGAGAAGTGGGACGATAGGATGGCTGATAATCAGAATGATAGGATACCTGAGAATCTGTACGGTAAGAGAGCTATGGATCGTAACGGTAAGAGCGCTGAGAATCAGGACAGTAAGATGGCTGAGGATTGACATGGTAGGTGTGCTGAGGAGACTTTGAGGTGTTGTAATCATCATAATTATCATACATGTTATCGTAGTAAATGTCATCATCATTCCCTGAACACTTGCTCACTAGATGCTTGTGGCAGCGCTGGTGGCGAGTGACCTCCTTTCGTTTGTTGCTCTTGCCCATCTCTGATGAACTGCTCGATAGCTGCCAATCTCACCAAGATCATCTCCTGATTTCCTTTCAAATTTTCGACCTCCATTTCCAATAGCAATGAATCTAGAATGAATAAGAATATTGATAAGCATGTAAACATTCACATAGTGTGTATATGTATATACTGTATATGTACATGTACATGTACATGTACAATCATATAAAAATTATGAACAGCTAATCTGTATACACATGTACACTAAATGCACCTGAATCATAATCATTTCCTCCCTTGTCTCCACCACCAGCTCCTACACCATCGTCTTCCTCTTCATTGTTGTCACTGTCAATAACAATAGGCTTGCTTCTCACCGTCTCATCTTCTGCCTCCACGTCACCAACCTCTTTAGCCACCTTCACTATTGGCGAATAGTGAATGTGCATGTGTAAGTTCAATAGTGCACACTACTAAAACGAAACAATGACCAGCGAGTAAATTCCTAAGCACAAAATGTATTATTAGTGTATTCACATGTACCTGAATCAGTCGCTTCATTGCCTCCAGTCTCATTGATCTTCACAGGACTACTCCTACCAGTCTCACCCACGTGTCGCCCCATCGTCACCTGTCTCATCAGTCGCCTTTGCTGTCACAGGTCTTATCCTATCACCGCTCTTGTGTGTAGACCCATTGCCATCTCCTTGCTTTCTTGCAACTGCACCACCATGTTGTGTCACCCTCAGTACATTTGCAAGAGCTAAAGGGAGCAGTATCCAGTGTGTATCATACACGTAAGTACAATTTACAAGATAAGTTTGCCTTTGGGCTTCTTCTTGGACTGAGAAATCGGAGTTGAGCTTTTCTTCCCACCTACAGGTAGCAATACACAATCGAGTCAACATAGTACTAGTACCGACACACTATTTAAACACCACTTACTTGATTCTTGGGGTGAATTTTCTTCCCCTTCTCTCTCCGGCAAACTTTCTGTGGTGGGTTATCACTGGCTTTGTCTTCATTTCTTGGTGGATCATTGCTGGCTTGGGGTGTATTTTCCTTTCCCTTCTTCTGTCCTCGACAAACTTTCTTTGGGGGGTTATCACTGGCTTTGTCTTCATTTGTGGGTGGATCATTGCTGGCTTGGGGTGTATTTTCCTTTCCCTTCATCTGTCTTCGGCAAACTTTCTTTGGGGGAGGAGGGCTATCACTAGCTTCGTCTTCCATTGTAGGTGGATCATCACTGGCTTTCTCTTTGATTGAAGGACTGTCGCTGGCTTTATCAGTAAACGGGAACCAGTCGTCATCCAGGAACCGAGCCTCTAATACTTGCATAGAATCCTTGGATCCTACCAGATAGAATATTTATAATATAACCTATGCTATAAGTTAGAATTAACTTTTTTTTCACCTGATGCAGCAACCTTCCCAGAAAAAAGCTTGGATCTCTGCTTCACTTGACATTCTGTTTCCACGTCCAAGGTGTCAAAGTCGCTTCCAACAATGCTGCTTCTGATCACTACAGATACACTATCTTCCTCCGGCCAAAAGATCAGATAGTAGGGCGCTGAGAGGAACAAACGCACTCTAAAAACTGACGCTAGCTATGCATTGATACAGATACACGCGCGCTTCAAATCCTGTCTAAAATATTAGCTCGTTGTTCTTACCAGATTTCTTTTCTTTGAAGGCCTTCATAGTAGCCCTCAGACTTGGCTTATTCTTCTTCAAATTCGGAGTATCCTTCTTAGACATCGTCAAGTCGCCACGTGTAGCTTTCTCCTTCTAGAATCTTCGCACCAAAATAGCGAACACGAAACGCTGCCGTATATACGATCGAAATATTGTTCGAATTTATCGTATACACGAGTGAAAAACCGTACGAAATTAACATTGCGTTTCCGTTTTTACGTTCACGCGCAGGAATCTAGCGTGTACATTTACTACCAATCGTCGCGTTTTACGGTCGTACTACGAATACGAAACGCTAATTTTTTATTGACCGCTACTGTATGTATTTTCTTCCTGTACACTGTAGTCTTGATCTTTTTGTTATCATCCTTCATCAGTAGGACATCCAGGAAGGGTAGTTGGTTGTTTATTTCTTGCTCCACTGTGAACTGGATTGAAGGGTTGATAGTGTTCAGATGTTTCAATGTTTCCTCAACTGTTGACTTCTTCAGGAAACAAAAGGTGTTGTCCACGTATCTCCTCCAGAATATGATAGGTTGTGGCGATGTGGTGAGGGCTAGTTCCTTGATGTGTTCCATGAAGATGTTGGCTACCACTGGGGACACAGGAGATCCCATCGCCGTTCCATCAGTTTGTTTATAGAAGCTGCCGTTATAGAGGAAGTAGGTTGTTCAAAGACAGGTGTGCAGGAGATTGGTGATTTGTTATGGTGTTAGAGGAGTCCTGTCCTCCTTTGCAAGCAATCGAGCCAATGTGCCCATTTTACCTTCCTTACTAGCAAGCTGCTGATCTTAGAGTGAAGCATCTTAAACAACTTCGTTGCCTTCAACAACTGATGAAAGATGATATAATTTCAGAGAGTGAATTTAAAGAGCAAAAAGAAATGATTATTGCCACTTTGCGAAAAATTGCGTAAACAATTATACTATAACAACTCACTACATCGTTGGTAATCTCTGTGGACTATAATCAATAATAATTGCTGTGATCACTTATCATCTATCACTATTCAATGATACCAGAATCTGATTTAGAAATCTATTATCAAATGTGCTAGATGAAAAAAATCTTACTATAATATACATTGTTTGCAGTTACTGATAGATTAAACTATCTTTGATCCACTGGTTGCAATCATTGACTATGATGCATGAAAAAGCTGCAAGAACTATTGTTTCTATCTATATCAGTAACCTGTGCCTCTTTTTCCATTGCCTTCATTTCAGCCTTCACCTTTGAGAAAGCCTCTTCAATTGGGTTGTAATCTGGAGAGTACAGGGGAGGAAATGCACAATTGCTCCTACTTCCAGAATCATTTGCACATTAACTTCATTGTGATGAATGCTGCAGTTATTGAGAATAACGACACTGTTTGGATTCACACCATCATATGGCATTAACTGAGGAAGCAAAACTTCTCTACAAAGTCACAGTAAATGTCTCCATCTACAGCTCCTTCCATTATCTTGAGGTCAAGCATACCACACACTGACATTAATGCAATTTCTGAGACACGCTTTCCACGCACCATTAGCTTATGAGATACCGCAGGCTTGCCTCTTTAACTGTAGCCATACTTTCTGAGGCGATTTCTTTTTCGAGCCTGTCTCATCCATGAAAATAAGCATTTTACGCTTATACATGGCAATATCACAGGAAAACCTCGCTCTCGCTTCTTTGCTATGAGCTTCAGTTTCTGCCCACTAAAATCAACTCTCTGGAAGCAACGGCAAATTGCAGATGGACTAACGTCAGTGCCCGTTTCATACAACTCTTGTTGAATCTCTCTCATACATTCCAAGATTCATGAAAACACAATGGAGTGAGTGTAGCTCAAGTGGAGGAGTGAACTTCTGAGAGACACTTCTAGAATAGTGTTTCTTGTCCACAGATCCAAAATTTTGGAAGAGCTCTACCACTCTCCACACAGTGGACAAGTCAACATTCAAGTTAGCAGCAATAGTTTGGTATTTACACCCAAGAACCTCTCTCTGCCATACCATGTGCCATTGAAGATCGTTGCTGTAAGCGATTTTTCATCCTGGTTCGCATGAGCATGCCATTTTCATGCGCACGGTACCGCCATTTTGAAATGATTGTAATGCGCATCGCATTATTTGAATTTTGATCGAGGTGATATTCCTTGCAACATTCGGGCAAACCCCTTGTATGTCTTGACTGCTTATTAAAATGTGCTGCAGTACAGTGAGCGTCGTCATGTTTGTGTACATTAGTGCATCATGAATATCAAATTAGTCACCACTACTAGGCAAACCACACTACCTATTGCTAGTTACCTCTGACAAGTAACTTGCAAAGCTCTGTAGAACTAGAAGGTTCAGCAACAGAATACTAGGTTTTTAACAGTACTTACTACTATTAATTATCATGGTTACCGTATAGAAATTGTAGTCAATAACTTTAGTAACTGATATTAACTTTGAGTACAACGAAAATATTATAAGGAGATACCTAATTAATAGGTTTGAATATAAAAGTAGGCATGATATACATGTGTACGCATAGGTACAAAATAATAATTTTATTAGAGGAGTTACCACGAAGTCTCTTGCACAGCCTCCCCCAGTTGAGGTGGTTGTAATACTCCAAAGTGGTTCAAAGTTGTGAGGTGATCTCCAATACTCAGGAAATTGAGCGAAAAGTGTTTGTTTCAGTTACTGAAGCTCTACAATTGGAAGCCCAGGGAGACCCCGATCACCGCTTACAGTATACCCTCTCCAACTCGGCCTCGCCAAAATATGCCTCTCTCGCCTGTTGGAGATCGGAGCTTTGGATACGTCACGATAACCTCACTAGCTGACTTGAGTTTTTGTTTGTTTATTACTTACAAAGGGTTTTCTATTTTCGTTCAACAATCGTAGAATAGGAAACGGAACATTAACTTTTTATTGGCCGCTACTGTACCTCCATGATGTCCACTCAGACCTTGTCTTCTCACGAATTAAGCTGCTTGCCTAACAATAGGCCACTGAATGTAAGTCCCAAATTGTTACTTGACAGTTAGTCCAAGAAGCTAGTGTTTGTGTCTGTAGCTAGTGCCTAGGCTAGCACTCACAGAGATCACCTTGTTCTAGCTCTAATGCTCAAGGGCCAGTGATATTGCCACTTGTGTTGCGGGGTGGAATCACTTCCGCTGACCTTCCGTAACTGATGGACGGACACACACCTAAAATATTGTAATACGAGAGAGTGCACCTACATTTTGCTAAGTTAGCAATAGTTATGCAGCCATGAGTCTACTTGCGTGATTACGAGTTAGCGTCTTGCCCACAGGACTTAAACAGTATTCATGTAGCTTTCTTCCTAATAGATGCAATTGTTTTTAATCGAGCTGTATCTTTGCAGTATTGTCAAGCCACTGGCTTGTCACAGGCACTGAGACCTTTAATAGAACACTATCTACACTATGTACGTAGCATCTTAGCTGGTACAGGATGTAATAATTGTGACCGGATCTGAGAAAACCCGCCATATTGGTTAATCCATGAAATTTTAGTTAGCTGTATATTTGGATAGCTGTATCATAGGGCTAATCTGCCTCCAAGTCTGAGACACATCGTGCGCTTGGCTGTGGAGCTTGAGTGCTTTGTTCGTGATCGCACCACACCCTCAATAATCGAGAAATTACAGTCTAAAGGCGTTGCTATGCACGCGTATTGCGTTTCCGTGTACTATGCGTGAACCGGAAATCAATTAAATGGACCTGGGTGGAGCCATTTGAAATGAAATTAGAGATTGAGCAAGGGTCGGATTTCGATGTTGATAACGATTGCCGATTGTTCTTCGATGTCCAAGAAGCTAAAAAAGTGAGCGAACATACAGTAGTTCAATGATAGCCACGCCCACTTAATACGGCTGCACTCAACGACATACCGCGGCCGCCCATGGTCTGGATTTGTAACCACGCTTGAATAAGGCTGAAATCAATAGTAGCCGCTGCTACTATTCAAATTATGAAGCAAACGTGGGCAACTTACCTGGGCACTCTTTCACGTATAAACGCGATACTGATACCTCGAATATCGGCCCATCCCCCAATCTTGGCCCAATGTAAGGTGCACCGCCCATGGACCCTCTTTCACAAGGGTACGGTACACACATACAAAGTAAGTCATCCATGAGATTCCTCCCCCTACCCCCTCCCGGTTTTATTGTTACATTATACTGAATTAAACCAACTATTCGATTATTGAAGGGGCAGGCAGCAAGTTATAATTGTGACCGGATCTGAGAAAACCCGGCATATTGTCAAAACGTGCATATGGCTCAATGCGCGTTTTTAGTCAAAAAATATCAAAGTCCAGTTTTTGTCATATTTATGTCCAAGAACCCTTCTACTAACTGTTACCACAGTCTACGGAGGGTAAACGTAAGTTAACAAGACGAAATAAGCCTGCATTTTGACCTACCTAGTCAGTATAGCTGCCGTACACAGAGCCCGTTGGTATGGGCGCTAATCAGAATTCTCTATCTAGATACAGCTAGATTCGATCGCTAGCCGTATACGATCATTTATTTGTGCTGAAACGTGGCATAAAGCTAGCTAGGCTTAGTTTTACGCACAGTATTTATCAATCTTACATTGACTATTCGAAGTTCAGTCCTCATAAACCAGCCATTTGAGCTGTGTTTTCAAGTGCAGCTACACATGGGCACATATTCGAGTACAGGAAATTGAGTCCAAAGTGGGGAGTGGGCCGATATTCTGTAGTGGGCCCCCCCCCCCCCCTTGGAAGCTGGCTGCCCCCCTTGAGAGAAGTCACCATCCATACATGCAATACATGCACAAGTAAAAGATTTATCCAGCCACGTATACAGTCTACAATAAGACCACCGGAAGTCCATATACGTACAATACATTTAATGTCAACGTGCGGTTTGCATGGTGCCTATGGGGGTTAATAATATGCATGCCATGCATGTGGAGTCAAAAATAGTGCATGTCTATGTACAACTGTATCTTCTAGTATAAGATAGCTATCGTTCTATCTCAAGTACCATTGAAAAGAGGAAAAGCTCAGCTTCACATTTATACCAAGAACAAGACTAAGCATGTGGAGATGACCGATGTAGAGATGACAAAGATTTCTGCTGCATATGGCTGAGGGCATCTTTGAATTGGGGGCAAATCAGTAACTATCAAACCAGCACTAGGGGACTTAGTCCATAAGTAGGTAAGTACCAGAGCAGTTATTCCGCTGAATCCCAAGTCTTCCAGGACCACTCTGCCACCATAAGCGCTCATTGAAGATCGAAAATAATTTATCATTTTAGTCTGTTCTATTTTCTTAGTAGTAGTTAACTAGACTATCAACCAAAGAAAATACTAAACTTTAGCTACTAAACTAGCTAGGTTATAGCCACCAACTCTTCGTCTTGAGTACTTTCTTCGTGATACTTCAACTCGCTCGTCCATTTTTCCATCTTTTCTGGCTGAATGGAACTTTGAATTGGGGGGCAAATCAGTAACTCTCGTTCCAGAACCAAAAACGAGGTATCCTCGATGTCTATACCATAGTGGCAGTGTATAGTAGTAGCATGTAACAGAACCGCTCGAGGCGCTTCAAGAAACGAGCCTTCGAAAGCGAGAAAAATTCATTCTGTCCTGGGTAGGGTGTGGTACACGGATAGATATGCGGACGTATACGAGATTATTGCGTATACCCGCGTAATACATACGCGCGCGTGCATAATCATACACAGAAGAACATCATTAATTTTCCGTTTTGTCATTAAACGGGAGGTCTTAGTGTAGACTGTATAGCCCACAGATCTCCCACGGGAGACGTTTACTGTGTCACTGTGCTGTATACTATAGAAAAACAGGCATTTAAATGCAACTGGGGTCACGAATGTGAGACCTTAGGTACATCACGCAATTTATCTATGAGATCATTAATACCCTATGCAAGATACAGCCTTATTAAGTACTGGGCTAGCTGATGGCAGGAATATTTGGACACTGCTGAACAATAACAGTAAAGAATTGAGGCAGTCTCAGGTGTCTATGGGTATTTGGCATAAGTCCTAGTTTAGATTGATAGCCACATTTTTGGAAGATTTTACCAAAAATGGTACTGTAATATTGAAAAATTTAACTTAATTAATTTCGTTATGGTATATTGGTTATTGCATGGGCTTGAGTACCAATAACCTTGTGTAGTATGAGAGAAGCCCTTGCTATAACTGTATGAAGATTGGGCTTACCTGCCACTAACTGCATGAGTCCATGTAAACTGCTACTACACTTGGTTGAACAGCTGGTCCCAATTAATGGTACTGCCACATAT
Organism: Cliona cf. orientalis; assembly: GCA_963930775.1. Lineage (NCBI taxonomy): Eukaryota > Metazoa > Porifera > Demospongiae > Clionaida > Clionaidae > Cliona > Cliona cf. orientalis. The sequence goes on from OZ005697.1 coordinate 3,196,512, forward strand.
ACCTATACAGTGCCATTTGTACTGTTATTACCCCGCGCGCATGTGCAAGTGATAAATTGGTTTGTCCGTCTGTCATTATTGTTGGCACGAAAATCACCAGATCTCGCATTCTAGGCATCCATGCGTGCTGTAAGCATAACCAATCGGTAGATATTAGTGAAAAATTGATTTGTACATCCTTTCAATTGCTCAAAATGGCTTACTAGCGATATAAATTGTGCATTTTCTATTCAATATGCCTGTGGTTTATCGACCACACGCCCTGATGCGACTGTGCATGATCAAGCTCAGCATTGGAAAGGGTCGTAAAGTCATAGAACAGCTCTGCAATAGAGTGTTGCAATACTACGCTATAGAACGCACGGGGTATGTGCTCTAGTTGGCACTGCAATACTTTGATTTTTTAAGGCTTCATTTAACAATGATTCTTGCAATACTGGTTGGTATATGTGGCTCTCCATGTAGTACATAAATGTACCAGACACTGAAATGTTTATTGTAACTAATCATACTTTAGTATTCAGTGTTATCAGCAGAGTAAATCCCTGCCATATTTGCATACAGCATACTGTTTCATACTTTATGGTAGATGTTTTTTCAGTCCAAACTGTGTAGCTATAGGCTGGGGCAACACTTAGCATACAAAGTACAACCTTACATAACACAATACTGTGGCATCAAGGTCAACTTTATCATGAATCAAGCGATAACTGAGTTCTTACAAAATCGCACAGAGCTTAAACAATGCCTGAACAATTCTATAAGGGCTGCCTGCCAGACAATAAGGGTCATACAACTCAATACAGTACAAAGCAACATAACAGTTTTGTCTCGGTTCGTATTCAGAACATAATTAGTGTGTCTGGTTCGCTACAATACCATAAATTACGAAATTTTTGTTGTTAAAATATTTTCAGACAGCTTGATCAGTGCAGAAATTAAACATAACAATCGTACGCAGTATTAATGCTAATGTGGTACGGGTCGTTTGTATAATAATATGTAATAAATATCAATATTTTTGACACCATATTCGCAATTTACAGTAATGAAATATTGAAATTCCACAGGAATTAAACGATGATACAAAAGATGGCAATGAGAATACCAGAAAAGAAACTGGAAAGAACGGAGGAAACAGTACGTATCCACGCCTGGCCCTGTTTTTGCAGTTTGTGGGAAGTCTTGCTATTCCTATAGGATTATACGTAAGTTATCGACAGTTGTACAAGCCGGAAGATATAGAAGAGCAGAAAATGAAATCTATAATAGAAGGGCTTAAGAACTCGAAAATAGTAAAAACCAAAGAACCATCTCCCTTTATACACAGAGCACATGAGCTGGAGAGATTATCCGATAAAATCACAATGGATGACAAGGAAACACTCAATACTGTAGTCATTGCTGGACCACGCGGGTGTGGAAAAACGACCCTTGTAAAAAAGTTTTTTGAGCAACAAACGGGAGACAAGGTTATTATGACACACTTAGATGGGACTGATGACTGCATTGAGAAGCTGGTCACCCAAATTTTTTGTGATATTGGTATCATGACCATACCTTCTACAGTACTAAGCAAAGAACAACTTCTAGAAAAAGGATTGCTACAGCTGAGAGAAGAGGGTTATCCAAGGCCTACACTAGTAGTGGAAGTCAACGATAGGGTCACTTCCAGGGAATTGCAAACACTGTTGGTGACATTTAAAACCTGGGGAGATGATTTACAGCTCATGCAATGTGTTGTTGTATTGTCATCATCAAGGGCAGCCCTAGGAATACAGATTCCAATAAACATATTAAGGGGCAGAGTACATCTTCTTGGTGATTTAACTGACAGTGAGGCCAAAATGTTTATCAAACGCATGTTTGAAGAGTGTGATACTACAGTAAAATGTGAAGAGGAACTAATTGAGAAAGCACATGCACTTATTGGTAATCGATTATTACATCTCCACACAGTGAGGACATCACTAAAACGCCCGAAAGTGAAAAGTCTGGATATAGCAATGAAACGCGTAAAGGAGATTACAGACAGATACGAAGATGACTACGCATCAGCAACTATCGACTTCATAAATATGATGGCAAAAAATCATCTTTCAAATGTTAAGTATAACAAGAGTAAAGTCTTCACAATTTTTCAAAAGCTCCAGAAAGGAGAGAAAGTGGTCGTGTATGATTTATGTGATGCATTAGCTGTTGAAAAACATGTCATGATTGAATCTGAATCTAAAATTCAGCCACACCCTTTCTACATTCACCCAACTACACTAGAAGTGACACTTGGATCTCACTTTATGAACAGTGTGCTTGATTTGAAGACAGTTAAGTTTGCAGTTGAGAAGTACCCTGAGATCACCTTATTGCTGACTAGAGACTGAATTATTTCAGACAGCTGATTAAGTACTATCAGGTATAGAATTGTTCTTTTGTACACAAGTTGAGAGAGATATAGTGTAACTAGCGTTTGTGTGCATCTGTAGAGTCGAGTAGTGTTGATGTGTAGTTGTGTACATACACTAGTCTTCAATAAAAATTAATGGTAATGTTCTGTTTTGTAAAACGATAGTGCTAACACGTGCACGTGATTGTTTTAGCGTTTGCACGCAGCGAGCAATAGTAGGCATGAACATACGGTACTTGCATCAGCACCTCAACATGCAAACGTATTCCAATATCCAGCCTTCTAAGTAAACAGTCACACCCCCTTTGTTACATTCAGACTGCATTTTTTTATGGAAGTGTGAAACTGATCAGAGATGATTTACTCCAACTACAAGAAACAGTGTGTGCTTGCACTCAATTCACAGGGTTTCAAGCCCCGAAGATCGCCAAGGAACTCCTGAAGTGCTCTTGACTTGGCGTACACAAGTTTCTCCGTATTTTAAAATTTGAAGAGACTGGCTCGGCGATCTGTGATCTTGGATATAGTGACACATTGCATTTACTGATTCCGGGTGGAATATGCAAGTAATGCCAGCAGTAAAGAATAAATTTTGTATTAAGTTTAAAGTTGAGGTGCCACTGCAACAGAATACATGTAGATCCATCATTCATCTCTAAAATAATTGTATGAGCACACTGAGCTAGTAGCGGCTTGAGCATGTCGTTAACTCCTCATGCATTCAACCGTATGCAAGAGCAATAATCATTAGTGGTATGAAAATACTGTATAGTTGTGAGTCGTATTATGTTTCATTGTTTCAGAACCCATTATACACTGGAAAAGTATTCCTAACTTCATAATATTCAAGTAACTAAATTAATATACATGATTGTGCTCTCTGGAATTATCTCTTCTGTAAGATCATGTTTTTGCATTATTCATGATTATGTCATTAAATTTTATGGTGTGCTCACGTGATTCGATTAATCTCTACCATGTGCTTTTTGTGATCACTATGATTTTCGGTGAGCTCTTATTCTCTGTATTTTCTCCCTCTCTATAACTATTTACACTAACTACTAAGCACCCTGGTAGTTACAATTGGCGACCTTGCCAGGATCGGCTAACCTGAATGTCACAGTGTGAGCTGAAGGCCCTGACAGAAAAAGGGGATCTAACTCGACTCAGAACCAGAAGAGACGACGCTATGGCCGAGGAAGGTCTCAGCAAGCTGGAAGAGCTTCAGACACAGTTACAGGAAGCCCGAGATAGGCTCGAGGTCCAGAGCAGAGAACTGGCCGACGCCCAGAGGGGCGGTCCTACATAATTATTATTTTAGTGCAAAGTAGAGTTTTATACCTAGAGTAACTCATGGGACGATTTTACACCAGCAAAACCTAGAGTAAATCATGGGACGATTTTACACCAATACAACCTAGAGTAACTCATGTGACAATTTTACACCAACAAAATTAGTGTAGAATCCTGAGTATTAAATTTTATTGCATGCCAAGCATGCGCTCATGCTAATAGAATGGTAGGTGGGGCTCACTATGTACACGAGTTAGAGTTCCTCATCAGGACATCTCTGCTTCACGCTCACGCTAATAGAGTATTTTATGTGCCACTGGGGTTTTTTTTTAAGCTCAGACTGCCTATGGTCGTTTAACATCGTTAAAATTAAAATGTACTTAATGCCGGGAGCCGGCCCCCCGTGGCGTGTGGCCACTCTAGCAGGATTGGATACTTCTAGGAGCATGCGCACAAGGGCAAGAGTGCACGTGCGAGTTGAGCTGGGCACAGGTAGCAACTGTCTGTCTTTCTGTTCTGTCTACTGCCGGCATTCGACGCGGACACGAGCCTGTCGACTTTCCACTCAGCCTTTAAACCGTTCTACCAGTTGGGCTGTTACACACCGACGATGAGCGACCCACCAGTAACACGAGAGTCTGATCCTCCATCATTCACCCCTGAGCAACTGGCGTGGCTGCGTGGTGCCTTTCAGCCCCCGCCTCCGTCCACCGCCGACGAAACATTACCTTCATCGGGCTCCTCCGCCAGCACTGTGACCATGACAGCCCCAACCAGTGCCGTGTCAGGTGAGTCTCGCTAACGCTATCTCTTCTTAACCCAGGCCCGCGGCCTTTCTTAACTTCGGCCGGCTGGACGCTTCGGCCTCGCCCCTCCTTTCTGGTTAAATCACATTCGGCGCACATGCGCCATATGCGCGCACGCGTCACAAGCACACAATCACCCCTTAGCTACATCAGGGGACACTCCCCCAATCAGCTATCACCATAAATGGAATATCACTAACAATATCTATAGTCCATTACCTACTGCTTGCATAACAACGACATTAGGAACATACAATACCACCATATATTTTCTATAGCTATACTCCATCCCTCGCCAAGACACTGCACACATTGTTAATATATCATCACAACCAGGCCAATAGGCACCCCAACATTATTATATCCCAAGCAAATAATACAACTAGTCCACGTGCTACCGGGGACGCCTGCCCATCACTACCTACCCACACACTGGCTGCTCCCTCACACTATTGGCCTGTCTCCACGCAGCCTAACCACATGCACGGGAGTAACACGCCATGTGTACAATACGTAGCCCACGCGCTACCCAGGTACGCTCACCCCGAAAGTCAATACACTCTCCAATGCCATCACCCGCCACATAATACGCTCATCCCACCCATCACAGGCATACATGAACGCATATACAATTAATTCAAATCATGGGCACGCTATCCCAAGATACCTCCGCAGCCACCTGGCGCTGGCACTGAGAACACTACAGTGACATTCCTTCCTCTGTGCAGGTCACTCCTCAGGACCCACGTCCACACTTACCTCCGTTCATACATTGCCACTCTTCTCCACATCCCATACTATCCCCTCGGGATTAGAAATCCTTGCAGCTGCAGCAGCGGCAGCATCCCCCCCAATGCCAAAGGGCCCCACAACCTCATCTTCCTCCGCTGCTCTATCCATCTCCACCCCAGGCCCATTCAATCCAACTGCATCCTTGCCTACAAAACTGGTGAAGAAAATCCTTGACCTAGAATTCGTGGAGATGGCAGATATCACAACTGATGAACCATCCCCTAATGAACCAGGTCGCCCACCGGCACCTGCTCGAATTCCCATTACAAACATATCACAATGGGTCGAACGATTGTCGATGATGGCCGCGATCATCTGTACACGGTTCCCTCACAAGGCACCCGAACTATTGGCCTATCAGTCAACCATTGTCAAAGCAGAAAGGAACTACGAAGGTACTCAGTGGGTCACCTACGACCGACGGTACCGCCACGATGCCCTGGCTCGCAAAGACCTCAACTGGTCCATGCCAGACCCTCGGTTGTATAATGAAGCCTTCACAGGGAGGGCTAGAGCCATCCCCCGATGTTCATACTGCCTCGATGACGATCACCATGTCAATAATTGCCCAAAAAACCCCAACCGCCTCCTTTTGGGATATTTCCCGCCCATGGGTACCTGGCCAATGCCAACTCCTCCGCAACCTATGCCAATTCCTCCGCCCCGCAAGGCCTGTCAGCGCTTTAATGAAGGAAGATGCAACAAGCAGCAGCGCTGCAAATATCTCCATATTTGCACTTCATGTGGGGGAACCCACCCAGCCATCCAATGTGCTCAAAGGCAACCACCAGGCCGCAGCCGATCACCTCCACGCAGGAACCCCACTGCATATCCTGGCCACCCTGCCCCTCGCTTCTAAAACCAGCAACACCTATTCATAATTAGCTAAATACCCTCCAATCATCATCATTCAGAATCATAATAGTGATCACTTATACTACCCAACTCTAATGTGCTGCATTATAATAATATTGCTTATTTTCATGTTTACTTGGGTTATTATGTTGACTTGGGTTAAGTTCAATAATACTTTATAATAATTCTCCACCCATGGGTGTGACGGCCGTCAAAGGCCACCATAAAACATAAAACATCTCATTTCCTCTCCCTTACCCTACAGGCTGGTCATTGCTATACAGCTACACAGCCGACTTGCTATGTCTTAAATTTTGCAAGCCATCTCACCCACATTCATGCCAAGATTTACATTCAATTTCTACTCCTCTGAACCCAGATACCTGGGCGGTAGCATTGTCATCACATCCTGATAGGGCTTTTGCCCAATATATCTGCAATGGCCTTCGCATGGGCTTTAAGATTGGCTTTCAGCATGGCTCTTCTCTAAGATCAACCTCTGCTAATATGCTTTCAGCTAATGCCCACCCGGGAGTAGTGACCGATTATATCCAGAAAGAGCTCAGCCTGGGCCGAATGCTAGGCCCCTTTCAATCCACTGATCATCTCCCACCACTTCATTTCAATAGATTTGGAGTTATCCCAAAGGGTCACAACACGGGGAAATGGAGACTGATCACAGATCTCTCCTTCCCACAAGGGCACAGTGTAAATGACGAGATCAACCCATCCCTCTGTTCGCTAGCATACACAACTGTGGATGACATTGCCGCGGTTGTTGCGCAACTGGGCAAGGGAGCCCTGCTCGCCAAGGTGGATATTGAATCAGCCTACCGATTAATCCCAGTACATCCACAGGACCGCCCACTGCAAGCAGTTCGGTGGGACGGCAATATCTACATCGACTCAATGCTCCCCTTCGGCCTTTGCTCAGCACCAAAAATTTTCAACGCTGTGGCGGATGCACTACACTGGACCGGTATCTTCACCAATCAGGAATCCCGCTGGTTTATCATTACCTTGATGATTTTGTCATCATAGGCCTACCACATTCCTCACAATGTGCACAATCATTACACATCTTAGACAGAGTATGCTCCACTCTAAACATCCCAATGGCCAGCCATAAACGTGAAGGGCCATCCACATGCCTAACAATTCTCGGCATTGAAGTAGACACAGTATCGGGCCAGCTGCGCCTCCCAGCTGATAAGCTCACCGCCTCAGTGTCCTTCTGCAGGACTGGGGGGACAAGAAGGCATGTTCCCGCAAGGAACTTGAATCACTTATTGGTCTACTTAACCATGCCTGAAAAATAATTAGATCCCAGCCGCTAATCAGATTGAATTTGGGCTTCCGTTCTGATCTAGGTTGGTGGAACACGTTTATTGCAGAATGGAATGGCATCTCGTTTCTTGCTCCACCTACCTACCTGCCGCAGCTAGATCTCACAACTGACGCCTCAGGCTCGTGGGGATGCGGGGCATGGCACCACCGCTCGTGGTTTCAGCTGCAATGGGATAGCCGATCCCACACTTTATCTATACCTGAAAAAGAACTTATCCCTATCATCCTTGCTGTAGCGACGTGGGGCAATGCGTGGGCTGGACACCACATTATTTGTCATTGTGATAACCAAGTAGTTGTGGCGTGCCTCCGTTCTAGGACAAGCAAAGTGCCGGGTATTATGCACCTGCTCCGCTGCTTAGTATTTATAGAAGCACGACAGGGTTGTTTTCTCCACCTGGTTTACATAGATACTAAAGCTAATCTCCTGGCAGATGCACTGTCACGTAATAATCTTCCTCTTTTCCTCTCAAAGGTTCCATATGCAAACCTACAACCTACTGGATCTGCTTCTGGATCCACAGTCGGATTGGACCTCTCGGCGTTGGAACCTTCAATTCAACTCTATTTTCAAAACGGCCTAGCGCCATCTACTCAAAAAACTTACAAGGCGGCTATGAAACGCTTTCATTCATTCTGAATTCACTACAATGTAATACCACCTTTTCCTCTGTCTGAACAACTTCTATGCAGCTTGCTGCTTATTTAGCTGACCAGGGTTTGGCTCCTCAGACGGGAAAATCATACCTGTCCACACTAAGGAGCATGCAAATTTCCCTAGGCCTGCCTGACCCAAGAGATCAGTCTTTGCTGCCCATCCTGAGAAGGGTCCAGGCCGGGATTAGTCGAATGCGAGTTCTTAAAGGCTCGCCTCCTCGCATCAGACTCCCAATAACGATCCAAATAATGCAAGCCATACAACAATTATTGGTGACCTCGCAAAATCCCAACAGAGTAGTCCTTTGGGCAGTAGCAGCGTCAGCCTTTTTCGGGTTTTTTAGACTCAGAGAACTATTGCCTGACTCGCCTTCACGCTTCAATCCAGCTACTGGTTTAACATGGGGTGATGTGGCCGTTGACAGCCATACACACCCAACCATGATACAGTTTCATTTGAAAGTATCCAAATGTGACCAGTTTGGAGCATGCAGGATCAAATATCATTGTAGGTCGGACAGAGTCCCTACTATGTCCGGTGACAGCAATCTTGAAATTCATCGAGATTAGGGGCGACCAACCGGGTCCATTTTTCATTGACTCATCCCGAAAGGCTCTGTCTAAGCAAAAGTTTGTGGGTCAGATTCGGGAGATATTAAACTCCCTCAGCTTGCATCAAGACCAATATGCTGGACACAGTTTCCGCATTGGCGCAGCTACAACTGCGGCAGCAGCGGGCGTGGAAGATTCGACAATCCAGACACTTGGCCGTTGGCACAGTGCGGCATTTCTGCAGTATATTCGTACGCCAAAAGAGCATTTAGCTGCATGTCTGCTGTTCTGGACAGAGCCAATAACCCATCAACGAACAAGTCACAGTAACCATTATAAGACTGTGATAGCCAATAATAGTATGTATTACATGTACATTCATGGGCGTAGACACAGTTTATAATGTGGGGGGGGGGGGGGGGGCTTGATGATCATTGTGCGCGAAGTGCGAGAAAATTTTCTGTCCTGTTATTGAAAATGTCATAAAAATGCACTTTTGAGGAGAAGTTCTCATGAATTTGGGACGTTTTAGACTGATAAAAGCCAATATTTGATACAAGTCAACAATTGTTCCCAATAAAATATAATGTAAAGCTGAAAATCTGGGGGGGGAGGGGGGGGGCTTCAGCCCCCAAAGCCCCCCTGGTGTCTACACCCTTGACATTGCTATGTATTCTGTCTACTTGTTGCATGAAGTAGATTGGATCTCCTACTTGTCAGAGATTATAACATTCACTGTTACTCGCACCGGGGGGGGGGGGGGGGGGGGGGGGGTGTTCTCGGCCTATCAAGGTATGTGTCTGAACCATAATTTTACTAAGTTTTTGGGGGGAGTGGCCCTTTAGTGCCCACTCCCCTTTGGGACCGGCACTTGGACCCCAGTCGGGGGCCTGCGTTTGGGGACTCCCCCCCAAAACACGGGTCAGAGTTCAGCGTCACGTGACACACATCGGCCTGCATGCAATGGTAGCATGCATCAGCACAGCACTCAGCCATGCGGACACCAGCGATATGCAAGGATGTGCACGTACGTGATCAGGCAGGTGCCGACCCAGCTCCTGCCAAACTGCATGTACATATGAATAGTGGTTGGCAGAAGTACCGTCAATTATCAGTAGATGGCACATACAATTACAGTCTGTGACCAGAGTTAATACACGGATTATAAATACAAATAATTGTTTTGTGATCATTAGTATTATGGGATGCCTGTCCCTATTATGAAACACCACATGAGGTGTTTTATTTGAAATAATTATTGATGTCCTAGCCATGTGCAATTAGCATTCTTAAAGTGACATTTGGGTGTTAGCTATAGCTAGTGACAAAAAAAAATAGCTAAGCAGCTATATAATTTGATGTGCCAAATATGCAAAGTTGATACACCAAAAACCGTGTTTTACTACAAAAACCCATATCAAAATAAGGTAGATAGCTAACAAATCCAACTTTGCAGGCAGGTACTAGCTAATTAGGTATAATACAATGACCCCCAAACCGGAAGCTTCCATCTTTGTTAGTATGGATGTTGGACAGTCCCATAATACCAACTGTCTCAAAATAATATATCTGCATAAGGCCACTGTTTGTTGTAAACGTGTTTCTGGTCACATCAGAGCTCACTTAGCCATCTCAGGCGGTCTAAGGACTGGGACACCCATTTCAGAGCATGATTTTAGCTATAACTTTAGCCACCATATCTCCAGAACACTACATGTTGTGAACAAGGAAGTTGCACCATAAGATAGACCAACCATTTCTCTAACCGCAAACTAATTAATGGCCACGCCCATGAATTAGCTGCCTCCTGGTGACGTCATGCGTAAAGGCTATTCCGAAGACAAGATCGCAAAAGGCGGCGGTGAAGATCAATCTGGACGACTGTTTCTCTAGGCCTTAAATAAAGTTTATATGCCTAACTAATAAATATCACTGGGGCAAGTTGATCTGTCATCGTACTGAGCGGGAATGCCCCAATGTGTGATAAACCTAAGGTCACACGAGGGTTATTTACCTGAATATCTCCCGTCTCGTTCAACAGTTCTTCCTGCCCCGGGGCAATATGGCTTAAAATCGTCGTTACTCGCTACGTACAACGGAGATATCTTCATAGCTAAGCGTCTTCATCGCCGCCTCAGCCAACCTCTGACTTTGTACAGCTACTATATGGCCAAGATCGTGATCATGTGACTAAACGTATTGAAGTATATTGCGCGCACGTGACCCCTGTGTGGCACGCGCGTACCCAGTCCTTAGATTACCTGAGATGCGGGCGGGCGGTTACCATTATTCATTATTCCATTATTTTACCTCAGCATATCCTGTACAATTTGAACATTTCCTGGACAAACCACAGACAGGATGGTGTCATTAATTTTGGTAATTGAGCTGAGCATGCGCAGTGCCAAATAATGACAATAATGGCCAAAACAGGCGGCCTCCAAAATAGCATGCGGGCGGGTGACCAGAAACACGTTTACAACTAACACTGGCCTAATAGCTACTTTAATACCAAACACATGAGTGAGTCGTGCTGGTGATGCAATACATCCAATGCTGCGGAAATAGGAGGGGTCTGGGTTCGAGACTAGCCATGAATGATTCCTAATAGCAGCTACTATAAAGATTTAGCTACATCTCTCTTTTTTAAGGTACCACTAAATTGCGTGGGCGTGAGTGTGAGGATTGGCTAATTCAATTAGCCAATCGTGAGGGGGCGTGGCCGAAAAGGCCATACGAGTGCTTTTGGTCGACGGTGGGCGTGTCCAGAGCCAGGGATGATTATGCGAGTGTAATTAGCGATCAGAAGTGACCCCTGAAGAAAAGACCGGTAATTGCCCACATCAAAGCAAGATCATTCTTTCTTGAATATTAACCGCAACGACTTAAATTACACAAGTAGAGAAAAAAGCGAACTTAAATAATTAAATAATGTTATTAAATAATCTAATTCATGGGGGGTTTGGGAGCACTCGGAGGGACAATTTTTACATGGGCACGCAGAATGGGTCGAAACTAGAGATTCAGAGAACAGATTTTTGATTCACACCTTACATTAAAAGTTATGGCCCTTTGAAGTTTCCCCATATGTTTGTATAGGAAGCCATGCATTTGCAATATTTCCGCCCACACGGTACGTGAGGGGCGGGGCTACGCGTGCACATAGACTTGACGACCTTTACCGAATTTGGCCAGAATTGGAGTATAGGCAGCCCGCTTGCATTGTATGGCTCTACTAAGCATCCAGCTCAACTACGTCGTGGTTTCTGGACTATTTTTTTCTGCTTGTGTGGTCTCCTTGAAAATACACACTAAATAGTTAATTAAACACGAAGTAGAAAAAAAGAACAGAAATAATTCGTGGAGGAACTGGGAGCACTTGGGGACATAATTTTTACATGGGCACCGAATGGGTCAAAACACGAAATTTGATTGCAGGGAATTTTTATTCACGCCTTAGAATTAAAGTTATGGCACTTTAAAGTATTCCCATGTTTGTATAGGAAGCCATACATTTGCAATGTTTTCCGCCCACGCGCTACGTGAGGGGCGGGGCCATGCGCGCACATAAACGTGACGACCTTTACCAATTTTTTTGACAAAATAGAAATTTAGGCTGCCTGCTTGTATTGTATGGTTCTACTATGCATCCAGCTCGATTATATGTGACCTTCCATGACAAAACCAACCATATTGCGCTGGCAACCGATTTTTAGTTAAGGCCACCATTACCATGTACAACCTTTGAACTATTGCTCCTGCAAATTTGAAGTCTCTAGCCCGTGTAGTCATGGAGATATGAGCCAAAATGTACCCAGATCGCCCGTAATAAAAATGTGCAGCAAGCACAATGAAACATTGCTACGTACGTTGCATGCATGTGGAAGTCCGTATACTTGCCGTTTATGCAAAGTACGTGGCCACGCCCACTAAGTCAAAGAGCCAGATGGTGGCCAAAACGGAAAGAAAGCAGCAGCCGGCGTTTCGATGGAAAAGTACGAAAAGACAGGCGTGTCTATAGATCGTTAGTACACAAAATCGAAGAAAGAAGTGTCTGGAGAGTTTTTTCTGTGCAGCTGCCGTGCTTGCCTACCTGCAACTATGGCAACGGCTCCGTATCATGGACGGTCAATGTTAGCTACACGGCCGACTTCTTCGAGCCATAACTCAGTAAGTATAGCGTTCTAGAAGCTACGAAGCAGATTTTTGTGTAGAGGAATGATTCCTCTATCGATCTATGCCAAAAAGTGAAAAATGATAATTATCACCTTGGGCAACTAAATAGGCCTGTATCTCAGATTGATATTCAGCGCAATATGGTTGGTTTTGTCGTGGAAGGTCACATATGGTGGTTTTTGGACAATTTTTTTTCTGCTTAGTCTCCTTGTTACACACTAAGTAGAAAAAAAAGGAAAAAATAATTCGTGGGGGAACTGGGAACACTTGGGGATGTAATTTTTTACATGGGCACACAGAATGGGTCGAAAAATGAGATCTGATATGAGAAAATTTTGATTCACGCCTTAGAATTAAAGTTACGGCCCTTCAAAGTTTACCCATATGTTTGTATAGGGAAGCCATGTGTTTGCAATGTTTTGAGTCCCGGTGTGCGTTATTTAGAAAATTGCTTGTCCAGTACATGCATAGGCTACCATGCAGCTGGTATTGTATCCAGAGACTTGCTGAATGGATGAAGAATCAGCCACAATAGTAACTCCCGTTTTTGCTGAGAGGTAGGTGGGGTAATACAGCTATAATTTTACATTGTGTATGCATGGATGTGGGAAAGTACATCTAGTTCAGAAACATAACTAAAATTGTTTTGTGCTTTTCCCCTAGCCTTGTGTGTGTGCTGTGGTGATCTTGAGTACTAGTAGGAAGTAATATGTTGCAGGCCAGGGCCCGGGCCACTGGTACTGAACCTCTCAACATTGATCATATACTCTGAGTTTTCTAGGCTCTATTAGGAGCATAGACAGCCTTGTTTCCGATTGTATGGGCATCCAGCTCAACTATGTGGTGGTCTCTGGACTGCTTAGTGTGTGCAGTCTCCTTGTTAAACACTAATTAAACACTAAGTAGAAAAAATTAAACACTAAGTAGAATAACTTTAATTAATTCAGGGGGTAATTGGGAGCACTTGGGGACATAATTTTTGTACCAGCGCGCAGAATGGATCAGATGCAGATATTTGACCTTCAGGAATTTTGATTCACACCTTAGAATCAAAGTTACGGCCCTTTGAAGTTTCCCCATATGTTTGTACAGGGAAGCCACGCGTTTGCAATGTTTCCGCCCACGCACTACGTGAGGGGCGGGGCCACGCGCGCACATAAACGTGACGACCTTACCAACTTTTTGACAAAATTGAAATTTAGGCTGCCTGCTTGCATTGTATGGTTCCACTATGCATCCAGCTCGATTATATGGTGGTTTTTGGACAATTTTTTTTCTGCTTAGTGTTCTGGTCTCCTTGAAAAAAGAAATAATTCGTGGAGGAACTGGGAGCACTTGGACACATAATTTTTACATGGGCATGCAGAATGGATCAAAACTAGAGATTTGACGGCGGGAATTTTGATTCACACCTTAGAATTAGTTACGGCCCTTTGAAGTTACCCATGTTTGTATAGGAAGCCATGCATTTGCAATGTTTTCCGCCCACGCGCTACGTGAGGGGCGGGGCCACGCGCGCACATTAACGTGACGACCATTACCCACTTTGGTCAAAATTGATGTATAGGGTGCCTGCTTGCATTGTATGGTTCTACTAAGCATCCAGCTCAACTATGTGGTGGTTTTGGACAATTTTTTTCTGCTTAGTGTTCTGGTCTCCTTGAAAAAAACATAAAATGAAATATAATTCACTGGGGGGATTGGGAGCACTTGGGGAGATAATTTTTACATGGGCACGCAGAATGAGTCGAAATTAAAAAATTGATGGCGGGAAATTTTGATTCACACCTTAGAATTAGAGATATGGCACTTTAAAGCCCTCCATATGTTTGTATAGGAAGCCATGTTTGCCCATAAAAAATATTACGGGCGTGCGGGGTACGTTGACGACCCTTTACCAAACATTGTATATGTTGCTCTTTTGATGCTTGCATTGTATGGCTCTACTATGCATCCAACTCGACTATTATGGTGGTTTTTGGACCATTTTTTTCCGCTTAGTGTGTGGTCCCCTTGGAAAAAAGCTAATTAGGCCTAATTAAGCATGTGGGCGTGTTCCAGGCACTGTGTGCAGTGTGTGCGGGTGCATTAATGCAGGTTTTGTTGCTTCCGATTGGGCGTGGCTTCACAGGCCAGTGCTTGGACATCGGGGCCTAGGACTTGGCCACGGCGGTAGGTGGGCATGTCCCGGATGCGTTGGTGACCTTTGAACCCCTCGAGGAGGCTTTGGGAGCGTGGCAGGAGGTCAAAGGTGAGGCCATGTCAGTTAATGAGGCACTGTACGCCAGTGTGATCGAGGGGACTGTACAGCTGGACGGAAGCTGACGATGGTTTGAAGTGGATGTGGTTGCGATGACGTGTTGTTACCCCGCCCATACAGGAAACGAGGTGAGCTCTTGTGTGGGCGGTGTGGCAGAACGGCCTTGAAGTGTTTGTGTGTGTTTTGGCCTTGAGGAAGCTGTGTGTTTTAATTGGGATTGATTGTGGGCTTCCGGTGGACATCCGGTGGCCAGTCGGCACTTGATTGAGAATGGTGGTCCTTGAGGCACAGGGTGGTGCTGTTTTGGGCGTGGCCTGGCCCCTCTCTTCCGGCTCGGCTTCCGGTCCATTGAGAATATTAAATGAACACTTCCGGCTCTAGCAGCCACACCCCTGACACCTTGACAATTAAAAGGACGTGTCACACAACATTCACCTCACTAATGACCTTGATGTGGTTTAGGTGTCATATTCCCCACCTCATGCCCACGTACTTTAATGGTACCTTTATGTGATAGCTAATTCTCTTTGTCAATGAGTGAAATGTGATTTAGCCATAATAATTATAGCTATAATTATCTATGTATTCATAAAGCAGAGTAAAACACTACCAAATAAAATTATAGGGTGCGATTGAGTGAGTTCACTCCCATGTATATGGTATCTAGATACTCTCCTTCAGATGGACAAACTGAAGAGGCATCTTTTGATGATGAAGACTTAGAAAGTATAAATTAGCTACAATAGCATCCAAGTGAGAGAATGTACCGGTATCTATAGTCACAGAGTCATGATTACTATCAACTCTAAAACAGTACTTGAAAATTATTGATATCTATAAGTCAATGGTGATCAATTTCTACCCTTATCACTCTGAACACAAAGTTGTACTGCAGAAATTATCCTGACATGCTTTACAAAGAACTCTAACTCGTGCACATAGTGAGCTCCCGGCCTACCATTCTATTAGCACAAGCCCAGAGTAGCTGTCGCGGCTGCAGGATAGCCCCATGCACCCAGCACTACAGCCACACCCACAGCAAGCGAGGATTCAGAACGCACTTAAAAACCCACCTGAGTCTGGATTCAGTGGCTATATACAAGGGAGCATTTTACACCAGGTCAAAGTTCACACTTAAAGTTTTAGCAGAGTATGGATATGCATTCTTATTATTATGGGAGAATTTTAAGTGAGGTCAAAGGTCACATGTAAATCTTTGCTCCAGTTACTGTTAGCCATCAGTATTACATGGCATGATTTTACACCACTTCATTACCTGTGGTGGCAACTGGTGTAAAATCGTCGCTTATATATAGCGGAGGTAAGTTATATGGGAGAATTTTACATGAGTAAGCCCCTTAATTTTGATGTGGTGTAAAATCCTCCCTTATGTTATGCTTGGCATACAATAAATACTCAGAATTTTACACTAATTTTGCTGGTATAAAATCGTCCCATGATATAAAACTCTATTTTATACTAACTTCTACAGGACCCAGAGGGGCATGAGTGACGCTGAGAGTGAAACTGAGGCAGCAAGGCAACGCGCCGATTAGCAAGAAAACGAACTCAGTGCTGCAGCGCTACAGGCAGAACTTGATAAGCTAAGGGCGCTGGAGACGTTGAGAGAAAAGTTTGACGAAGAACGCGAGAAGTTGAGGGATGATCGCGCTCAAGATGGAGCACGATTCTCGGAGTGGAAAGCTATGGCAGACGCGGAAAAAGAGGAACTTACACAGCAGGTACGGCAGCTAAAAGAACTGGAGAAGGCCAGAAGTAAGCCTATATCCAGATCTAGATCCGGCAGCAGTAGCGAAGGCCACACCCCCGAGGATACGGACGGGCGCGGGCCCCCAACGGAGCCAGCTCGCAGCGGCCACACCCCCGATACCGGCGATGGATACGCCCCCGATGCGCGTGATGGCCACACCCACGACGATGATGTCACCCCTCCAGGTGATGCTGATGCCACTGCTGATGCCACTGCTAGTACTGGTGCTGGTGCTGGTGAGCCTACTACAACCACTGGAAGCAACCGGAGAGACCTCTGCTACAACAGAAGCAGGCATAATGCAGGCTACTAGAAGCCCAGAGACAGATGATGACGGTGCAAGTACAGGCAATGGCAGCTAGCCCAGAGTTTTCCCCCACTCGACAAGTTCACGGGTGAGGACTGTAACACTGATGAAGGTAGTTTCGAACGCTGGATTGAACGTTTCGAGGAGAGAGCGAAGATAGCCGGTTAAAGGACAGAGCAAAAGCTACTACAGTTGAAAGCACACCTCAAGAAGACGGCTGAGCACGCATTTCGCATGATGCCAGATGAAGAGAAGCTGACTACAATTTGGCTGTGAAGTCACTCTGCCAGAGGTTCCCCCTCCTCAACATTGAAGAACTTCGTGGGCTGGAATTCCACCAGCTCGTCCAAGAGAAGCAGACCGTGGAACAACTCGGCATGGAATTGTAGAAGTTAGCCCGTAAAACGTTCCTTAAGATGGACTTGAAGGAATTCAATCGCTTCCTCAAGGGGCGTTTCTACCAAGCACTGCTGCCTAAGTGGCAATGTAAACGGCGAGCACCAAAGGCCTCCAAGAGTTTTGAGGACCTGTTTGCAAGAGCGCGTACGTTTGAGAGGCACGAGCAACAGTTTAGTGCCAACTCTGCTACTCGCAGTGACACCAGTCAAAAAGGAGAAAAGAAGCGCAACAAGGATGAATCCCAAAGCAAACCACAAGCGAATAATGAGCTGAAGAGCGAAGCTGCTACAAGCCAGAGTAAAAAGAGACGAGGAGAGTGCTACAATTGCCATGAGTGAGGGCACATAGCTAAGTACTGCCCCAAAGCAAAAGAATCTCCAGGATGATCCAACAACAGCAACGTCTCCATGTTGACGATGGAAGTGCTGGAGAACCTATCAGTAGAGCAGCTGGAACAGATATTGGCTAAAAGTAAACTGCAAGCAGAAAAGAAATTGCTGGAAGGAGAGGCAGCCAACGTCAATGCACTAAAGGGCGAAAGTATCTCCACGTTGACTGCAGTTGACCCTGTACTCCATTTGGATATTGAGATTGAAGGAGTTCCGGTCAAAGCTGTTGTTGACTCGGGAGCTCAATCTACAGCGATCTCACGTGATTTATTGCACCAAGTGAACAGATGCATGAGAGAGCAAGGTCGTTTGTCGCCTACGTTGGAGTTACCGAGTATCACCCTCTATGGTAAAGGTGGCAGAGACAGTAGCAAGTTGTGTATCACAGCCCAGACAGACCTACAACTATCAGTGGATGGTATGACCGTGATTGCTCCTGTCTTTGTCCAGCCGTCAAATAGCATACCTTGTCTGCTAGGCACAAATGTCCTACCTGAATTGGGAGTGAGGATCGTGAGAGCCAATGCATGGGCAGCCGCTGGGTGAGCCATCCCTAGTGAGGGGAGTTCCCATGTTGTCACGAGTCTGTATTGTTCAGTCGACCTACATACCCAGCCGCCGAGCAACCTTTATCGAAGCTGAGATGCAACACCCACTCATCGGTAGTGACACAGTGGTGTTTGAGCCTGATCAGACGGAATTGGATGCAATTGGACGTACTGCTGATGATTGTTTGTTGACGAGGAGACCAGACGGACACTTGTGGATTCCAATCAAAAACAGTGCCTCTGTGTGCACTCAATTAGTGCCAGGAACGTGCATTGGTACTATCTCTAGTGTTATAAACACCCCCGAAGGTGCTGAGTCAACACCTATTGTCCCAGAATCACAATGCCTTAGTGTCAATGCCAAGTCTCCTGAGTGAATAGACCAGTTATTTGAGGCCCTCAAGTTGACGCGAGGATCTCTTGATGCTAAACAGTTTACCCATCTGAAGAAGCTAATAGCGAGCAATGCTGATGTGTTTGCACTCGACGATACTGAGTTGGGACACACCAACTTAGTCCAACACCACATAGACACCAGTGACCACTGGTTGCTTGATAGGTGGGTGGTCACTGGTGTACCCTTTATATACAGAGATAGGATTGCCAAGATGGTTGCCAGTATGGAGGAACAAGGTGTTGTTGAATCGTCAACCAGCCTCTGGGCTAGCCCAGTCGTGTTGGTACCCAAGAAAGACGGCCAGTATAGGTTTTGCATTGACTATCGTCGCCTTAACTGCGTTACACGAAAAGATGTGTACCCTCTACCGAGGATTGATGACATTTTGGATACACTTGGTGGAATGAAATTCTTCTCTTCGCTAGACTTCGCATCCGGGTACTGGTAGATTGGTATGGATGACGAATTGAGAGTCAGGTCCGCTTTCATTACACACCGAGGACTATAGAGTTCACACGTATGCCTTTTGGAATGTGCAATGCCTCCGCAACGTTCCAGCGATTGATGGAATGTGTACTCTCTGGACTGATTTGGAAGTCTTTGTTTTGCATACATCGATGATGTGCTAGTCGGCTCACTTACCTTCAACGACCACCTAGACCATTTGCAGGAAGTGTTTTCCAGGCTGCACAAGGCTGGCGTATGTTTGAAGGCCAGGAAGTGCTTGTTTTTGAGGGAAGAGGTGCCCTACTTAGGCCAAATCGTGACCAAACACGGAATCAAGCCGGACCCCGGAAAGATTCGTACTGTTAAGCAGTATCCCGTTCCTGTCGACGCTACTCAAGTCCGACAATTTTTAGAGCTTACATCGTACTACCGCCGGTTTGTACCGCAGTTCTTGAGAATCGCAGCCCCACTTCATTTGCTACTCAAGAAGGACGCCACTTTTCAATGGACTAACTCGTGTCAGGAAGCATTCGAGCGCCTGAAGGAGTTGCTGGTTAGTAGTCCTGTGCTCGCGTATCCACAGTTGCATTCAGAACACCCCTTCATCATGGAGACGGATGCTAGCGCCAGAGGATTTGGAGCTGTGTTGGCCCAAAAGCAGGCAGACGGTCAAGTCCACTCTATAGCTTTTGCATCCCATTCTTTGACAGTTCCCAAGCGCAATTACGCCATAACGGAATTGGAAACTCTTGGATTGGTGTGGGCACTGAAGATATTCTGCGCTTACTTGCTCGGACACCGTTGCATCGTCTTCACCGATCATGCCGCTTGTACGTCACTGCTCATGAATCAGCATCCCTCACCCAAGCTCGCCAGATGGAGCATGACTATCCAGGAGCTGGATCTTGACATTGATCACCGCTCTGGCAAGAGTAATCTTGTCGCCAACGCACTTTCCAGGAACCCACTTCCGACTGCTGAAGTGCTTCAGATCGACGTTGGCACCAGTGATGCAGAGACAGGATGAAGAACTATATAGCGCCCATATTCTGTTTTCTGGAAGATGGAGTTGTCCCCAGTGATGATTGCCGTGTGAAGAGACTTGCGCTGGAGAAATCGTCTTTCGAAGTGATAGACTGAGTACTCTACCACAAGAACCCTAGTATTCTCGGTGTGTGGTGGATTGTCGTGCCGAAAGTTTTGAGAGAGACTCTGCTCAAAGAATCACACAGTGGCAAGTTTGCTGGCCACTTCGCTGAGCGGAAGCTGTACGCGACTCTGAGAACCAAGTATTGGTGGGACAAGATGCGATCAGATGTACGCAAACACTGTAGGAGTTGCCTGACCTGTGCGTCTTGCAAGGGCCCTGGGAGAGCTCCACGTCCGAAGTTGCAACCGATCCCAGTGGGCGGCCCCTTTCACCGCGTCAGTGTTGACGTCCTAAAACTTCCTCTGTCACACGAAGGTAAACAGTACACCGTGGTTTTTATGGACAACCTGATGAAATGCCCGGAAGTCTTTGCAGTGCCCGCCCAGAAGGCCGAAACGATAGCCCGACTGTTTATGGAGCACATGATAGTGAGGCATGGAGTTCCCGATCACTTTCTTTCCGACCGTGGAACTAATTTCCTATCTTCCCTAGTGCAGGAGGTCTGCAAGCTTGTGGGTACGATCAAGCTAAACACATCTGGCTACCACCCGCAGTGTGATGGCCTTGTGGAGAAGTTTAACAGCACCCTATTGAATATGCTATCTAAAAGTGTCAGTAAGTATGGTCGTGATTGGGATCAGCATTTACCGTATCTTCTGTTCACGTACAGAGTAGCTGTGCAAGAATCGACACAAATGTCGCCTTTTACCTGCTGTACCGTCGAGAGCCGCGAATTCCAACGGAGACTGCATTGAACCAACCTCGTACTGTGTACCAGATTGATTTTCCTGATTATTGTTCGGAGCTAGTTGCACACCTATCCGATGCGTGGGGCTTGGCTCATCAGAATATCAAGAAAGCTCAAAGTAAACAAAAGGCCCAATACAACAAGCGTTGCAGGACACCAGCAATCAAGGTTGGAGACAAAGTTATGGTGTACTTCCCTGATCCGGTGAAGGGAAAGCGTGGAAGCTGACCCGGCCTTACCATGGCCCCTATGAAGTGCTAGCGCTGACTCCGACGAACACTGAGGTACGTCTTGCAAGCTCTCCCCAGGATGGAGCGATCTTTGTTGCGTTAGGACGCATCCGTATTTGTCCGGAAGAAATGTCTGACGAAACTTGGACTGGACTGAAACCAGCTAAAACTAAATGGAGCTCTAAGAAGAAGGAGCCTCATACCAGAAAAGTAGACAAATCCACTGAGTCACAAAATCGTGAATACACTGGGCGGATAACCAGGTACATGGCTCGTAATCGTCAGAACTGAACTCAGTCATGTCATGCTATTGATTTTTGTACATGTATGTTGTAGTTACCTTATTAAATTTTAGTTATTGTATCAGTCATTACTTTTAGTTCGAGGGCAAACTATCCTCTAAGGCAGGGGATGTGTAAGATCATGGTTTTGCATTATTCATGATTATTATGGTGTTGTGCTCACGTGATTCGATTTATCTCTACCATGTGCTTTTTGTGATCACTACGATTTTCGGTGAGCTGTTATTCTCTGTATTTTCTCCTTCTCTATAATGAAATATAACTAACTATACTAACTACTAAAGACCCTGGTAGTTACACTTCAAAAATCTCACACGCAATAGTGGTAGTATTATGTTCAGTGGGGACTGTGCAAGAGAGCTATAATTATATAGCTATATTATGAGTGCCCATGTGCCCTTAAGGTACCATTAAAGTGCGTGGGCGTGAGCGTGAAGATTGCCTACTTCAATTAGCGAATCATGAGGGGGCGTGACCGAAGAGGCCATACGAGTGCTTTTGGTCGAAGGTGGACGTGTCCAGAAACACCCAGGGATGATTATGCGCGTAATTAGCGACCGGAAGTGGCCCCTGAAGAAAAGGCCGGTAATTGCCAACATCAAAGCAAGATCAAAGCATTCTTTCTTAACTATTAACCACAACGACTTAAAAATTAACACACTAAGTAGAAAAAAAGAAAAAAAGGAATAGGGAAGAAGAAAAGTCTTAGCGGTCTATGAAGCATATTATGCCACAAATTTTATATGGGCACGCAGAATGGGTCGAAACTAGCGATTTGATCTTGGGGAATTTTGATTCATACCTTAGAATTAAAGGTACGGCCCTTTGAAGTTATCCCATATGTTTGTATAGGAAGCCATGCATTTGCAATGTTTTCCGCCCACGTGCGCACATCAACGTGACGACCATTACCCACTTCACTCAAAATTGATGTATAAGCTGCCTGCTTGCATTGTATGGCTCTGCTATGCATCCAGCTCGATAATATGGTGGTTTTTGGACAATTTTTTCTGCTTAGTGTCTGAAAAAAAAAGCAAAAGAGTGGTGTTGTAGGCGATGTATGTGTTAGTAGTATTGTCTCATGACTTGATTACTTTGCTTGCATTCTCTCTCTGGGCTGCATTTGAGCTGCATCTTGAGCAACCTGTTTGCAGAGATCGATAATTCGGGCGTGGCTCGTTCGGTTTCCCGGCAACAACCGCAGCCTGGTCGACCCTGTACCTAACGAAGGCTTGCTGGGTGAGCTCATGAATTTTCTGTGACCGAAAGGGATAACTAGAGTTACACTTCGTGTAGCAGTCCTCGCTCAGTGAGCCACTATGCCAACCAATATCCTGTATTGAACTTCCTGCTTATGCATGATGAATTTGTATGTTTTTAGGGTTCCCGGGATCCCCCGCCTTCCGTGTACAGTGGAACCCCTCTTAACGGCCACCCCTGATGGGCGGCCGCCCTGTCTATAACGGCCACTCACCTTGGTCCCGATTGCATCTCCATATAAGATAGTACTTAAGAAACCCCTGGTTGGCGGCCACCCCTCTACTCCGTACAACGGCCACGTATTGTGGCCCCAAATGATGCTCACCAATACGTATTGACCTCGCACTACGGCCAGCTCCACCCACTTTAGCCAAGGTAAAGGTCGTCACCGGCCAGCTCCACCCACTTTAACGATCATTAGTGCGCATGATCTCATACTACGGCCAGCTCCACCTACTTTTTTATTAATAATCATCAGTCAGTACAGTTTACAATAGGCCATCTGAGATTAGCTTATGTACTATAGTTTTCAGTCGCTCGATGTATAATGTAGATCCGTAAAAGTGGTATTTGCATGGAATTTCCAAGCCATAGCCAGCACCACGGTTGACACGATTTCCAGTCACCTCAACAAGTCCTTTGTTTGAAGCTCTCTTCAAAAAGGCTGACGCAACAGGAGCAAGGTTGAATGGAATATGTCCAACAATTTCGCCACATTTCTTGACGGCCACAGCACACTTGTCCTCTGGATTAGTTGGCTCTCTTTCCAAGGGCAAAACTTCTCCAACCCACGGGTCCCACCGCTCCATATAGGCATGATAGCCTCTGATAAAGGAGTCGAAACTGAAATTGTCGATCTCAGTGCTTGCAATAGGCTGGCTAGCCATTATCCTTTCAATTCAAACTTCTCCCACGGTCAAAGCTCACCGGCTGAGCGAAGGTCAGTGATTATGCAGCGTGGTGGGCACTATTAAAAAGAACCACGTGGCTAGGCGGGCTACCTGACATACCCGGCAAAAGCAGCATGTCTTCCAAAAAGAAGGCTAGGAATACTCTCACTTTGGCCAAGAAGTGTGAATTGATCGATTTGGCCGAGAAGACCCGTTTGGGCAGCAGGGCTCTAGCAGAGAAATTTGGATGTGGCAAGACACAAGTGAACACAATACTGTCCGAAAAAGAAAGCCTACTTAAACAGTATGAATCAAATGTTTCAAGTGATTGTGTTCTGTTAAGAAAAAGGTCTCGTACGTGCGAGTTTGCTGAAATAAATGAATCCCTTCACAAGTGGTATTTGCTAGCTACTACTCGTAATATCTATCCCGATGGACCCCAGTTGTGCGAGAAAGCTAAGCAGATTGCTGAACAACTGGGTAATGATAAATTCAAGGGATCTAACGGATGGTTAGATCGATGGAAAAAGCGATACGATATTCACAAGATGAAAATTAATGGAGAGTCAGGTGATGTATCTGGGGATACTATAGCATCATGGAAAGAACGGATTCCTGAGCTTCTAGTGGGGTATTCCGCCGAAAATATTTGGAATCTAGATGAAACTGGATGTTTTTGGCGTGCTCTTCCAGAGTATGGTTTTGGAAAGAAGGGATCTCAGTGCAAGGGCGGGAAAAAAGCTAAGCAGAGATTTACAATTGCTTTAATTGCTAATGCTGCTGGTGGAAAAGAATCTGCTATCGTGATTTGGAAAGCAGAAAAACCGAGATGTTTTAAAGGTATAAATGTATCTAATTAAGCTACCAGTGACTTACTACAGCCAGGCTAATGCGTGGATGAATGGAGAAATATTGGACGAGGTCCTTACTAAGCTGAATCGTCGCCTCTCTTCACGCTCTCGATCAGTAGTGCTGATAATGGACAATGCTGGATGCCACCCTCATGAGCTAAAAGGAAAATACTCAAACATCAAAATTATATTCCTCCCCCCAAATACAACATCACATATACAACCCCTTGACTTAGGCATAATTCAAAATTTCAAAGTTCACTATAGGAGACTCCTACTGCGCTTTGTTCTCTCAAAGATTGATGAAACCAATGATACTGCTTCGCAAATAGTCAAGTCTGTAGATGTACTCAAAGCCATAAGGTGGGTAGCTGAAGCATGGGAATCTGTCAAAGAAGAGACTATTATGAAGTGTTTCAGAAATTCTGGCATTACTGGATCCAGCTTCTCTGTGGTTAGCCGTGCTTATGAAACCGAGGATCCTTTTGACGAGGTAGAGGCTCAAGAAGAATTGAATGACCTTGTTGATCAAATTTCACTCGGGCCAGATACTACTAACTGCTCAATGGAAGAGTATATCAATGGTGAGGATAATCTACCCACTTGTCAACAGTATGACAATGACTGGGAGAATCAATTCTTTTCTGAACTTGGGTCATCTCCAGCAGACGCTGAGCAAGGTGATCCCGAGGAAGAGTTTGATGCAGATCCGCCTCCTGCGAAGATAGCAAGGTTTCAAGATGCAATAGCGTCATTGGAAGATGTTCAAACCTTCTTGGACAGCAGAGGGTACTCAGAAGAGGCAACGAGGATTGCAGCATCAGCAAACAGGCTAACCTTCCTTCACTGTACAAGCCTTAACTCTGCTAGGCAGAGCACACTTAAAGAATATTTTAATCCTACTTAATATTTTATTGCATAATTCAAGTTGTGTTGTTGTTTTATCAATTTATGGAAAAAACCCCTGAGTTAAGGCCACCCCTCTATAAAGGCCACTACCTCATTCCCCAATGGTGGCCGTTATAGAGGGGTTCCACTGTAAATTAAATTTGTGTTGCACATGTAGATCACGTGACAAGGGAGTGGTTTCTTTTGTCCCTGCTGAAGTATTAGCAACAAAAGGAGCTCTATTATGTCGTCAATCTTGGAAGAATGAAGCCAAGAATAAACCAATTGACAGGCCACGGGTAGCACCATCTTTACCATCAGCGACAGGACGAACAGCTTTGGGTCAAGAACGTGCGATTGTTTTTGGCCGCAAGAAAATCATGGAAAATTGATTTACCTGGTAAGCACAGTCCAGCCGAACAGTAGAGTTTGTAGGCCTTGCATGACCATCTTGAGGGAGCCTACAACTTTCGACTCAGTAGCACATGGCAATGTGGCCTGAATCGCCGAAGAGAGTGAGAAAGAAAATTTAGACGCACGCAAAAGATACGCCATGAAGCCATACGAAACGTGCGCAAAGTGCGCTCGAAATTTTTTGGCCACGCCCCCTTTTACGAAACCACACCCACTTAATTGCCGTGAAGCGAGGCAACAACCAGAAAACGTGGAAAATCAGTGGAACTCGAATTTTTGTCTCTACAGACAGGTTTGTCAGTCAGATTTTAAGCTAAATCATAGTAAATGTATGTCAGATCGTGGTTTTTTGGCTAGAAGGGGGGTGCTAGAGCTAGCTATGTCTATAGAAGCCTGTATGTTATCTTGGCTGGAGGGGGGGTGCTTGAGCACCCAAAGCACCCCCCTGGATCCGCCCCTGCAGATCGGAATTGATTTTATGATTGACTCAAGGGAGTGGAAACTATGGTTAGAACGTGTCTCTAGCTACTCATAGTTCAGTGATGATCATTTTGCTAGCAACAGTCACTTGTTCTTGATCTTTTTAGGGCCTTGAATTTGGAGTCTCACGTGGATCCTCTGCACTCAAAATGTTTTGCTCTGCCTGCCTAGAACGACGTAGCTATTTTTCTCTGTAGCCTTGCCTCTCTCTCCTATTTCTGATATCTGTTCCTGCGTTTTCACGGTCTTTCTTCCTTTTTAGCCGCTCCGAGCCTCAATGTCACAGAGTTTGCTCTCTTTCTCTACGTTGATGTGTTCGCTCCACTCTCGCACTTGGCTCGTACGTCGTATGCGCATACGCATAACGGAAGAAATATTACATATCATTGAAATAGAAAACAGGTATATACGGAATGACGGACGGCAGATATATACATATATATATATACAATCAGAAAATCTCAATTGACATCACTTGTGTGGGGCTCGCTTCGGCTCGCCCCAATGATAATATGCAAATTGAATAATATTAAATGGAAAGAGCTCAAATTTTTCCCTAAGAGATATTACATGTAGCTACTAGTAGCTATGTATGAATGACTGAATTCGTTCATGTATAACATGAAAAACAAAACATGCGTGGAAATAGTACAGCCTATAATAATATTATATATAGCTAGTCACTAGCCCTTAAAAGGATGACTTTTCAATGCCCCTCCCCCCACCCGGTTAATTGAATGTGTATTGTGCTTGTATAACAGGGGTTGCATACTCACTGCATGGGGTTGTGGACTAAATATCAAGGAAAGGAAGCATAAATTTAAACCTTTGATCATATGAATTTCTGTATGCTCTGTTGATTCTGATGGTTGTATTAACCAAGACACAACAGTCTTGATCTTCTAGCCATTTATGGATCTCAAAATGCAATTAGCACATTAATTATTTCAATACTCAACACTGCATGGCCTCTGTATGACTGATTTTTTCACTAGCACAGCACGTACACCCCATAATTTCATCTGAGAGCTAGTGCATACCGTAATTCCGGAAATCAATGCGTGTTTAAAATAATGCGAATATGTCCTAACTAAGGAATTTGAATAATATTGCTATTTAATAAATGCGAATATAGATAATGAACAGTACAATACCGTAGGACGGGTTTTAATTGCGTAGTTTAATAAATGCGTCCTAGCCAAGTCAGGCCAAATTGCGAATCTAATAATTGCGATGGGCGACCCCGTACCGTACAGTAGTATACGTGCACGTTTATGTTTGCGAATCTATTAATTCCGAACTGTAGAAAAACTCGCAATTCGCAATTAATAGATACTCGCAATTAAAACCCGACCTACGGTACTTGTCATGATGGGATATCAGCATAATTAATGTTAGATAGTATTGTTGGTAAATTATTTAGTCAAGATCTTGAAATGGATCTTCATTTGAGTTAGCAGAATCAATATCTTCAACTTCATCACTTTCGAGAATTTCAACAATTCCTGCTGCTGAGAAGCCACCGCGAACAATCCCAGTCCGTGATCGAAGATAATCGTATGCTGACGTGATCCACCTTGTACCAAGTGGTTTCATGATTGACAGTTTGGTGTCTACCTTTATGTCTTCTGGCTCCTTTCCTTCCTGTAATTGCTTGGAAACTTCGTCTGAATACCAAGATTGAAAGCTCCGTCTAAGATGATCCTTCAGAGGCTTATTTACAGAGAGATCAAGAGGTTGCAGGAGATCTGTACAATTGCTGGGAACAATCACTGACAAGATGTTATTCTCCATTAAGAGTGAATCCATCTCATCTCCTTTGTGGCCCTTGAAGGTGTCAAAGATTACCAATGCCATGTGCTCTTTACCTAATCCAAGATCTTTGCGGGTAGCAGAAACATAAGGAAGAATGATGTTTTTGACAAATCTGATGCTTGTATCACCATTAGCCCAATGATTGGGAGTGTGCCAGATGTCAAATCCCTCTGGAAAGTTAGCTAGCTGAAGGATGGCATCGCTCCGTCTTACCCTCATAAAGAACTTGAAATGGCAGAAGTGTGCCACTGAGGGTACCAGCTACTGTGATGGTAATCTGACGCTTATCTCCTATCCCAGCTACTTCTATTTGAGAGGATCCCTGCTCTTCTTGTGTCCACTGAGAAGCAGGAACAACATTCACTCCAGTCTGATCCCAATTGATTATTAGTGGTGGCGGAATTTTGGCATCTGTGACTGCTCTTTTGATTTGCTTTAGGTAGCGTTTCTTGGCTAGCTCAAACTCAGGCTTTGAAAGGGATATCTTGGTCTTAGTGGTAGCTTTTCGCTGTACAAAACCCATCCTTTTGAGGATAGAGTATGCCCATGCCTTTGTTAGATTAATGTGACCACCATTTTCACACAGCATAGTGCGATCTTTTGCTTTGATTATCCCCTCCGCTGCTGCTATAACGATCCTGGCATTAACAGGAGCCCCAGCCCTTCTCAGTGATCTTAGGTACTGCTGAACTTTCCCATCTAACTCCCCAAGAGTGAGTGGTCTTCCTTGCTTTTTCTTAGGCAGGCTAGTGATCTCCCGTTTGCGACCATGTTTCTTGACTTCTGATTCATAGTGCTTCTTGAACAATCTAACTGTGCTCTCGCCAAGGGTGGGGAATTCTTTCTTGAAGTGTCTTACAGCAGCTGTGTTGCCACTTTCAGCAGCGTACTTGGCTATCTTCGCTCTTTGTTCAGGTGTAAAATGAGTATATTTACGCTTTTTACCAGTAAATTTACCTTTCTCTTGTCCATTTTGCAGTTCTTCCAGAACTTTTTCAACTGAAGCATTTGCTCCCTTAGTAGCAACTTCATTCAAGCCTGTTTCTTTGCTTGTAGGCAGGGACTGCCTTTGGAAATACTTGTACAGACCAGCCATTGCTCGATTGATACGCGGTATATATACACGATCTGACATGTGCTTACTATAGTGTGCGTTAATAGGAAAACTTTGCGCAATAAAAGTATGCGCATAGAAATATTGCGTAATTAAAACATTGCTGTTTTTAATAATGCGTTTGCACAAGACCTCGCAAAGTTCGCATTCTTTAAAAACCGCATTGATTTCCGGAATTACGGTATCAGTGTCATACCCAACAGATTATGGCTACTTAACATGCATGGACTCTCTCTAAAGGGCATCACTTAACATAATAATATTATTATTAAATATGCATGAGTATAACCTACTTGTGGAGTTCTGCAGCTGTGCATGTGCAGTATGTATTAGGTAGCACAACACTGAGACCATCAACAAGAAATTCATGTCCCTTAAGCTTTGGACTGATCGTCATGAATCTGAAATGGAATACTGGAGTTTGTCATAATCATACATGTACAAGGCATATAGATTAATACATAGCTAACGCATGACTATAATACGGGCACTTAATAAAAGTTCTTATACTAGAAGATTCATGTATAGCTACCAGTAAATTGTGATAGTCTAAGAAGGATCATATTCGGCAATTTTTATATTTGCATGTAGCTATTAGGAACATTAAATTCTTTAATTTTATTTGTGAAGATGCAGGCAACATCATTAATTAAAAAATTCTACATGAATGGCTATAATAATATCAAATAGGCTATGAATTAGATGTTAATTTAAAACTTTAATTCATTATTATGGCATAATTACTGATCCTTGCACAGCTATAGGTGCCAAAAGTGAAATCGCTGAGAGCTATTTCAGCCTAACTGGGTCTCTTAAGGGGAAACCTAGGAGTCCTAAAGCACTTGACATCGTGGGTTAAAATCTCCTGAAGCTTCTTTGTTCAGCTCAGGCATGCATGCACAAGGAAAGCATTGTTCAATGTAATTTTGATAAAATTAATTGAGATGGTGCCCGCATCTCACACTGCTAAGGTATAATCATATAGCTATCTATACAGTATGTAAGATTACTTGAGTATGATTGCTATAGCTATATTATATATTAACTTACTTAACAGTACATCTTGTAATCTCGAGCTTAGTGCTGTCCAAGGCTAAATATTATTTATGCACAAACCAATACATGTATTTGTGGTGTACAGGGCTGGCGACCATACAAGAGAAATACCTTAGACGGATCCAGAGGGGGATCCAGGGGTGCACAGGAACCCCCCTTTGGGCTGTACCTAGCACTAAGAAGTATACTGATGTTAGGCTAAATGGAACCCCCCTTTCTGGCTACAGAACTAGAAAACTGCTGCTATGGCTCACCTTAGAATGCTTTAGAAGAAATTCGTTCGAAAACAGATCGATTGGACTGGTAGGGCTGGTAGTTTGTCTCAAGAACGAGCGAAATGGGCGTGGTTTTGCCCGAAAGTGGGCGTGGCCTATAAAACTCGCGCGCGCTTCGCGCGCAAAAGTATATCAGAACCCCCCTTCTAGAAATCCTGGATCCGCCACTGCTCCTGCATCAGTTACTACCACCACATCCCTTCCCTCCTTCAAAAGGCAGTTAATAACACATTTCATTAAATCTTAGCTAATAAAATTTTAATTTATTTGTCATTCACGTCATAATATTAGGCATATTACATCAAAATTTTAGATTATTCCTTACACTTTCTTTACCACACATAATAATAAAGGAGGTTTCAAGATACAATTTAGTCTTTATTCCGTAAAATTTCATTGAGTGGTTGCGGAGATATGGCTGTTTTAATATTTCTAAACATCACAATTTTTCTGCCAGGTGTGTGTGTACTATTCCAATAGGGGAATGACACGTAACATGTTGATTGCTTTAGAGGCCTATAACTCAAAAACTACACTACTGATTGACTCCAAACTTGAAATATAGCATGTAAGTACCTCTCTACTTATTCTATTGATGAATTTAACATGCCTTAATGAATAAAAAAAATTTGGTGTGCATACATGTTTGGCTGCTACAGTAGCTAACACTTCACTGCCTCAGAATTCCAGAAGCTGACTTCATGCATGATTTTTTGAAATTACTAGTTTAGATGTCCGCTCAAACACATACATAAGTTTTCATAGTGTTACACACACATGTTCACACATGTACATACTCATATGCACATATTAATATTGTTTTCTGAAGTGGAATCTATTCTTAAAGTGTAAGATGAGCCCTGAGTTCTTTAGAAGCAACAAAGAGTTTAAACTGCATGCACTTTCTATGTATCATATTTTTTGACTGAAATAGTCTAGCTAGGGGTAGTTTGAGCCAAAAATTTCATTTTTCATATTTTCAACACATTTTCTCATATGTACACATGTTATTTTACGCAAAGTAAAATGCTTATTGAGCTCTTTTCAACCGAACACTTCAAAAATGGTTAAAACTACTAAAAAATTTGAAATCAGCACCTTACGTTACCCCTAGAAGCATAAAATGCTCTGGAGAAGTGAGCAACATGGAGCAAGTTGAAATTATCCATTAGCAATATTTATGTGGCACAGTAGTTGAGTATGTGGTATTTATGGAGTTTCCCTGAAGCCCTGCAATGCCGGAAGTGGTTACAACCCAACACTTTGGATACTGTAGTGTAGTGCTATCTTTGCTGAAGCCTGTGGTGCAAGTTTGGTGTTCGTAGCACATTGTAGTGAGTAGTTATGATCCCTGAAACTTCATAATATTTATATGTGTGCAGGTTTTTTATAGGCAATTTTTTGGGGTTCTGATATGCCTATTAATATCATACTCTCATGGATACATAATATTACATTGTATATACTAGTGTTTTACGCGAAGATATATTATTATTATTAAGAGCACATGAAATAGCATAATAACAGCTAGTAAGTGCATGAGTTTAAGTATAAAGAATAATGATAATTATGATTAATATTATATACATTAGAATGTGTGGGAGGATGTAAAAAGCCTTAAAGAACGTTTAAAAGAATAAAAGGATGTACAACTTACAATATGATCAGGCAAACCATTCCACAATGAAGTAACGTGGGGCACAAATGAATAAAAAAAGGAATTAGTCCTGGCGAAAGGTCTATGGATAAGTAGAGAGGGAGTCTAGATTCAATGGAACGTGGAGTGGTGGAATGGAATAGTGGAACGGTGGAATGAAATAGTGGAATGGTGGAACGGTGGAATACTGGAATTGTGATTAACGACCCTGTACCGTTTTTGCTTGTATAAGTAGACCAATTGGGCATGCGCACTAGAAATTGACGCTGGATGCGAGGCTACCTGCAAGTTGAAAGACTGTATCAAAAGGAGCCTGTGCATGTGTTGTTGTATTACGCATAGCTATAGCTATCTGAGTGACTCAAATTATTCTCAGCAATGGAGTACAGCCATATCAACCCCTGGCACACGTAGCCTGTGATAGCTAGCTACTGAAGCATTGATTGACTCATCAGCCACCATTGGACCCTGGCTGAAGGAGGAAGGAAGAGGACCACATTCAGAAAGATCAAAGTATGCTAGCTAAGGCCATATAAAATAACTTACTTGATTCTCATCCACCTTTTTCCAAAAAATAGGGGCGGGAGGAGGCACTTTATTTTTATTTTTTACTCATCAGGACACTAGAAAGAGCAGTATCTGGAGCATATTTTCGAGATATTTGGTAAAGGGTCGCTACTGCGCACGCGCGATAGCAATAAAATGCATAAAGGGGACCTGTAAAAATTGGGACGGGCGGGGATGAGAATCAAGTAAGTTATTTTATATGGCCTAAGCTTATACAGCGGAGAATTATATTGAAGGAACTAGAGTCAGCAATCAAATATCAGCCACAACATATAATCAGACACCTGTATCTCAGGAACAGAAAGAGCTATGATCACCATTCTTGCGCTGACTGGTAGCCCCAGTCAAATGCTGATCATATACCAAATCCAAAGTCTCTGCGATAAACCATGTGTGAGCTAGAGATAAAAATGTTCATCCGTCTGATTTAAGCAATTACCAGACGTTTGTACCGAATTTCAGACAATTACTTCCCTCACTAATTAAATTAATGTGTGGAGTACCAGATTTGGAATATATGACTATCTACCCTTGCCGTCACTGGCCACCAAATTTTAGCCTACAATGTTTCTGTAATTGAATGTGATAAGGCTTTAAATAGATTCTACTCATGTCATCAATATTCAGACACTTTTGTTCCTTTTTTCCTGATTCAATGATTCAAATTTTCATAAAATTTTTAAAATCACCGTTGCAACCCTTGGATAATCACAAATTGATCAATAGAACAATATAACTAGGCTGTATTTGTCTTAATTTAATGAATTGAAGGTCTTTGACCCAATTTTGAATTTCTTAGCCTAATCTTGCACCTGATTTCCATAAAAAGTGTCTGAATATTGATGACATGAGGAGTATCTACTTAAAGCCTTGTCATATTTGATTCAAGTAACACTGTGGGCTAAAATTTGGTAGCCAGTGATAGCAAGGGTAGATGGTCATAATATGTTCCAAATCTGGCACTCCACACATCATTTTTAGCTGTGAGGGAACTAATTGTCTGAAATTTGATACAAACGTCTGGTAGTTGCATAAATCAGATGGGTGAACATTTTTGTCTCTCGCTCACACATGGTTTATCGCAAAGACTTTGGATTTGGTATGTGATCAGCATTTGACTAGAGCTACCAGTCAGCGCAAGAATGGTGATCATAGCTCTTTCCATTCCTGAGATACAGGTGTCTGAATATATGTGGTGGCTGATATTTGAATGCTGATTCTATGCAGACACATACACATAGTCACTGTACTGTCATACACTCACATAAATTATTAGGACTTGACAGTGAATATTAAAAAACAACAATGTAGATATAATACAATACTCAAGTGGTAATATATATTAAATGAATATTTGATTGACTATGGTATCCAGCCGAGTGCCACAGGTGACATAATTGTCACCCAGGGAACTAGTATTCTGATAGCTTCTATTATTTAATATTAAACTTGATGTAATGGGCATCATGACCAACAGAACTACCCAGGCCTTGATCCCAGGCAGTGCCAGGGATATAGCATTTAAGGCCATATGGCATGGCAACAGGCTGAGCAACAAATAGGCATCATATTACTGTGCTGGAAGTAGGAGCAGATCTAGATCTATAGCTGATTATCAACATGTGCTCTGTGCTTTTGCCTCCCAGAGTCTCTGTCGTTCTGCGAGTTTACATCCCTGACTATTCTTCTCTGTCACTTTTCTGACTCTGCTCAAGCTGAGGTGTATAGTGTGCACGCTCGAATAAGTTTGGTGTGGTACAGGGTCGTTAATCATAGTTGCCCATTCCACTATTCCACCATTCCACTATTCCATTCCACCGTTCCACGTTCCAGTGAATCTAGACTCCCGCTCTAGCTGATCAACATGTGCACTAGCTGTTGTACCACGCGTCATAGCCCCTCCCATAAGAATTTTGTAATTAAAATTGTGTGTCTGTGAGTATTCTAGCAGATCGTGGCAGCTAAAAATGGTCTATATTTTATTTATTATGCTTTACTTTTAACTTAATAGCTACCATAGCAGCTACTCATATCAGTGTATAATAATACATTATTATACACTGATATAGTATACTATAGCCGCTATGGTATTAATAAGCTAATCTATGTGCATGCAGCTTAATTCAAACAATAGTAATTTACAGTTCAGGCTTACATGTATCCTATAAATTTTAAAACATAGCTAAATGGATCTACACCTGGGATTCATGGTAGTAGTGGGTATTTTAATCATACAGCATAGCTACTGCCCGGGATTCATAGACCCCCCTGGCAGGCCCAGAGTGCATGAATCTATTTGTTCTTGAATCCATCCATAGCTTTAATGCAGTAACTATATATTAATTAGGCCATATCAAATAACTTAGTACTTGATTCTCATCAGCCACCTTTTTCCAAAAATAAGGGAGGGAGAAGGCTTTTATTTACTCATCAAGATACTAGAGAGAGCAATATCTGGAGCATAATAGCTATAATATTTAGGTTGACCTTCCACCTGCAATCACTAACATAACATGGAGCTATGATACATGAATATTCAGTAGGTTCCTAAGCCTATAAAGGGTAACCATCAGATTAGCCATATCCCAGAGCTAGCCTACTTACTAATAGGTGGCTAGCTACTAGCCTTGAGAACAGCTAGGGGATGGTTGGTTAGAGTTAATTTGTCCCATCAACTCAGGCTATCCCTTCCCATGTACGGTACCTGAGTGGCTCATGCATATGGACAGAGGCATGCAGCAGGGTTCATACTTTTGTTGGAGGGGGTTGGGGGGGGGGGGGAAGAATTTTTTACCCTTGATATCCTATGATATGTAGCTATATTTATGCTGAAATTTCAGCAATTCACTTCTAAATTTCAATCATTTATAAGTCTATGTTTTACAGTCAAGGCTCCATAGCTTACTATTGTTTGTTTTTGATACTATAAAGTTTATGCCGGGGGGAGGGGGGGGGGGACATATCTATGGGGTGATACAAGGCCTAGGCCTGGGTGGCTTTGAAACTGCCTTTGTGAATACCACAAGTTGGTTTGCAGATGTGTGAGAGAGCAGTTTGGTGGTATAGGGTTGAGGTTATTTCATACATTCTTTCGGATCAGGGGCACGTACATGGGAGATGGATAGCCCCTGATTAAGACATGCAAGGGCCATGACAATAAGAGACAAGAGCTATAATATAGGTCTCTCCGGATCCCCTGCCAGATAATTTAGCTATCATTGGATGATAGCTAGCTATCTCTCTCTCTCTCTTTCTCGATCTCTAGAGATTGAGCTAGAGCCACTTGGGTCAAGTAACTCGGTGATAAGAGTATCAACTAGTGGTCTTGAGTTTGAATCTCGGCTGGAGGATCAGCACTGAATTAATTCTCTCACCTCTAGTCTGTAAAACATCTTTGCCTTTGGCAGGCAATAGGCAACTAAGCTCTTGTTTATTAGATGGATATACCTAGCAACTCCCCAATATGATATTTTTCAGCAGGAGGATCCAGTCCTCCAAATAATAAATCCTCCTAAGTTATTAATATCAAAGACTCGTAGAGAGAGAGAGAGAGAGAGAGAGAGAGTATATAGTCTACGTGGGTGGAGGCGGAGAGAGACTTCCAATAAATTCATTGATGGGATGTGCCCCCCCTCCAAATGAGTCCACCTTTAGAATAAAGTTGTAACAAATACAGTAATCTGATTGGTCAGTTGGAGGCCCATTAGCTATTTTACTTGGAGACCTCTCAGTTCACTTATAGACCTCTTGGAGAGGTAGGTCCATTACTGGGCTGCCACTGATGGCAAAAAAGATGTAGCTACAGTGCAACAGTAGCCTAGTCCCCAGGCTAAATGCCATGGTTACAGTTGCTACACTCTAAATCAGTTAGAGACCTCATCCAATGGCCTCTATGCTTTTTAGGAGACCCTCAGGCTCTTAGTAGCAGCCTCGGGCATTCGGGTCTCTTAAAACGCATAGTCTAAAAGACCTTCGACTCAGTCTCCAACTAGCTATTAGCTATATGTAGAGTCTCAGATGAGAGAAAGAGTACTATAGTCGCATGGCAGCAGCTGCAGCACAGGTTGTTAGCAAGCTGTAGCTACTACGCACTCCTGTTCCACTGCTATAGTGAAAAAAATGTCCTGTCCATTAGTCTCAATGCTTGCATTAGCTAGCTCCCAAACAACCATAGTGGGTATTACATATTTTGAATATTTGCATGGAGTCACAAATAGCTGTGAGCTAATATTAATGTGATCCAGAAAGTATGATAGCTATTTACTAAGATGAAATGAATCTCTTAAAAGATGCAACTGTTCAATATTGTATAGCTAAACCACGTAGCAATAAATGAGTTGGCAGATTCTACAGCTGTATAATATAACAAAATGGTAGGCTAAAAGGTTGTTGTCATCATCATCTTATATGCTCTCAGAAGCTAGCTACCAGAAGCAATCTCAGTGGTTATAAAAATTTTTTGGGGGCATACTCCCCCAGGAAAATTTTTAATTTTACAACCCTGAGCAGCTACATATCTCTCTTTCTCTCTCTTTCTCTAGTAATATTTTTAAGGACCAACAAACAAATTTCTAGGGGGAGGCAATACAGGGACTGATCCAGGGGGGTGGATAGGGTGGCTAGCCACCCCTCTTCACCAGTTCTTTTAATATGCAACGTAGTATAGGAGATGTCCACCATTATTAACCAGCCATCCCCCTTCCACCAATATAGTTTACTATGGCTAGCCACCCCATCAGCCACGTTCCATGCAAATTTTCTGGATCAGCGCCTGCAATAGCCCCCCTTGTCCCCCTTGAAATAAACCCTAGTTTTACAGGGGCGGCAGAAGGTTGAGAATAGTGGTGTGACGAGCCTGCCACTATAAAGGCACAGTATAACATCATAAACATGCTTTAAACGAATGCTCCTTAATAATATTTTGAGAAAAGTGGGCATGGCAGGGTAAGTCGCGAATCATTGGCCTCATGTTCAAGCCAAACTGCATCTGTCATGACCGTGGCAATACTAGCTACTAGTGGAATGGAAAGACGTGAGCTGCTCATTGCTATAGCCAAGCTACAGCTATTTCAAGGTCAGGAAAGTATTAGCTAGTGGCATAGCGGCAGCAGCTATTAAAAATGTGGTATGGCATTGCCTATCCATGAAAAAGTGGTATGGCAAATGCCACACCAGCCACACCGCTTCTGCCGCCCTTGATAGTAGCTATAGCTATAGCTAACTGAGGATTACATACATGGGGGGGGGGGGGGGGGAGGGGGGGCAGCCCCCAAATCTTTAAAGACAGCTATAATATTGGCGTTTAGCTAGCTACCTTTGAAGCCTGAGGCTCCACTCTTCAACACAATGTCACAAAAATCAAGAGAGCAAAGGTGGTGGGTGAAGTAGCCAAGTAGCTTTATGTCGCTATTGGTCTTCCGGTGCTGAGTGAAAATGCACACTTGTGTTGATTCCACTTGGCAGTCGTATTGTTTGTTTGTTGAGAGCTAGCATAGTATTATTAGCTATACTGGCATGCACACACATGCACACACACACACAGAGTCTAATATTCCACAGGGTATCCCTAGGATAATATTATAATTGGTGGGAAAGGGTTGAAGGGTGTTAACCATTGATGACAATTAATATTCAGCAGCCTTCTAGAACTAAATAGAAGTAGTGGAAATACTCTCACACTGCCTGCTAGTGGCCACAGGGGAGTTCCTGAGGTAATAAATGGTGGGAAAAGACCAGAGCCTGTTAGGTGTTAGTCACGAGTGTTGAATATTCAGCAACCTTCTAGAAGGATTTAGAAAGTATAAAAGTACGTAGATGACAAAATTACCGTATTGATCTCGAGCAGCTTAGAAAATGGCTTCATCTTCTATGTCAGGTACTTTATATTATAATAGTAATTGTGAAATAAATGATCTATGTGTAGGCCGTAAATAAACCCCTCACGTAACATGTCCACAAGCTTGGGGAGCAGGCTGGGTGAGTAGGGAGAGTTCCCCCGGGGACAAAGAGCTCTTTTAACCTACCATTCCTGGTTCTCAAGGCCAGGCACTCAGCACCCCAATGCACAAATTATATATAGTACTAAGTAATGAGCATAGATTATTGAATAGCTAATAATATTTGAGAGTGTTACTACTAAACATTTTGTTGGGGGGGGGGGGGGGAGAGTATCCTAGAAATAAAAAAATGAGCATGTTAGCTATGTAGTAAAGGTGAACCAATGGGAACCAGTTGAACGATCACAGGAAGTGGTGACAAAATATTCCATTTAGGAGCATATAGCTAGTCTCCAGTCATGGACAGTTGACAGACGTCTCTCCCACCCATTTTCTTTTCTTTCAAACACACACACACAGACTAGTAGCTATTTATCTGCAAATAGCCACAAGGGAGTCCCTGGGTTAAATCAAAAAGTGGTGGGAAAAGGCTGGAGCTTGTTAGCATGAATGTGTTCACCAACATTCAGCTTCTAGAAGGGTTATCCTAAGTAGACTATGAAGTATACCGTAGGTCGGGTTTTAATTGTGAGTATCTATTAATTGCGAATTGCCAGTTTTTCTACGTTTCGCAATTAATAGATTCGCAAACGTTCATGCACGTATACTACAGTACGGTACGGGGTCGTCCATCGCGATTTGGCCTGACTTGACTAGAACGCAATTATTAAATTACGCAATTAAAACCCGTCCTACGGTAGCTAGTAAACAGGCGACTGAGAAGTGAAGGGATCGTAGAAAAAAAAATTCAGGACCAAGCCAGGATTTGAACCCAGGACCTTCTGAATTCTAGTCAGACATAGGCAGCAGAGTGGGGGATAGGTGGTATACATCCTAGGAACTAAATTCAAAGGCTGGCTTCTTCACTTCTCAATTTAGAGATGGTGAGACTCAACTGCGAAATGCTGCAGCTACTGAGCAGCTTATAATGGCCTTCTCTTCTATATGAAAATTTAATCTTTGTGCGTACAATGTCACGTACCTATGATCTATAATGACATAAAACACATGAACACACACGCGCACACACACACACACACATGTTACGACGCAAATGCGATCTAACGCAAATGCGATCTATCAACACTTAGAAAAATTCGACAGGAAAAAAAAAGAAAAAAAGTCAAAGTGTACGGCAAGATTCGAATCCGCTCTATTCCGTCCCATAGCTACATAAGAGCCCAACCACTCGGCCACCACCGTTGTTGCTGCCGGCAGCCGTTATTTCAACTATTTTATAGACAAACCCTACACAACCCAGCCCCTCCCACACTAACCCTGCTAACCGTTCACAACCCAGCCCCTCCAGTCCACGTATACGCAAACCCTAGAGACTAACCCTGCTAACCATTCGCAACCCATCCCCAGACCTCCCAGCCCCTCCCACACTAACCCTGCTAACCATTCGCAACCCATCCCCTGACCTCCCAGCCCCTCCCATCCATATCGTCCAGCGATCGCAGCGGCGTACGTACCGGCGTATCGCGAACGGGTCGGGATCGCATTTGCATCGTAACAACACACACACACACACACACACACACACACACACACACATACACACACACACACACATACACACACACACACACACACACAGATGGCTAGACCATTAATCATAATGGCATAGGACTCTGCCACTAGTGGTCACACAATGTCTCGTGGTGCTAATTAGCTGAGGATCTGTGGGCACTGTACTCATGTGTACAGGGATAGCTACTGAAGCCATGGAGTGGACTTATACTTGGTGATACTCCTGGAACCTACTACATATAAAGTAATTAATATTCACAGTTTACTAATTACTGTCTGTATACGTAGTGAGTAATCTACTTTTTTAAAAACCTTTTTGCCACCTCATATTCAGCTGTTTTTAGTTACTGGTGCATAAGTTATCTTATAGTAGCAATTTACTATTCTGAAACAAGCAATGCTTTCAGAAAGGGTATCGAATTGTGAAATTTGGTACAGATATAGCTAATTTTATATAAGTGAATATGGGAAATGATTCTGTAAATGATATTATTGTAAAGCTCATCATCTATTTTCATTTTCAAGTTATGACATTGCATAACTTAAGTAGGCTACTTACATACACAGTGACCCTTTACCATAATACACTCGGTTATAAATCTCAGTATATATGCAATGCATCATGCATGCACTCTAAGCTTTGCATAGATAAATTTAATTAATTAATGCATACAGTGTACACACGTATATTAATTATTATACAATGCTATGTACAAAACGAATACTATAGTGTCTGGATACTGATGCCAAATAAGGTCATGGAGCATGCTGGAATATTAATTGTCTTGGGGGTTGGTAGTTAACACAATGCAGCTGTTACTATGTAAACAAAGTACCAGCCACATTGCATGCATGCATAGCAGCACATGCCACGTACTAATACAGTATAGAACAGTTACTCCTACTAAGTCCAAGTTATATAGTAATAGTTACACCATACTTCAACAAATCCACGAACACATTTAATAATTTTACAAGCAAAACATACAATATGCACAACAACATCATAGCACATAACATTAATATTATTCTTTTGAACTGGGTGATTAGCAATGTATGGTGAGAATTCCTAACGTTAGACAAATTGAATATCCACACACACAACATCAGCCTTAGCTGACTGTCTCATTGTGTGCATTGAAAAAAAGTTTGGACAACCACATACGGCAATCCTGACTCCAGCATCGCTCCCGTCGATGCTCGTATCACACCCTCTCACCAGCTGTATGGAGCGAGTGTGATGGTGTAGGGTGACAGACACTCGAACACCGTCGTGAATTATCGACCCAGCCATCGGCACGACAAAGAAAGCTGCAGCTTGGGGTTTATAGCTCGCACCATCACTGTTGAGATAAAGCCGAAAGACCACCTGTGCACGGAGATGGCTCGGTGGGTGTACAGAGGGTGATGAAATGATTTTGATCGTGTTGTTATCGATTTGAAACAGATCTTGAATTCCAAATCTCCAGTGGAGTATCCCATCACCTTCCTGGTAAACGCAGCCATGCTCTTTGATATTCTTTAGCTGGAACACAAGGGGTCGTCTCAGTTGACAGGATAAGAAAGCGGGTGGCTGTGCATTGTGGTGTCTAATGACTTGTCCCAAAGTCACCATCGCTTCCTGTAATTATAAATACAAAAAGTAGTAGCTATATTAAATAGCTACATGTAATAATTATTATCACAAGATTCTTAGAAAAATTGCGAGTGTGTTGGGGAGGGGTACATGGCATGCGTATGTGGGATCTGAGTCACATCCGCAGTGGTACCGGACAACTTGATGGCCCTTCTAACTGTTATGGGAAGCAGTCTCGCAATTGCTCTTATATCTCACAAGCCACACCCCACAATCCACAAGACTAGTATCTGTTCTCAGAGTCTGGTGGTCTCGCTGGTGAGATGGACTGGTGGGAAAAGTACATGTAGTCTCGAATCCAGACCCCTCCCTTTCTGCAATGCTGGTATCAGCATCACCAGCACGCGGAAGGAATGCCAGCACTTGGATGGAAAAGGGATATTATAATATTATTATGCAGTGGTGGAGGAGACAGCTATGAATTGGGGGGGGGGGGGGGGGGGGGGGGGAAGGGGGGGGTCACATGTCTACCACAATAGGGATCTATTGAAGGACACTCATGCAATTGGGGCCATGTGCCCCTGGTGCCCCCCTGTTCCGCCACCTATGTTATGTGGATGGTGAATTCTTATAAAATAGGATCAGCATGAATAATATGCTGCAAGTAGGCTAGGCTACAAGTCCATTCACTGCCTATGACAGCTCAATGAGCTTCAATACAAATAAACAATCCAAGTATCACTAATTAATAATGTTTCTATTATGTAGCTACTATGGAGACACATAATATTATCATAGTTAATAGCTACACTCTTGCTATCATGATGATTGTAGCCTACTTGGTATGCTCTCATCTCATTAGCAACTATTACCCTGTGTGTTTGTCTATCGTCTGTCGTCTGTCAGCATATATAAAAAGTGTGGTGGAAGTAGCTAGTGTGAGAGAAACGAAAATGATATGCATGCAACCTGAAGTCTAGATCTCACCTCCCATTATGTGATTACCGTAATTTGCGTTAATTTTGGTGGCAAAATTTGTGTTAGAAATACTTGTGTGACAATATTTTCGTCAATTTCAAGTGCATGCCATAATATTATTATATTATTTGTTGTAAAAATTAGTACAGGTTAACTATTAATCTTCAGTACTTCGAGCAAAACGAAAAATCGTTAACAATGAAATTTTCGCAAATTATGGTAATTGCCTCGCACTAGCTAGCTAATGTGATCAAAATGAACAGAACCCACACGCTGGTCATGAGGATACGAGTAGCCGTAGTGCTAGGCCAGACATTAATTTGGGCGCAGATGCTGAGCTTAGATAGCTATGTGCATGCCAAATATAACATACACAACTCCCTAGCCAGACTAGTGCCATGAGAAGCAACTTAGACAGAGTTTTGTGCACAAAATTTGAAATTTTTAAGTCATACGCACAGGTCACACCCACATTGCTTGCTGATCACATACCGTTTTGTACACCAA
This sequence comes from Cliona cf. orientalis, assembly GCA_963930775.1. NCBI lineage: Eukaryota > Metazoa > Porifera > Demospongiae > Clionaida > Clionaidae > Cliona > Cliona cf. orientalis. The sequence continues at coordinate 3,240,199 of OZ005697.1, forward strand.
CTTTGAGCAATCACTATCTACGGTGGCTGAGAAGGACCGCGCTTTTTATTTTCATAGCTCCCAAAAATGGTCATTTCCTACTGTGATTATTTCCGACTGTGTGTAGCTATTTCTCATAATTTACCAAAATTTCTTTATGAGCGATTAACCTCCACGTAGCTACGCCATGGATCTTTCTTGTGCCCAGGCCTCATTCACAACCCATACAGAAGGCCTTTCCAATAATGCTGATTTATAAGCCTTCATTATATAATGTCCACATGAAGTTGCGTACATTACTAAGGGAGTCTGTGACCTTTGAACCCATTATGCTCGTGTACTACATGCATACGATTGTACATGTACATACTATAATTATAGTACTAACCACTTACTGCATACGAGCAGCTGAGCACTTTCATAATTATGACCGTATCTAAAAATTTTAGTAATGAGAAATATTCATGATCGGAAATAACCATGGCTGGAAATGGTTGGAAATTTGGAAAGTAGAATATACACTGTACCTTCTTCACCACCGTAGAAAAACATAACTGACACTAAATGTAACAAGAAATCGGTGCTACTGGGAACAAGGCTTATGAAAACGGCCCGAGCACCAGAATAATAATTATGACAGTGTAAGAAATAGCTTACTCGCATCTAGAACTCTGTCTGTAATACATGCAGTCTCGCCTCTTCTTGCTGGGCGCAGCACTGATCGAGCACTTTTTGATAAGTAATGCGAAAAATTGGTAATGAGAAATGCTCATAATCGGAAATGACCACGGTAGAAAATGACCATCTTAAGAAGCTTTTAATTGAAAGTGGAATGCTTGTACGTGCAGTGGCTATCGGCACAAGAGGAGGCTAGCAAACCCGATACTGCCCCTTAATTCTTGCCTGCTGGTACAGCATCAAGCATTTTTATATGCTGGATAAGATCATAAGAAAACCCGTATTGAGAAATCTTGATAATAATAAATAGGAAACAACTACGGCAGGAAATGGCCATTTCAGAGATAGATCGAATGCGTGGCCCCTCTCGGCCACTGTAACTATCACCTTGTTTATTGTACCCATGCACAATAATCAAGAAAATTCTTGCTATATACATGTATCTGATAATGCAAAAAGTAGGGTGGACCAACTTGCCTGCTATGGCCCTACATACTCATACACAATGTCATCCTAATTAGCAATTGCAGCCAAAAATAAGCTTGAGTTGCTATTGGACATTATTGTTGGACGATAATTTGCAATTGGCTGAGTCAGATACGTGTAAAAGTGTAAGACTTAGTATGTGTGTGTGTGGGGGGGGGGGGGGGGGGTGGGTGGAATATAATATTATTACCCACTACACATAATGAGCTTGTGGATTGGTTTCTACCGGTGTTGGATTAATTAGTTCCGCATGGAGTAGGAACCTCGGTTTGGTGTAAACATTGTGGTATACTACGTATTCTGTGGTATGCAACATCTGGATTGGATTGGAGAAAGGCTGTATGTGTGCTCCCTTAATGGGATAGCCACATATCATGCGGTTTTAAGCATAATAATTTTATACAAGTGTTACTGAGGGATATAGAGGAGGTGATATGGTGAAGCTGGGACAAAAATTTAATGTAAGTTAGTGCCTCTTGCAAAAATTATTTCACTTAATAGGCAAATTTCTCAAAGTTGTATGCTTATAATTATGTGACATGTACAAGACCTGAGAAAATGGAACACTTTGCGCTAAACGCCAGTTTAAATTTTCAAGTTCAAACTGTCACTTTTCCAAGATCTCAAGAACCCTAGATTTCTGACTTGGTTTATTAATAGCAGTTTGCATGGGCTTTCTTCACAGATCCAATGTTAGAAACTTGAGCAAGCCTCCTGTCCCAAGTCATGAGCCACCAAAGTGAGGCATATAATGGCGATTTCGAACATGATTGATGAGCACGTACACTCAATTCCTAGCAAAATTTAATGATGGACATGTCAAAGTTCATATTCATAGCTGCTATGGTTCCAGAGCATAATATCGTCTTTAATTTTGGGAATAGCATGAGGTGCTCTCTTTTCTCAGATCCCGTCACTAAATATTATTATACAGTGATATACTCATGAAACTCACGAGAACACTTTCTTGGATTGAGTATGTTTCCTACAGTGGAAGAAAAGTAATATGGAACTGCATGAGTGTCAGCCAAAATAATATAATATAGTAGAGCATCTTCCCTGCTCATTAGCCTATATTTAATATTATAAAGTAATGGAGGCTTTCATTCATTCATGTCTATGTTGATAGCATGCAGCCGAACTGTACTTAAGATCCTTCCATCTATGTTATCTGTTTTGATAGCAGCTGAAGTAGCTACAGATCCTTTATCAGCAGCAAACTGTACCTAGGCTATAAGCCCACTGTATACAGTATTAACAGTGATAATAGTACATGTATAGCGGTGCGAGGTTTCCAGGAGGGTCCACGGCACTCTTTTTCAATTGGAATGGCACACCATTTACCCAGCAATCATTAATTTCATCCCTCGACCTCCGTACAATTCTTATATACACAGGCGTGAATAGATTGCTCACACTACTCTAGCTGGCCACTCCTTTTGCATAGGAGCAGCAACCATGGCCTGAGCTAAAGGTGTTCCAGAGATAACAATTCAAGCACTCGGCAGATGGAGCAGGGCCTACAAGATACATCAGACTATTGCGCAATGAGCTAGCCAACATCTCCTACCAACTACTCCATGAGTGACTCATGACTAGGGGAACTTTAAGGCATTTATAGTGTGTCTGAATATTCACATTGTTACTATGATTTAAAAAATTTCCAATTTGTACTGCCATGGTGGTTACACTACAGTAGATTTAGCTACTGTGATGTGGGAAAGGATCACTGAAGGTGATAGGATTTATTATTGGGGCATTCCCCATGCATCATCACAGGAGTACTAATAATAGCTAGATTTTCAATAGCAATAAATTTCAGGGGGAACACCCGTACAGCAGCCAGCCAGCTAATTAAGGGGCACAATCATAATTAAGGAGGGGGCTCCCCCAGCATCAGGTTATGTATCAATAACGACTCATACCAGCAGCAGCAACAGTAGTGATTAACACTGTAACAATCAGGGAGGCCTTGGGGGGCTTCCCTGAATGCAGGTATCCAGCAACAGCAGCAACAATAATTGGAAGGGGAGAGGTTACACACACCGGTACCTCTCCCCTGCAGCAGCAGCAGATGTAATTGGAGGGGAGAGGATTCACACACTCATCCCCAGCAGCAGCAGCAGCCACAGCATGCATGTATGCAAAGGGGGAGGGAAGGTCTTCCCCCTGCAGCAAGCGCCCAGCCCTATCACCATTACCCAAAATACAACCAACCAACGAAGGTTGGTGCTCCAATCTCGCAAACATGTGGAGTTAATTATAACAGTCGATTTCAAGGAGAGCAGCAATGAAATTAGCACGTTTTTGACTCAGAACTGATACTAGAAGGCTAGCCTATGCGGCAGACAGGTAATAAGTTCATTGCACAAGGCAGGTGCAATTTACAAGTTCATTGCACAAGGCAAAAGTGGGTGTGTCAGCCTTGGGGTGGGGCTGCCATGACGGCT